>CM042550.1:12472105-12529605 GCA_023630585.1 Cranoglanis bouderius
TAATACAAGGAATTTTTCTAACAATACTAAAACTCATTCATTCATTTAGCTTATTTTCTGGCATTTTCCCCTGATGTATGGTGTATGTTTTCCACTGGATGGATGGATGAATGGATGGATGGATGGATAGATAGATAGATAGATAGATAGATAGATAGATAGAGAGAGAGAGAGAGAGAGAGAGAGAGAGAGAGAGAGAGAGAGAGAGAGAGGGGAATTGTGTTGTCACAGCAACAGACAATTACAGACATAACACATGACATTGCAGACACCAAATACTAATAAGACTCACTGAAAAAAGCCCATCTCCCTCCCCCCATCCTCACCACATTCTACAAAGGAACTATTGAGAGCATCCTGAGCAGCTGCATCACTGCCTGGTTCGGAAATTGCACCGTACCGGATCACAAGACCCTGCAGCGGGTAGTGAGGACAGCTGAGAAGATCATCGGGGTCTCTCTTCCCACCATCACAGACATTTACACCACACGCTGCATTCGCAAAGCCACCAGCATTGTGGATGATCCCACACACCCCTCACACACACTCTTCACCCTCCTGCCATCTGGAAAAAGGTACCGAAGCATCTTTTTGCACGACCTGTTATACTTGACACTTTCATACTAGAACTGTGTACTGGTCGGCACGACACTGTCACTTACTGCGCCCATTGTCCTGTTTTAGGAGTTACTGTACTGTCCTGTGTTGTTTGCACGGGCACTTTATGTAGAATGTGTAGAACTTTAGTTCTGTGTCGTCTCATGTGGTTTTGTGGGTTGTTTATGTAGCACCATGGTCCTGGAGGAACGTTGTTTAAACGTATAAAAACAATAAAACCACTTGAACTTGAAACTACTAACACCTTAAATGACCTTTATGATCATCGTCAATCAAAGAAAGAACATTGCACCACCTTTTATGGCCATGTCCGGCTTTAGCGTATGCTCTGTCACACTGTTTATCGGAAACTGACACGTGCTTTTTTACTGCACGCAGCATCAACTGTGTTAATCATCGTATTACCTAATCACTTGTCACAGCCAGAAACACAGTCTTGAGGAAATGTAACGCTTTAAAACCTGACACTTGATAAAGTTGTTTAATTCTCATAATTCATAATTAATCCTTTCACTGGCCTCAGTGAATTAAATATAGTTTTGTTGATATGTTAGGTTTTTGGGACTATTAAATTCTTTGTCTATAGTTTTTGTTATACTAATCTTTCCTCACATCCTTTTTAATGGACAGTTTCATGGGGGGGGGGGAGCGGGGGGGGGATGATTGGCATTTCTGTATTGTCAGTAGTGTGTGGCACCCCATCCACAATGTCCCCCACCTTGTGCCCCGAGTCCCCTGGGATAGGCTCCAGGCGACCCTGCAAGCCTGTGTAGGATATGCAGTATGGAAAATGGATGGAGTTTCATTTTGTCAAAGTGCTGTTTATGTTTAATTATACCATGGTGCTGCTGAATACTAAAATCTGTTTTGTCAGAAATTTTCTATAACAGCAGCCCTTACAATAATTATATTAATGTGTCCATTCTAATACATTACTGTTTCTTAACAACTTACATGTAGTCTTCTGTGTCAGCACTTTGTTGACATCAGACCTAAAGTTGTTCAATTAAGTATGTTTTTTTTTTTTTTTTTTTTTGACCCAGTCTTCAGGATGAAGTGCACTGTGGCTTCTCAGTTACATAACAAGCTGATTTTTTGTCTTATTAACTTCAAGATAGAGAAAATAAAAGACACTGGTGAGGGAACGTAGTTTCTAACTGTTATAATGCAAGCGATAACAAGAACTAACTTGTTTCCTCTGACATTCTACTGCATTAAATGTAATGGTAAATGCCTAAAAAGTATGGTGTTGTTTATTAATCAATAAAAAAAAAAGTTGCTGGGAAATTGCTGTGGTATAAGAGGAATAGACACTTTAGGATGTGCTGTTATATGAAAATAATATGTGGGGCCACATCACACACCACCCCATCACTGATTATTTTCCTAAAACAGCATGTTGTGAAATGTTTTATGCCTTACGTATGTTTAATAAATTAGAATTAGAATTAAATATTCAGTAGTATTTGGCCATCACTTCCTAATCTTTATAATTTTCTTCCCCTGTCTCAAAATCACTTCAGTATTTCACCCCAAAAAATTTTTTTAATACTGTTGCATAGCGTATTTTATTGCAACACAGAATTGTTTTATCTGCCGTACCATTTATTCCCTTTAATTCCCCCAAATAATTTTTATCTAAATGTATTTAGCTAATGATTACTTTTTTTTTAAAAAAATTTAAAACATTTTAATGCAATATAAATGCAGCCTATACAGCTGAAATCCATTGCTTCACATTTCATACACACAATTAGCTTTATTCCATGAGTAAAGCATGAGTAAACAAATGTGAGCTAGTCTTGAGAGTGATTGCTTTAAAGGATCAGACAGGCGGAAATGGTATGCTATTCACTTCTGATGTTTATCAGGTGCTCAAGGGAAAGTCTACCATGGAATTCACCTGCTTCTTCAATCATCTTCCTCAATTTATTGCCTGAACTCTGGTACAGACTTAAGGGGGGGGATTTAATCACATAACACAATATGAGACAGAATTATATTCTTTATAATTTATAATTCGTTATAACTTATTAATTAAAGTGCTTTAAACGACTAATGAAAAACATTGATCTGCCCTGCATAATGTTTTGTTGGAGTTGTTGGTATTTCTAGCTGCAGATAAATTTGTGGCAAATGTTAAGCTGTGTGTTTCTGTAACATCCCTTTAAATTAAAAAGCACACAACTTTGGAACCTTAATGTTCTCTAACAAAACTGCTTTGTAATTTGATTTGTAATTTTTATCGTAAATACACTTTTAGGGAAAGAAATATCTAGCCCACTAAAGAGCTCTTCATTTTGTTTTATGTACATAGAACAAGGCTATTATTCTACACAGAGCTGTGCCAGGTTAAAGAGCCTTAAATGCTTCTTTGCAGTTCAGAAAATTGTTCTTTATGTGTTGCTATGAAAATTAACTGACTGACTCTGTTTACATACTGCACTGCATCCAGAATATCATATTTGCGCTTATATATATATATATATATATATATATATATATATATATATATATATATATATATATATATATATATATATATATATATATATAAAACTATAACTGATCTTGTGAAGGCAACTCACATAAAGTGTAGAGTGCAGTAGTGGGTTGTAATTACACACCCTGTAACAGTCCTAACTGTTGAGTGGTAATGCAGCTGTTCTTTAGTGGTGTGAGTGGTTATTACTGAGCAGCCGTATCGCCTGTGGGATAAAACAGAGTCTGTTTGTGTGTGCTCTGATGCTGGAGTCCCATCGACCTGATGGTAGTAGTGAAAAGAGACTGTGGCTCACATGGCTAGGGTCTTTTATGATCCTCAAAGCCTTCTTTATGCATCTCCTGGTGTGGATGTCTTAGATGGAGGGAAACTCACTTCCAGTGTCGAGAAAGCTTAGGCAAGTTGAAAATTCAAAAAGTGTCCCAAAATATCTGGATTCGCCCATGTTTGATGTAACCACTTTATCAAGAAAAGCGACATTGTCGGGATCCAACCAGAAGGCGGCGCCACATCCCTGAGTAAATGACGTCACTGTGTCACGTGTGTCTGTAGGTTCCGGTTGCGATGTTATGCTAGCTTTTGGCTAATACAGCGTTTCACCGTATGTTTATATCACATTATTTTTGATATAATTGGAGTATTATATGAAAGCTTAACGTCTTCGGGTTACGAAGTAAAATAAAAATAATAGTAATACTTATTGTTTGTGGTAAAACTGTAACGCTATATAGATTTAATGTCTAGCTAGCTAAGACTTGCATTTGGCGCTGCGCATGCGCACCATTTGGGCGCATGCGCGCACGGGCTGGTTAGTGACAGCGTTGTATGGCGATATGTGCCAGGCAGCTGGACTAGTTTACTTTAAGTGTAGTTTTCTGATAGCTAGTTTAGGTCGATAATTATTTTTAGCTGAATTAACGAGCCAGTGTGATTTTGTAACGTTTTAATGTTATATATTTATTGGAAAAGAACCTTAAACGTAAATAGTTTTGCTTTTGTCTTATCGTCTCATTGATTAGCTCTGGTATTTTACACAGATTTTCCCCCAACACGTGCGGTTTTGTGAAATATAGTTTCTGCTAGTGAAGAATATGGGTCCAAAAAAGAAAAATGCCATCCCTGACAGGTAAGTTATCATATCGCCTACTACACTTTTCAGTGGTGAACTGTTAAATATTCCTTGTCGTAGTTAAACCAGTGTATGTCCGCAGATGGACTGATTATAAGGCAGTGGGCAAACGGATCCCTGGCACGCGCTTCATCGCATTTAAAGTACCTCTAAAACAGGTGACGGACCTACTCACACACATACACATACACACCTGCACTCATCTCACACTCTTTTTGTGCTGACCTCCTGCCCCTCATTTTCTCTCTTCCAGGCTTTGAGAAGGCATCTGAGCGAATCAGAAGTGTTTGGACCCTTTGAGCTGATGGATGTGTTGAAGAAGGAGGGTGAAGAACTTGGCCTCATCATTGATCTCACCTTCACCACACGCTACTACCAACCCCAGGTGACCGAAATCACCCCCACAACTGCATGAACAGAAGCTGACTGTTCCTGGGTTCATTCTTTGTATCAAGATTATTAAATTTGGCAGTTGGTAATTGTATATGATCCCAGAATTGTTATGTACTATGTGCTAAGCGAGAAAGTGATTCAGCTTCAAGGTGGGAGGTACTACTGTTTTTAGTTCTGCGAAATCTTTTTGTCTATTTTGTTAGATATGTGAGTCGGACAATGTCGGAAAACACATAAGCAAGCCTGAGTGACAATAACCAACTTGAGGAAGCAGTTCAATCTGATAAGAGTGTTTGACATTAAACTGAAAGCTATAAGCCTCCATTAAGTTAATATAAAACATTAGCCAGGTACCATTTACACATTCACACACCTCTCCCTGGCATGCTTGGAATTAAACATTTGATTGTTCCACTCAGAAAATGGAGTTAAGATAATGAGCTAATGAGTAAGGCACAGTTTCCATTTTTATTCATATCATTACAATGCAAACAAGATTTGTAAAAGGATCTTTCAGTGGTGTGTCACCATGTTCTCTTATTTACACATCTTTAAAATTCCTGTAGCAGATGTCACCTAGGAATACTGAAATCTATAAGGCTGTAAAGTAAAACAATTGATACAACTGTAAGTCTAAATATGTATGGCCACAGTATGGTCACATGAATTCTCATAACTGCTCTTTTGAATTTGTGTTTGTGTGTGTGGCAGGATTTACCAGACACACTGCACTACCTGAAGATATTTACAGCAGGACATGAGGTGCCAAGAGACTCCACCATCCTGAGCTTTAAAAGGGCAGTGAGAAGATTTCTGCATGATAATCAGAACAATGGTACTTCCATTCAAAAATAAAAGGTTCATCAGTGGCTGGGATTTAAACATACAAATCACAACGTTTCAGTCACTAGCACAGAACTATTCTTGAGAATACTGTGATTGGTCAGTCGCTTCATTCACACAACCACATTTATGCAAATAATTCCCTCTTCACGTTACTAATAGTTACATCCTCCCTGTTGAAACTCCTCCTACTTTCACAGGAAGTGTTGTGTGAAAAGAAAGAAAGACACGCACTCAACCGGGGTACAGAAAGTCCTGGGTTCAGATTAATTGCTGTGACGAGTCCTTTTGTTCAGTAGAGAAGAGATTTTGGAGACGTGTCTCTGTGTCACTCAGGTCTGCCACATTTCCCTCATTTAGGAGACCTCATACCCTTCACCAGACAAGTTTAAAACAAAAAGTGACAGATAAAACTGTACAGTTGCACATACAATTCACAGAGTGCACTTACATATACATTATAATCCAGTTGCCACAAAAAATTAAACGTTGTTAATAATTCCACCAACTGGTAAATGGAAAAACATGAGTCACATGCGGTAAAAAATTTTTTAGTAGTGTTTCTGCTAAAAGTGAAGCTGTTACATACCTTTCTCGCATTACGCTGGCTTTCCATTCCGAATGGAAATCGACTTATCAGACATTTTCAATCAGTATAAACAAATGAATTATTTCATCACTGCAAGTCTGTTATAAGATTAGTCAGGACACTGTTGGGTTTCTGTGTGTAGAGTATCGTGACACTGTGTTTAGCTGCTGGTGAACAGGGCGATAGGAAACAGGAGGGGTGTGAGCCCCCTGCTGGACAAACAATTCACACCTCTTTACATTAGAATTGGTACAGAGATAAAACAGACAGCACAACTAAAGCTTTTTTTGATAGTAAAACACTGTACACAACTGCCACATTTAAATTATAATATTTAAACCTAGTAGACTAGGTAAATAAAAAAAAAAAGAAATAGCATGAATTCTTAAAGCCCTGAGTGTCTACTTTCATATGAGCTGTGTTAACCACTACTCTGGAGTGTGACATCACAAATAAATTCAAAGCTGAACACGGGCGACCCCAAAGCAGGCGGCAATTCCATTTTCTGGCCTCTGGTTTAAAAAAAATAAATAAATAAATAAAAATTTAAAGAGTTAACAATATTTTATAGGTTATAGTGTGACTGTATCATGTATGGAACTGTATGGAAATTACAGGGTTATAAATGATGTATGATGCGTCCTGATTAGCAGTGTTGCTGTGTTCACAGATAAGCTGATCGGTGTTCACTGCACCCACGGCCTAAACCGAACCGGATACCTCGTGTGCAGGTAGGTGTGTGTATTTATTTGTGTCACTATGCATGCAGATGAGGTTTATACCCCACAGTAGGCATGAGCCGATGATCAGTTTCAGTATATAAGGGATAACTGACACACAAAGTTTCTTCAGTGTTACCGTAACAAGGAGCAGAATCTCCTTGGCCAAGTTTATATTTTGATACCAAGATGTTTCAGTGGCATTATCTTGCTTTTACCAATGTCACTTACATGGAGGTTTTGTATACCATGCTTACCCATAACTTAATGATATGAAAATGAATCTACCAGTTGTCTGAAAGACCAGAATCTACCCAATAGCCACCAAACTGAGAGTGTGAAGGCAGACGTGCTACTTCTAAGACATGTCACAGCTGCTGCATCTTTTTCCATCTGCTGACAGACAGCTGTCTTTTGGATTAATGTTAAGGATCATGTCTTTTCCTGAGATCTCATATTGTCACCAGACAAGTTTAAAACAAAAAGACAGAACTGTACATTTGCAGATGAAATAAGTTCATGAGTTCAAATCCCATTACCACCAAGCTGCAACCAATGGGCCCTTGAGCAAGGCCCTTAACCCTCAACTGCTCAGTTGTATAAATGAGATAAATGTCACTCTGGATAAGGGCGTCTGTCAAATGCCGTAAATGTAAAAAGATGATATGAGAATGATCTTCTTACACAGTGCTATGTTTGTTTATTAGGAGCAGGTATGAGCTCAGTACTTGTGTGTGTGTGTGTGTGTGTGTGTGTGTGTGTGTGTGTGTGTGTGTTTCTGATTGTAGATACCTGATCGATGTAGACGGTGTTGAACCTCATGATGCCATCGACTGTAAGTAATTAATGTCTTTTAAGAATTTTATCAGCTATCTTTTAACAAATAAGCGAGTGCTATCTAGTGGTAGGACAGCAACACAAACTCTTAACAGTCCATTCTAACCTATTAATTACTAGATAAACATTTTCATTCAGCATGTACTATATAAGCATATTGTTGGCTTTGCTTAATTAATGTTATTTAGTCAGTGTTATCGCTTCTTGGATAAGTTAATGCTAAATTGAAACTATTTTTGGCTACATTTCTCCTTTGCCACGTTTAGCATTCCTATGGCTCTTGAAGAAAAAGTTTCTGAACGTTACTGCAATTAGAGGTCGACCGATTAATCGGCACCGAGAACCGATTGCTGGAACTGTCGGTTATTGGCAAAAAATCCAGACAGATAGTTTTTCCCAGTTGTGTCCTTTGTGGGAGCGGCTGAGAAGGGTCATTATACAGTACGAGCGTGGCCTCTAGAGGCGAAAAAAACTAAATCACTGACAAATTTTGTTGTGTTATTTGAAGTGTTTTTTTTTTTTTTTTTTTTTTCCCGGATGTCTCTATTTTTAATTTGTTATTTGGATTGTTACTTTTTGGTTCAGTATGGATATATATATTTTATTTAATGTAATATTCATTAATAGTTCATATATATTAATATTTATATATTTATTTAATTTTAAAAAAAGTACAGTACATTTTCATGGTACAGTCAGAACTGTTTATTTTTGTAATAAAGTTCAGCAGTATTTTACTATACAATATTTTATTATCGGTTATCATCAGGTACTGCCCAACTTAGTTATCGGTATCAGTCGACCTCCATCTACAATGCAATTTACTTTTTTTCTATCATGTTATCCAGTTAAAATTCTGTAAACTACATGTGACAAAATATGACTGTGTGCTTACAGATTTTTTTCATTTAGTAAGGCTATATTGATAAAATGCACAGGATTGTTTTGTGGTTAGTTGATGACCAATTTTTTTTTTGGCAAAATTTGCCTACTGTTTGTTAACTGTTGTTATTTAACTATTATTATTTAAAACCTATTCAATATCCACTTTTTTCAGTGTTCAACAAGTCACGCGGTCACTCTATTGAGAGACAGAATTACCTGGATGATCTGAAATCGGGACCAAAACGCAGGTATTGGGATTTAAAAAAAAAAAAAAAAAAAAAAAGGTTTACAGACCTTTTTTTATTTACTCACACCAGAGTACAATACTGTGGTATATTGATTTATACTGTAATAAACTTGGTTCTGTAGTAATGATGGAATGGAGGAACCAGAGCAGGAACCTGTCAGGGGCGGAGCCACAAACGGAAGGAATGACTCGACTGTCCAAGAACCTCACCCTTCTTTCAGGATCAGAGAAAATTATCAGGATCACTTTGTGTATGTGTGCGCTTTCATACTCATTACACATCCAAAAAAGGTCATGTGACCTTTTGATGGCTTCACTTGGACTGTTTAAACAAAGCTGTGTGTGTGTGTGTAACTCAGCTTTTCTCCTCATCAGACCTTTCAACCAGAGATGGAGCAACGACCAGACGAGACCCTGTCCACCTCCTCTATTTCACATTCCCCCTCACAGGGCTCCTCCTCCTTTACTACCTACACCGCCTTTCAGGGGCCCACCTCCTCTCCTGCCCACACCACCTCTTCCGGGTGCGTGGTCTGGTTTTAGAGCGGGCCATTACCGCGCACCTCCTCCACACCCCGCCTTGATGCCTCGCTACACCTTCGGAGGCGAGCCTCGGCACACACATCGAAAAAAACACAGAACTGCTCATAAACACAGCACGAATTCTCCATACTCAAACTGACTGTAAACACTGCGTTCTTTTTGGCCTTAGCAATGTTCAAACTATCAGAGGCGTTACAGATTAGCAACATTTTATTGATCTTTATTCAGCTTTAAAATGTATTTAACAGGTAGGGAAACTACACAATTGTTCTATTAATTTTTTTTTTAACTCCGTATGGAGGAGCAGACTGTTACTCTTGGACAGATCTCTTAAATCATCTATTTCTGTAGTGTACTAGCCTGTCTGCCGTGAGTAATCTTATCCATACTCTGCTAGAACCTCCAAGAAGTGAGGTGTGGAATTATGGACACTGTTTTTGCTGGACTCAACCTTATCTATACAATGGAAGAGATGAAGCTAGAGGCTGCTGTGGTGGGTGTGGTCATGGGCGTCGTCCTGATATTACCCTTAAAAAAGAACACTTGAGAACTCCACCCAGGTTAGTGTAGTTTAGGTAATGTAGGTAAAGTGTACCTTATGCAGGGAGAGTCTGTTCATGCAATTCCACCTTATTAAATACCTTTTAATTCAATACTACATTGTGATGATGCCTAGGTAACAAGCTAGCAGCTCCATACAATAATGTATTAAATATACTCACTGTTCACTTTAATAGGAACACCTGTACACGTCCACATTCATGCAGTTTTCTAGTCAGCCAACTAATCTTCAACTGTACAGTTTGGGTGAGCCGGTGTCCATGATAACCTCATATTCCTGCTCTTAGCTGACAGGAGTCGAACCCAATGTGGTCTTCTGCTGTTGTAGCTCATCCACCTCAAGGTTTGATGTTTTGTGCATGCTGAGATGCTTTTCTGCTCACCACGGTTGTAAAGAGTGTTTATTTGAGTTACTATAGACTTCCTGTCAAACCAGGCTGGTTATTCTCCTCTGATTTCTCTCATCAACAAGGTGTTTCAGCCTGCAGACCCTCCACACACAGGATGTTTTTTTTTGTTTGTTTTTTTTTTGCACCGTTCTGTGTAAACTCTAGAGACTGTTGTGTGTGAAAATCCCAGGAGACCCTGGAAGACTCGAACCAGCCCATTTGGCACCACAACCATGCCACGGTTAAAGTCACAGAGATGACACTTTTTCCCCATTCTGATGTTTAAAGTGTACATTAACTGAGGCTCTTGACCTGCATCTCCATGATTTTATGCACTGTCCTGCTGCCACATGATTTGATGATTGGATAACTGCATAAATGAGCAAGTGTACAGGTGTTCCTATTAATGTGACTGGTGAGTGTATTTCTAGCTGGTTAATTTTAAACTGGAATATGGTTATTGGAGTAGTTAAACATGACAAGCTGGCTAAAAATCTCACTGTTTATGTTTAACGACACTGGTAACCATCTAACCATCAGTGTACTAACCAGCTAGCTATGTTTAATGTGCTAATGGCTGAGTAGTTGTAGCTAGCTTTTGTTAACCTGCCTATAAATAAGCTAGTTTGCTTAGTGGCAAGTTAACACACGATGGCTAGATGGTCAAAAAAAAATCTGTATATGTAATTTGAGAGAAACTAGCTAGCTCTCTATGTTTAACTACTAAAATAAACAATCTCTAGCTATGTTTAATACATTATTTTAAAGTGCTACTAGCTGACTGGTTATAGCTAGCTTGTCATAAATTGCATTAAATAAGCTAGCTAGTGTTATGATGTGCTACCATTAGCGTCTGTTAGCTAAACATAACTAGATGTCTAGTTTGTTTAATGGCAGGTTAACGCAATATACCTAGCTTTAGCGACAAGACAATTTTAATGATAAATGGGTGATTTTAAAGATGGAAAACTAACAGAAATATTCAAATTTGGAGAGAGAATTTTAAGGCTGCCATTTTGGGCCATAACTTGGGTAGTTATTAATGAGGTGGCTGTTATTTAGACAGAGCACAAAATGTTAGCAGTTTCATTTCAAAATGTTTCCGCTCCAACAAGCATCCATGCGCTAAACAGTCAAGTACAGCGTGTATAATGTGCAATTTGAGAGACAGCTCCCATCTTCGAGAAGAACAATAGGTTTAAGATGAGTTGCCTTTATCTGTGTCATGTGACTGGTCATGTGACACATAAGTAACTTAGCTGCTGCTTTTATCAACTGTTGCTAAACTTTTGTCTGAAGGACATCATTAGATTTTAAATTACATTTTAGTCAGCTTATTTTTCTATTTTTTTGTTCACATCGAGTCGGTTATTGTAGCGAATGGGATGGGATATGGTTATATGATTATGATTAAAAGCTTGAACCTTTTTGCCCATCTGTTCAGATCTTTAAAACCGTTACCATTATTGGTCCTTAATGGTATCTACTAGACATAACATGCCACCAATAGAAGGCAACAAATTACCAGTAGAGACCCACAAGGACCATTACAGTTTCCATTAAAACCAATATAATTCCCACTAAAACCATTACACATTCTATGAGGGTTTCTATTGGGTTTTTCAACAGGGATATATAATGTACAATATATTATTTGTACACATATAACAATTGTGATGTACTATCAAGAAAACGCTTGTCTACAACAGAACATCTTACATGAGTGAGTGTATTCTTGGCTGCCATTGTTGTGATGTGAGGTACTTCCAGTAGAGGGCAGTATAACCGCAGAACACCGGAAGTACTAAGGGAAACGGGAAGTCGTTACGTTTTGCGTAACAGTAGTGTGTACTCTCGGTTGGGGACAGTGTTTTTGTTTATTCTTTTGTGGCTTGCGTTCAGGATCGATTAATTTGTTGACATATAGTTTCTAGAACAGATAAGTAATTAAACGGTTTAGCTGTAATGTAAATTCGTTTCAAATGAAAACCTAGCTCATGCTTGCTAACCAGCGAGCTTCGTGATCAGGATTCACTGATAGCTACACGACTAGCTTTAGGATTCATACTCGGATATAGAAGCAGCTTAGAGGTTTAGATATTGGTGTGAGCTGTGTGAGGATGGAAGAGACTGCGGTGTGTGTGAAGGCCGACAACGCCGTGGCTGTGAGGAAACCACAGGAGGAGCCGAGCAAGCCGAAGAAAAAGATCTTGGATGAGGAACAATATATCGAGGTGATTTTACAGCCCACACTGGCGTTTCACATCTTCCTGTTTAGGAAAACTGTTCAGCAGACATGACACGATATAGGAGAGCGACTAAGTAATGAATAAGTAATGGGTAAAACTGTGACACACAGGAGAAGTCAAAGGCAAAGACATCATTAACTTGAATAATCAATACTCTTATTTCTGTTGCTATTATTCTAGACACAGATAGATAGAAAAAATAGATATTGATTCATGTTCAGTAACAGCTTTGTCCTAGTCAGATTTGTGGTGGATTCTGGGAACACTTGGTGAAAACCACACTCTGGATGATACTCCTGTCCGTCCCGGAGTATCATGCACACACACGTTGACGTCTAGGGGCAATTTTAGATTAGCTAATCCATCTACCAGCATGTTTTTGTAAAGTGTGAAAGCCCAAACGAATATTAAAACTTACACAGACGGTAACCCAAGTTTAGGATTGAACCAGGGACCCTGGAGCTGAAGTAAAGTGTAGGGAGTGAGTACTGGAGTAAGAGGTAGTAAAATTGCACTGTAGCACACAAAAATGCCTGGAAAAATGGGACGTTTTGGACAAACATATTTCATCAGCTGCAGGAGGATAGATGGACAGATAGAAGGAATGTGGGCTTTTGAACATTGATATTGTATAATTGATCATTAATACATTTTACTGTCTCGTGTGGTGAAAATAATCAATACTTTCACATTTCAGTATCAGCAGCTTCTGAATCCCTGAGGTGTGTGTATTTATGTATATATGGTGAGATCCAGGATTCAGACCAGTCTAATGTTTATGGAGAAACAGTGGAAACTCGTCACTGTTTAATTACAGGAAGCACAGGTTTCTGAGAAATGTATTTCTTACTCCTCATTAAGATGTTACTACTCAAACCCAGGCTTAATCAGGAAACCTTTTACCAGTAATGTTTAGGCTTCGTGTCATTCCCACATGCTGCCTTCAAAGAGTACTTTCCTGGGATTCACACATTCAGATCGGCCATTAAAATCATGTGACATGAAGTCACATGGTTGGAATTTAGATGTCAAATCCTTGAGCTTGTTTATGCTCAGTCAGACTGTATCATGTATCTAACAAAGATTTCCAGCCTCAGCGCAATAATCCAACTGCTGCTTAATTTCTGAAACGCTCCAATTTCCAGACAGTTCTTCTGTTTGGTTTGTTTGTTTTCCCGTTGTCGTTCCTCTGTGCGTCGTTTTAAGTTAACGCAGACGCATTAGCAAGTTTGAAAGCAGCTGTCTCCAAAAGTGCCAGTGCATCATATGTTAGTCAGTCATCAAGACTGCTTTGTCTTTGTTGTATTGTAATGATTCGGCTTCTGTACAAGCCTTTTGCTATTTTAGAGGACTGTGTTAATTGTGTGATCCCTGTGTGCAGAGTCTGGAGCACATCATTCAGAGGGACTTCTTCCCGGATGTCAGTAAGCTGCGAGCACAGAAAGATTACCTGGAGGCTGAGGAGAACGGAGACCTGCAGAGAATGAGGGAGATTGCCATCAAATTCGGCTCGGCCATGGCCAAATACACCCCGCGCACTTACGTCCCCTGTGAGTTACATCCGGGTGTTATTGAGTCATGAATTTTAAGAGCCAATTAAGTCATTTATTATTCAAAATAATAAAAAAAAATAAAAAAAAAACACACATTTTCTGTTAGCTTGGCTCAGTTATGGCAAACCGTGTGTCGTGGCAATAACAGTTATTTTAATAACGAAAGTGAATATTATATGTTGGTTGACGTTCAGAGCTTATAACAGATTGTGTGTTTTCAGATGTGACACCATCATCATTTGAGACTCCTGATGGTCACGCCACTTCTCCATCCACTTCACACAGCAAATCCATTACAGGCAGAGACACAGAGCTTGGTATGACTTGACACGCCACAGAATTGCTTTAAGCTGCATTTAAAAACATGGAAAACTTGGCCAAATCAGTTGCCTTCTCTGTCACCAGGCAACATACGTAAGCTGAACCCTACAAATGTACATGAACCAGCCATAACATTAAAACCACTGACGGGTTACATGAATGACATTGATTATCTCATTACAATATATCCCACCCCTGTTAAGGGGTGGGATATATTAGGCAGCAGATGAACAGTCAGTTCTCAAAGTTGATGTGTTGGAAGCAGGATTAAATGGGCAAGCGAATGGATCTGAGTGACTGTGACAAGGGCCAAATTGTGATGGCTAGATGACTGGGTCAGAGCATCTCCAAAACAGCAGGTCTTGTGGGGTGTTTCCCGGTATGCAGTGGTTAATGCCTACCAAAAGTGGTCCAAGGATGGACCATGGAGCATTGGAAGAAGGTGGCCTGGTCTGATGAATCGCTGTGTCTTTTACATCATGTGGACGGCCAAGAATGCGTGCGTCACTTACCTGGGGAAGAGATGGCACCAGGATGCACTATGGGGGGAAAAGGCAAGCTGGCAGAGGCAGTCTGATGCTCTGGGGAAAGTTCTCCTTGGAAACCGTGGGTCCTGGCATTCATGTGGATGTTACTTTGTTTACTTTGCCTTCAAATTTCCCAGATCTCAGTCCGATCGAGCATCTGTGGGATGTGCTGGATAAACAAGTCCGATCCATAGAGGTCCCATCTCACAATTTACCGGACTTAAAGGATCTGCTGCTAACGTCTTGGTGTCATACGGAGTCCATGCCTTGACGGGTCAGAGCTGTTTTGGCAGCACACGGGGGAACTACGCAATATTAGGCAGATGGTTTTAATGTTAGGGCTGATCGATGTATATGGTTAATTTTAAAGGCCTGTACTGCACTATAAAGGATGTAAAAGCCATCTTTTTCAAGCCACATATCATCTACTATACAGTATACGTGGTCTGAAATGATCTGCATGCAAAGGAGACTAGTCAGTCAGAATTTTCCAGACATTAGTGCATTTTTAAATTAGTACGCCACGTTTGGGTGGTACAGTATGGTGTCCCACAACTCTGCTCGGTTTCTCAGGAGGTAAAGATGGCGGGAAAGAGGAGAAGGAGCTGCCGTCTCTGGACCGTTTCTTGTCAAAGAACACGAGTGAGGATAATGCATCATTTGAGCAGATTATGGCTTTGGCCCAGGATAAGGAGAAGCTGAAGAACGCCTGGCTGTACGAGGCTGAGAGCGAGTACAAAGAGGTCCTCAAGCACTGCTTTCATTTACTTCGTGTGTGTGTGTGTGTGTGTGTGTGTGTGTGTGTGTGTGTGTGTGTGTGTGTGTGGGTGCTTTATAAATAGTTATTATTGTGTGTTGCAGCGGCGAGAGGAAAATCTGGCTCTGCCATCATCTGAGACTCAGGCTCTGGAGTGTGTGAAGGCCGGAGTAGAGACGTGGGAGTACACGGCCAAAAACGCCCTCATGTATTACCCTGAAGGCAAGAAGTGCACGCAACACACACACACGCACGTGCTAATATATTCTTCATATGACTCACATATACTTTAATCAGTATCTCTGCTCACTCTCTCACTTATACAATGATCCCTGAAGCTTCAGTTAATGAATTGGGTGTATTTTGAGAATTCTTTCATCATTGCACAGTGCAGTTTTGGTAAAATAAGTTCTGTATCGGGGATGTATTTACATGATGTAAAGTTTGTGTGTCGATTCCCAAACAGGTGTGAAAGACAACACAGTGTTTAAGAAGCCGAGAGAAGTTTTGTACAAAAACACGCGCTTTGACGTGGACCCGTTCTGTAAAGCTCTCAATAAATCACAGATCCAACAGGCTGCAGCTCTCAATGCACAGGTAGCTCCACCCACCAATCAATAACCCTGCCCACTGTTACATACATGCTCATGCTCATCAGTAACTCCACCCACCCTCATACACACACCACACTTGTCACACACTTACGCTCATACACTTGCCAGTAAACCCACCTACCTTACACATACTGTTCAGTGTAACTCCGCCTACTCACATACACCCACACTCAACGGTAAACTCCTTGACACTCTCAAAATGTGCTGATTTGCGTATGTGGTGTGTTCAGTTTAAATTAGGAAAGGTGGGACCAGATGGGAAAGAGCTGCTGCCACACGAGTCTCCTAAAGTCAACGGCTATGGCTTCGAGGGAGCGCCCTCACCTGCACCAGGTAACTAACACACTCACCTGCATCAAGTAACTTTACACTCACTAACACATTCACCTGTATCAGGTAACTTTACACTCACTAACACATTCACCTGTATCAGGTAACTTTACACTCACTAACACACTCACCTGCATCAGGTAATTAATGCTGTTATGTGAAATGTTGATGTTGTATTGTGTTTTGTTTGGTCTGGCAGGCGTGTGTGAGTCTCCCTTGATGACATGGGGAGAGATTGAGGACACGCCCTTCCGACTGGACGGCTCAGACACTCCGCTCATAGAGAGGAGCCATGGCCCAGCATTTAAGGTGCTCAAACAACACGTACATGCAACATCCCAGATCACACACTACTGCCATAAATTGTACTAACGGTCTTGACTCTTAATGAAACCAATAACGTGGTAGTGTAAGATGCTCAAGTGTTTTCTGGTTTACTGCATCATTATTTAAATTATGTGTGTTATGTTGATCTGTAGCTGTAAGAGCACCGAGCAACATTGTGTGCCGTACTTACTCTGCGTGTTGTGGTATGTGTTTAGATTCCTGAGCCAGGACGCAGAGAGCGGCTCGGGCTAAAAATGGCCAACGAAGCAGCAGCCAAAAACAGAGCAAAGAAACAGGAAGCTCTTCGTAAAGTCACAGAAAATCTCGCCAGGTATGACGCGCGCGCGCGCACACACACACACACACACACACACACACACACACACACACACACACATACGTTTCCTCATCTCCATCTGACTGAGAAATTAAACCTCCACAATAAAATGGTATTTCCACAACAAAAACTTTATAAGATCCAGAAGATATAAATATACACTATATCCAAATCAGAAATGTCGCAAGTCCTACATAACTTTGCCTCTTCTACTTATTCACCAGTGTTTATTGTGTATTTGCATATTGGATTATGATTGGCTCTTATAGCTGATGATGCAATACTGCTCTCCTGTCACATGTTCAGTATTAACCCCAATGAAATGGTCATCTGTTTCTTAAAAAGGGGGGAAAAACACTGAAATGACTGATTTTCACACTTGACTACACTAGTATTTCTTTTAATTCCATGTGATCATGAAAAACAAATTTTCTAAAATGTGATTAGCTTTTTGTGACGTGCCATATATCACATACTGAGTACTGAGGGTGTAGCATTGAATTCTTCTAACTCACCACCTGTAACCTCTGCTGGATTACAAGGTTCTAACACTTCAGCTAATATGATTATAACTAATGCTCAAAGACTGTGACTCCTCCATGTGTGTTTACACTTACCATGTGTGTTTTTTCAGTTTGACTCCGAAAGGTTTGAGTCCTGCTGCTCTGTCTCCAGCTCTACAGCGCCTCGTCAACCGGTCATCCAGGAAGTACACCGATAAAGCCCTACGTGCCAGCTATACCCCTTCACCCTCTCACAGAGCATCAGGCTCCAAAACTCCTCTCTCCCCCTCACACTCCTTACACACCCCCACGCCAGGCAAAACCCGCACACCCGCCTCACATGACCCTGCCTCCATCACAGACAATCTTCTACAGCTTCCAAAGAGGAGAAAGGCATCCGACTTCTTCTGAGGACACCACTAAAGGCACAAAGGACTTTCTCCTGCTTTGGATTTCTGGTCTTTATTTGCAAATACTTATAGCCTTTAAAACTTCCTCACTACTTCATCAGTTAAAGGTGTAATGATGATTAAAGTCATTTTTTGTACAGTTTATCAAAATGGTCATTCTTTTATTTTTGATGTTTTTAAACTGGTGGTTAACTAGGGGTGTAAATATGAATAGATTTCTGGAACTACAGAATGAGTTAGAATAATATTCATGTAAGGTCTGCACTCAATGTAAACAATGTATATTCTCCCTGGCTCTTTTCAAACATAAACAGATTATTTCTTGACTGTATACCACTTCTGTGTATTAGTTTTTAAATTGTAAGAAATCCTACTAAATGAATTGTATTGAAAAAATCAGTCATTTTAGTGATTGATGCAGTAATTCAAGGTTGCTCTATTTGAAACGTGTTGAAATTAGATGTCTGGTCATGTACTAAATTGTTTCCTAATGAATCAGCATGCTTTGAGGCATGTTCTGAGACTTGTTTATCCATTAAATAGCTCTATAAAAACTGGAATAGTATCAGAATGAGATTATATGAAGAACAGAGTTGTGTCACAGGAAATTGCAGTTGAATTGATTGGAACCAAAATTAAATTTTAGTGTAATATGAGCTAAATTATAGGGAAATGTGGCATTTCATGAATCATGTCCTAAACTGTTAAATTGACTGAAGTTGGTTCTACTCAAAATGAATGAAATTTGAGGCTCTACATTTGCGGCTCATTCATTTGTTTTGTAAAAAATCAAATCATTTTGTTGTAAGGTTAGAGATTCACACTCCTACACAGCAGTTCATACCTTTTAGGAGAAGACATAAGGCAAAGATCTATCAAACATGCAGCTAAAGTGCCCATGCCTCTGTTTAATAAGTATGTGGTGCTACAGTATGTGGTAATTAGCTGAGCTCTCCTTGGGGCTATTGGGTGAGCTTGGTACTACTGGCTGTACAGCTTCAGATAAGTTGCTGGCTTTGGATAGGGTTGTCATCTGATGGAGGCTTCTTGGCCTTCTTCTTGTGTTTAGCATCCTCTGTGCAGGTCTTTGACGTAGATAGTCCGCAACACTGTCTCCGGGTACCTTTAGCTGGTTTGGACTCATCCTGAAGCCACAGGTGTTGGAAGATGCAGTTGATGTCAATCCTCTGGACTGGGTCGGCGTCCAGTATGCAGGAGATAAGGTCGCATGCGTCCTTGCACTTGTCCTGGACAAGTTTAGGGAAGTTGATGGTTTGTTTCTTCTGGTTCGCCAGCATCTTAATGCTGGAGTCACTGTAGGGCATGGAGCTGGTCAACATGATGAACAGCACAACACCTATGCTCCACACGTCATTCACTTTAGGGTTATAGGGGATTCTCTGCAGTAATTCTGGTGAGGCGTATGCTAAAGACCCACAGAACGTGTCACTCAGCACCATCTGGCCATTTACATACTCCAGTCTCTTGCTGAAGCCAAAGTCTGCAACTTTCAAGTTGAAGTCATTATCCAGGAGCAGGTTCTCACTCTTCAGGTCATGGTGAACAATATTTTGGTCATGGATTAATTTGATGGCAAGTGATAGCTGGCAGAACAGCTTTTTAGTGAGGTCCTCGGAGAGTTTGCCTCTGGCCTTAATGAGCTCAAGCAAGTCACCCTGCGCGCCCAGTTCCATCACCATGAACAGCTTTTTTTCACCTATATGAAAGATCTTGAAGGTCTTTACTATGTGTGGGTGGTAGAGTGAGGCGAGGATCTCCAGCTTACGTGGCAGGAACTTCTGCAGAAAGTCAGCGGGCGCTTTGGTCTGGTCGATGATCCAACATTTCTCTTCAGTTTTTTAGAGTAAGCAGACTTGACCTTGCCGTAAGACCCTTCACACAGGGTGTGGTCCAGTATGTAGACATGGTTCTCCAATATCTTTACGTTCTCCTGCATTACTTTTGTAAAGCACAGGCTCTAGTACTCCCGTATTTTAATTCTCTTTATCAATCTGAGTGCCTCTTTATTAATTATTTGTGTGCACTTGATCAGTGGACTGTTCTTAGGTTTGTATGACGTGGTTCTTAATTGAGAGCCACAGGACGACGGCGCGTGCAACATCTTGAAAGATTTTTTTTTTTATATGGCAGGATCTGTGATACCAAAATTTGATCAGTTTTACCTTCTCCATCCAGTTTGCTAAGAGTCAAACACTGTGAGAAACAGACAGATGAAATAATTGAAGAAATAACTGAGTCAAAAAAAAAAAAAAGTGATCCAGGTTTAAACCCTGATTAAAATGGTTAAAATCTTTTCGGCAGTGCAATCCTATTAAAATATAAATTACAGCTCTTTAATAAATATATAGTCCTATACATGATAAGACCCGCTGACACTTCAATGAGAATGCCAGGACATTCTGCACCGTCAATTTAACAATCACTGCTGCTGCAGGCATTATTATTATTATTATTATTATTATTATTATTATTATTATTATTATTATTATTTTATCTATGGTTGGACATATTTGGATTTATATATATATATATTGTGTATTCTCACCTCTTCATATATAAAATACCATTTTTATATAATTTGCACTAATGTATATTTTATACACATTAATTTCTTCTGTCTTTATATGTTTATTGTTATTGTCTGTTTACTATCTATATGTTTATTGTCTGGTCTTTAGCTGCGGAGAGGCATCTGAAGTTCGCTTGTACATATGACAGTAAAGCTTTGAATTATTGAATCTTTCTGCATTATAGCTAACAGTTTGTCTTCCCCCCACCCCCCCCCCCTTTTTTTTTTTAATTAAGAGCTCCAATGCAGACACCATTCTGCAGCACTACAATTCATTACCAAAAAGAAACTTCTTTCCCCCAAAATTATAGTTTTACTACACACACACACACACACACACACACACATCTTTAAATATTAAATTAATCATAGGTGATTTAACATTCAACTGCTATTTGAATGCAGTTGCACGTGCATTTCATACAAAAGCCTTTTTTTTTTATCAATTAAGATTCTGTTATTTGACAATTTAATATGTAGCATGCACACTGACAAGCTTCCCATTCAGTGCAGAGCATTATATTGTTTTGTTACCGGGTAAAATACCAGGTCATTTTTATTACATAATCTGTTTACATATTTATTTTGGGCATTCAGCTCACATCATAAAACACAGTGTCCACTACATTCTGTATTTTATTTTATTTTTAAAAAAAACATGAATAGTCTGTTTCTAATTCTTAAAATTTGGTGGGGAGAGAGCAATATTACAAAGAAAACAGCATATTTTAATTAATGGGCTTTAATTTTTTATTTTGAGTCCTTAACTAAATAGAAGTTGGCTATATAAGAGGGTCTAAAAACAAAACAACAACAACAAAAACCCACAGGTGGGGCCACAGGCATGTGGTGAATGTTGAGCACCTGTTCACTTCTGCCTCAAATACACAACCTAAATACAGAAAGTTAGGTTTAATAGCCCCTTAGCTAAGTTACAGTTCTAATGGTTAGGATTATGGTTAAGTGTTTCATATGACAATTAGTTATTACTAATATTTTAAGTTTTCTGTTTAGTTTGATAGTCTTGGGTTTTGGGTTAACATCCTCTTATGTTTTTAGCTTAAGCTACTTGACATTTTATCACACGTGGGTTAATAGTTGATTATAATGATAATCAGTGAGGATTATTATCATAAATTTCATCGTACTTGGGTTAATAGCTCTTATAATTTTTCATTAGCTCCCAAATAAATGAATGTTATTAGTTTCGCGTTTTATTTTTATTAGTATTAGTATTAATCAACCGTAAGCCTTAAATAGAGTCCGTTCATTTAAACCTCCGACAGAGATCTCTACGCTGATTGGCTGTGTCATACAGCCGAACCCGGCCCTCTCTTTTCTAAGATGATTGGTTGCCAGGTGGGAGCGAGCTCTACTTCTTGTTTCTGATTGGCTGAGCGCCTGGTCGGGATTGTTTTGATGGAGCGCTGCCCTGTCTGTGAAGAGAGAGTGCGGCCATTTTGTTATAGTTCGGCTGTAAATTTGTTAATAAGGCGAAGAAAAACAACCTCTGACATTATGTGATGTCACATGATCTTTATTTTAACTAATACTCGTGATTACAGTAGGAGTCGGACCCATGTGTGTGTGCGCGCGTGTGTGAGTGCGTGTGTGTGTGTTTGTTGTGCAGGAGCGAGCAGAGTCGGGCTGGGAGTAGATGTGAACGTGCTCCGCGCGCAGCGTTTCAGTGCTGACAGAGGTCGCTTTCTCCGGGACATTTTCTCCACGGGGTCGCTGTTATGACTGGAGGATAAATAACAATACTAATTATAATAAATGGTGGCGACATCTGACCGCAGCTCTTCCCGGCTCCTCCTCGCGCTTCTCTCCGTCCTGACGCTAACGGATCCGCCGCTGACCGGTAAACAACACCGCGCGCTGTTGACTAGCCCTAAACGCTGGGGACGCAGGCTAGCTTTTACACTGGGCTAGCTGCTTATTTACTGTATTTACATTACGTGTAGCATTCACCACTCAGTGCTAGCTAGCACTGTTTAACACTGCACGTATCGTAAATCTAATTAATTAGCAGTGAAATACAGTATGTAGTGTATTATAAAGCTTATTTAGTTAGCAAGCTAACTGCTAAAGCGGCCTGCTACCTTACCGTGTGCTGTATTAGTGTATTTTAATGACATATTTTACTCTACATTATGTTAGTAATCAGTGTGAGCATTGTGATATTATTAACAGACTAGATGTTTCACATATTAGGTTTAAAAAGAAAGAAAAAGAATTACGGACACACCGATGTTACATATCAGAGAGCTGTCAATAGTGCTGAAACGAGCGATATGAACACTTTCCAGTGTGATAACCGGGAATGATGTACAAACCGATATCATCGATATCAAGGTTTCGGTTTTGCTTTCAGTTTTGTGTTTTTTATTATTATTATTATTTTTTTTTTAGCCCGCTCATGAAGTGTCAAAACAACCTAGAAATATAGGGTTTATCAATTTTGTCCCTGATAAACCTCGAGTTTTCTTTCTTTTTGTTTCAAAGTGCTTTTATTTGCATTGTGTATACAATAGTGCTTTGGGTTCTCGATTCTGATTGGACAGAAGATGATGATGATGATGATGATGATGATTAATTTTCTATAACAGCATCTCACAGTTGTGCTGGCTGCAAGACAAACCACGGGTTTATAATAAAATCTTCGTTCTTATTATTTCTGGAGTAACATCCCTTTCACAGCGACGCTCCACATAATCTATAGCTAATAATAAACAGATAAGCTGTGCCTTCGAATTTAAGATGTGTAGCAAGCACTAGCACAGATTTTAATTCAAACATACTGTTGGAAAAAATGACACGCACGATATTAACAGTGTTTTTGGAAGAAGGAAAAATCTAGAACGAATAGTTCTAGTGTTTCGAATAATCCAGTCATAGCCAATAATGTCGGGGATTGAGCCGCTTAAGCTGAACAGTGAATGAACAGCGGTAAACTGAAACGATTTACTAGCGGGTTAATGAACCCACCCAAACGCATCCTATACACATGAGATTAATCAGACATTTACGCAACATAAACCTAATATTACAGCTTGCTTCTGCACAAAATGACTCGAATGCACAAGTGAACTTGAACTTAAGTGAGGCGCTAGGTAGAACGGTAAGTCACGTTGTGAATACTCTCTTTCCGTAACAACAATTCACACAAAGTATTCACTATATTGTATTACAGTAGTGAACTCATTGTAATGGTATTATTTCAGGAGATCAGGTTTTCACAATAAGGTTAATATATAAAATGTGTGAATATTTGGTTTAACTTTTGCATTTTCTCATGAACTAAAATGCCGTTGACTCATATTCGATGTCACTTTAGTCCGAGTAAAATGGACTAAAATTAATAGATATTACATTACGAAATATTGACTAAATTTAACAGATATTTTCATCAGAAGACAAAAACTATTTTTTGACATTCCATTTCTTAAGAATTAAAAGTTCATCGCTGTTTGAAAGGGTGTACTTGCGTTATTATGCTATTATATTATCATTATATCAGCGACAAAAAAAATGGTCTTAAAATTACAATCATTTTGTTTATCAAAACTACTTCTGGGACAATATATCAACAAGCGAAAGTAGTTATCAGGACAGGTCTAGCTGTTACATGATATGGTGAAGCTTTTTGAAAGATGAGACGTATGTTTAACGTTTATGAAAGGAGGCTGCATTTGTTTTGTCTGATTAATTTCAAGAAAGAGAGAGGAAAAAGAGAGACTGGTGAGGGAACGACTGTAGCTGCTATAACGTAGATCATAACAGGAACTTGTTTTGCAGATGCTCCACAAGAACATGGCATGATCTTTAAAAACAGGACATGTTCTTTACTAATCACAGCATTTTGGCCCATATCACACCACCCCATCACTGATTTAATTTCCTTGATCAGTATGTCTCATCATGTTTTATTTCATACTTAGTTGTTTTGATGTCATTATTTACGAAATAATATTACCGGTCTGGGACACTTGTCCGCTGAATGAAGTTTGAGCATGAGCACACAGTAGGCGTGGGTGATATCGATTTTTCCTTCACCATAATCTTCTAGAAACCTCCTAACTGTGAAATTCCGTCTTCTATCCTTAGTAAATCGTGACGGTTGCGGTTAGGATCTCATTTCGAGCAGTGGCTGTTACAGAATAACAATTCTTAAATTCAGATAGGTAAAGCTAATTACAGAAGCGGCAAACCTGTATGCATCATTACTTCAGGATAACAACAATGGTGTCATAACTTCTATTTTAATTTTAAGCCTATTGAAGATAGTCTTATTCTTGCCTTATAAGCAGCTGTAATGGGTAGCACAACATTAGCTTGCATAATAAAATATAGAAGGGGTTAAAATATTACACTTTATATACACAATGTTTGTGGATATAAATATACACAAACCCTTTTACACAGATGTGGTGGACAGAGTTATAGATCTTTATTGATCTGAAAGGTGGAGAGACCATCAGACTTTTGGCCCTATAATGGAGAGACAGGAAGACGGATGTCTGGATAGACTTTATTTAACTTTTTAAGGAAGAGCCGAGTCTAAATTAGTGTTTTATTGATTATCTGTGAATTCCACATGCGTAAATAGGTGATAAATATTTCAGAGTAGCTAGGGGCTGTGGAAAAGTGCATATTGGGGAAAATAAGGTGAGAGACCAAGAGGAACTGATTCATCTGCTCTGACCTCTAATCTCTCTCTCTCTCTCTCTCTCTCTCTCTCTCTCTCTCTCTCTCTCTCTCTCTCTCTCTCTCTCTCTCTCTCTCTATCTATCTATCTACAGGGCCGCGGTTAGCACTGTCCACACCACTGTCAGGTGAGATCTGCTGCATTTACCACTTACTAGTAACACTTTATGTACACTTTATGTTTGAGCACGTCTTTAAAAGCTGTATACACCAGTTAAAGGAGTTTAATTATTCTTGTCAATCAAACCCAGCCAGTGTAGTGATGATTAATCACAAGATATGAGCTGTATGGACTGTGTTAATGTTCACTCTGGATGTGGTCAACTAGTCAGATAGAGGATTCCAGGTTTACGCAGTCTTGAAAAACTGATGTAATTGGTACTAAAGCCATAAATTCTCATTTGTAAAAGGTCTCAGATCCTGTCTGCACTAATTCAGATTCATTTCAAAATGCACATTTTTTTTTTGTTGTTATTTTGGTCTTCAATCCAAACTAAAACAGCTTTTCCCAGTATGCAGAGGAGTCTGCAACAGCCAAGCACAAAAAGTCACAAGTATCTACATTTAACTGCTCAGCGTCTCCTAGTGTCTAACCGGCTGCGTTCTAATTCTAGCATCAGGCTACTGTTGCGTGTCATTACTAGCAGGATTAAAATAAAGAAAATGGCAACATAGGATTTTACTGTGTGTTTGTGCTCGTGTGTGCAGAGCCACGTTGCGCTCAGGACCAGTTCGCATGTCTCAGTGGGAGGATGCAGTGTATCCCCCTGGACTGGAGGTGTGATGGCTGGACCGCCTGTGAGGACAAGAGTGACGAGATAGACTGTCCACGTATGTCCAAGCACAAATACAATTTTCTTTTTTTTTTTTTTTTTTTTTTTTTTAATAAGTATAACATTAGCATCCTGTCTAGACACATAACAAGCTTTTCAGGTAGGACTTGTTGAATATGTTGAACAAAGTGAGGTTGTTATGGTAACATTACATTTTCACACACTTGGATGCTGGCTGGCTATTTGGTATGGCAGGAGGGTAGGGGAGTGTTTCTGATTTGCATATTCATATATATTAATAGATTCTGGCATGTTCAATGATATAGAGATTTTCATTTTTTAGTCATCTCTTGGCATTAAAAAATGGCAAGGTTATTTTTAATTGTCTATACTTTATAGACATTCTGAAATGGGATTATATTTTGAATCATGATTTAAGAAAAAAAAAAAAAAAGGATTGCAGTTTGTGATGTGTATGTTTAATGTCAGCTTGAGCCTAGTCATAATGCTGGATAAAACTAATTCACACATGCATGGACAAAACCATGCACAAACTTTCTGTCTAATTCTCACCGTGTTGTATTTCCCATAGCGATGAAGGAGGAGCGATATCGCTATGGAAGCGGCTTTGATCAGATGGAGGACGTGATGGGCGTGGCTCAGCCTGTGCGCTTTAACAGTAAGCCTTTCATTGTCACTCATCCTGTGTCTTCACCCTCTTTCCCTAACCGCTCTGCTGTATGAACAGAATGAATGCCGAGAATTCTGGTGATCATAGGATGTTTATGGTCAACATGTGCGTTCTTAGACGTGATCGTAAACTTGCTGCCCAAGTGGAGGAATGTGTATTGGGAACACGCCAGAAAGTGTGTGGCCAGCAACAATGAGTCCCAGAGTCTCCAGGATGTCAGTAGAATTCATATAGTAGCAGCATTCTTGAAAAAAAAAAATCTTTTGGCACTGCATTAATAACATGGTAGTCAGGGGGACTCAACCGATGGAAAGTGGGCAAGAGGAAGTGTTTAAAACAGTGTTAGAACACATCCCAGATGGTACATGTTTCCTGTGTGATACAGTGAGGTATAACAGCAGTCTATTGAAAGCTCTGTGTGTGTGTGTGTGTGTGTGTGTGTGTGTGTGTGTGTGTGTGTGTGTGTGTGTGTGTGTGTTTAGAAAAATGTCCGAGCGGATGGCACCACTATGAGAAGACTTCAAGCTGTTACAAGGTCTATGAGCGAGGGGAGAATTACTGGCAGGCTGGGGAGACGTGTCAGAGAGTGAACGGCTCGCTTGCCACCTTCAGCACCAACGAAGAGCTGCAGTTCATCCTCAAAATCGACCAGAGAGTGTGTGAGCGCAGAGACCAGTGCAGGTCGGTGTTTCAGTGCGTTTTGTGTGTATGCAAAAAAACAGCAATTATTAACCTGGCTTGCAACCTGGCTTCCATCGAAGTTCAGGACTCTTTTGAGGAACCTTTTTATAAACATGGCCATATTTAAACACAGTGCATGAAGTTATACAAGCATCATTTTATGGATGCAGGAGGAAGCGAGTTTTGGACCTCACCCTCGCAGATTGGTAGCTATCATGTGCCAAGGGAGACTAAGAGAACAGAGTGTCAGTTGGCAACAACTAAACTGAGGGGAAAAAATGGGTTCAAAAAATGAAATCTACACTAGAATTCATTCATAAATACAATCCATAAACTTCATCTTATTTATGCCATTCCAGAATATTACTACAGACACAAATTTTATATTTTATATAATCCACAGTATGTTAAATGACTGCAGTTTTTTGTGTGTATTTGTTTTGCAGTTTCTGGGTCGGCTATCAGTACGTCATCACCAATCAGAGTCGATCGTTTGAGGGCCGATGGGAGGTGTCCTATAAAGGTCTGTAACACACATGATCTCCTCTCATTGGGCAAAGTAATGTATTATGTAATATATAATTTAATTCTGTGGGGAAATGAATAAAACCTGAAACGTTAAAGATTAGGATAAAAATGGTTTGGCTGAGGTAGTATAACATTATAGGCTTACAGGCTATTATAGGCTTATCTTTTTAGTAATTAATATTTTGATGTAATTTTAAAGAATTTGACAGTCAGAGATTTTTATTATTATTTTATCAAGAATTATTGATACTTACATTGACATTCAAAAAAAGCTTATTTAAAAGTCTGATCTGATATTTAATTTATTAAGTTGATGTTCAAGAGAGAATCCTGATGCATCTAAGAATGAAATATTTTTCCCAGCACTGCTATCCATTGTAGCAGTATTGTGTGGGTGTGTCACATATCACAGTATACTCTGCCCACTCATGTCATGTGAGTTCAGCAGTGTTTGTTGTAATGTTGGTGATTATGGTGTGTGTGTGTGTGTGTGTATGTATGTATGTATGTGTGTGTGTGTAGGCTCTGTGCAAGTGTTTCTCCCCCCTGAGGGATTGTCAAGTGTTTCAGAGGCGAGTGTGAAGCAGGACAGTGTGTACTGCGCACAGCTGCAGCGTTTTCACAACAGAAATATGAACGAACGTGGCTTACACAGCTGGCACACTGAGAACTGCTACAAACCCTTCCCTTTTCTCTGCAAAAGACGTACGTGCACACACATGCGCGCACACACAATCTGTCTTTAAGCAGTCAGGTTCAATTGTCTGTGATATTATACAGCTCCTAAGCTCTGTTTGGTCTGTATTAGTCCAAAGTCATCGTGGGTCTCTATTTGTCTATTTATCTGTACTGCATTCGCCTTAATTGTTCTCAGCCATTCTGAATGCACTTTACTGCTCTCAACCAATCAGAACACACCATACCTGATTTATTTGAGGAGGGTGATTGAGTGTTATGTGCAGGGGATAATGTATATATTATTTGTGTGTGTATTTAGGACAGACATGCGTGGATATCCGGGATAATGTGGTCAGTGAGGGTCTGTATTTCACGCCCAAGGGGGACGACCCGTGTCTGAGCTGCACATGTCACGACGGCGAGGCAGAGATGTGTGTGGCGGCACTGTGCGAGAGGCCACAGGGATGTACACACTTCACAAAGGACCCTAAAGAGTGCTGCAAATTCACCTGCCTTGATCCAGGTAACCAAAACACACACATGAACACTGACAGTTATGTCACCATACAGGCTTAAAAAGCATTTCAGTGCACGTTATACTGTGTATGGGTGTGTGTGTGTGTGTGTGTGTGAGAAATAAAATTCAAATTTGAGTTTCATTGTTAATGAGTAGTACAGTTGGTTATTATTGGCTGCAGTTGCTTTTGTAACTTTTCTCAGTACACAGTTCTGCATACAGTCATTTTCTTTTAACTTGGACTATGTTGCATGCATTTTATTTACATGTAATAACTATATGTAATAATTTGAGCTTAAATGGGCATTCCATGCCATGTTTTAAATGTCTTTAATTTTATTATCCGTTTTTAATTTTCCTACCTAATTGTTATCATGGCAACACTAACCTGTATGATAATTGTGTGCGTCTCAGATGGTAGCAGTCTGTTCGACTCTATGGCGAGTGGTATGCGTCTAATTATCAGCTGTATCTCGTCGTTCCTGGTGTTGTCTTTGCTGCTCTTTATGGTACATCGCTTACGGCAGAGGCGCAGAGAGCGCATTGACACACTAATTGGAGGGAACTGTGAGTATATATGTGTATATATACACAAACTTTCTGCAACAGCATTACACTATCCAGCTACATGAGCCCATAGAGAAGTTCATTAGCCACCACCACACCAGACAGTTTTCAGTCACGTGAGTATTGTAGTGTTAAACAGCTTATGAATTTCATTGAATGTTGGTTGTTAAACACTGGTGTGTAACTATACCCACGTGACCTTAAGCATTAAATACACTATATGGGCAAAAATTTATGGACACCTGGAAGTCTTTCCACTAGATTTTGGAGCGTGGCTGTGGGAATTTGTGCTCATTCACCCACAAGAGCATTAGTGAGGTCGGGCACTGATGTGTGGTACACAGTCAGCGTTCCAGTTCATCCAGTTCTAGTTCAAGCGTTCAGTAGGGTTGAGGTCAGGGTTCTGTGCAGGCCACTCGAGTTCTTCCAATCCAACCTTGGCAAACCATGTCTTCATGGAGCTTGTTTTATGCACAGGGGCATTGTTATGCTGTACAGCATACAAGGACATCCTATGCAATTGTGTGCTTCCAACTTTGTGGTAACAGTTTGCGGAAGAACCTCATATGGGTGTGAGGGTCAAGTGTCCACAAACTTTTGGCCATGTAGTTTAAAGCCATCATAGCACCATCATGTTTTTTCATTGGAGTGGTGACCTTTGGACATTCCACACTAGTAACGTTCGGTATGTCAGAGTGTAGCAATTGCCAAGGGGCACATCAATGGGTTGTTGCTTGTTCTTTTGTTTTTCCTCTTGTTTGTCGTTGTTACTTGATTAATATTGGTTCAGTGTGAACAGTTTAATATCTCTCTGTCTCTTTCTCTCTCCTCTCTCTCTCTCTCTCTCCCTCCCTCTCTCCCTCTCAGTGCATCACTTTAACTTGGGCCGACGTGTTCCCGCCTTCGATTATGGCTCTGATGTGTTTGGGACTGGTCTCACACCGCTACACCTGTCTGATGATGGAGAGGGTGGGGCTTTCCACTTTCAGGAGCCCCCGCCCCCTTACGCAGCATATAAATACCCTGAGCTACGTCCACCAGATGAGCCCCCGCCCCCTTACGAGGCTTCAATCAACCCCAACTCTCTTCTCTACATGGGACTTGGTAAATGTATATAAATATGCACCAAAAATGAGACACTGAGATATGAATATAACAGTAATTTTCACTATTAATCTGTCTGTCTGTGCCACTCTCTCCTGTCTCTCTCTCTCTCTCTCTCTGTAGGACTGAATGGTACACAGGACTGTGGAGGTGGTGGAACTCTCTGCCGAACCCCTCTTCAGGCCCCACCCCCTCCTCTTGAGGAGAGGGCAGAATCTATTGACAGCAGCACAATGTTGGTGACCCCGGACACACCCACAGACACCGATGACCTCGACCTTAGCTCTGCTCTTGATTCCACTAACACCACCTCGCTCAGTACGGTGGTTTGAGGAAATGGGTGTTTTGATTGTTGTGGGCTGGGCCTCAGGAGAAAGAGGATGGGTTTCTACAATGAACTGACTGAGTGTTTGAGCTTCAATGCAGTTGTTAAGTGTAAATATGGCTGCTCGTTTTACTTCCTTCTTCTCCACAGACTGATAATGACCACGGGCGGAGCTTCAGCTGTCTTTCTGTCTTCTGTTGTGAACGTGTGTTGACGCTCCTGTCCTTCCGTCTTCATGACCCTCACAGCTGACGCTTCAGAGTTCAGTCCTGCACATGGATGGGTTTCATGTTGTTAGATCCTGAATGACCCCCGACCTTTCACCTTTCTAACCCTTTGCCTCCCTCATCCCGCTATAAGAGCCTTGACCCCTTCAAGGGCTGTGTCCGTAATGCTGCATTTACATGGTGGTGTTGAACAAACCCTTGCTCTACTGTATGTATCATCGCAGAATTGGTGTATACAGTGACGGTATGTGACTGATGGCAGCATGCAGCCATGTAAATGTTGCCATTGTAATCGTGTCTAGTTTTGCACCTACAGCACATAGCTCACACAATCGTCTTCTTATTTTTTTATTGTAGATCACCAGGTGCGCCGACAAGCCATTAGGCTCCCATGCTTCCCAGAAAATGTGGGTGCCATGTTTTAGTCATAGTTATAATAGTAATAATACTTTATTCTATTCTCTCTGCATTATTTTATGCTGAAGCTCTGCACAGTGTTTTGTTTGAACTCGATTTGATTGGGAAAATCTCCTATAAACAATTTTATGCCATTTTCTAAATGTTATATTCATGTACTGAAGTAATGAAAATGTATTTTTTTAACCTGCATTGACATTTACAGAGCTTTAACTAGGTGTACACCAGCTCTCGGGTGAAGGTATTGTGCGTGTAACAATTGTGTGTCGTTACCTTTTAAATAACGTACGTGGTATCTACCCTGATCATAAAATTTTATTTTTTTCCCTTTATGGACAAAAGTAACAAAAGTATGCACACTTTTTTTTTTTTTTTTTTTTTTTTCAGCAAATTTAAAATTAAGTCATTAAAATCTGGTCAGACTGGTCAGGTGCAATGTAAAGTTCAGATCCTTTGCTTTCAGATGTTTTTGTTTATGCAGATATTGTTGTTTTTTTCTAAGGGGGTTGTGAAAAATTGTCTCCGGGTGTACAGTTAAACAGCTGTTCTCACCAACTCCAGCTCAGTTGTGATCTAATCAGACACAGCCCTTATAGTGCACATAATCCTTATAGAGGGATGCAGCCTTCATGTGGGAGCCCTGATAGGAGACCGCCACGTTGGGGGATGGAAGCCCTTATAAGGGAACACGGCGCTTTATAGAGGATGCAGCGTTTACAGGGGGAGCTCAGAGTCTGCATTCTCCCAGCCTGTCTTTGGACTGTAACACAGAGAGGGAGTGTATGTGCGTCTGTAGCCACACGTCTTTGGACAGAGGCTGCTAAGTGTCAGCCCTGTTTCAGGCAGGACTGCAAACGGAACCGTATTTAAACCAGACACTGCGAGGATGATATTCAGAAAAAACGGCATTAGTCACTGAACCTGTTTTTTAAAAAAAGTGTTTTGAAATGGATTTAAATGACCCAATGTACCAACTGATACAAAAAACAAAAACAAAAGCAGTAACAAAAGATGAAAACACAGGTTATACGTGAATATTACAAAATGATCAAAATTTTTTATTGAACCATGTTTCATTGTATTTTTAAATGCCATATAAGGGAAGGAACCACACGCAGTGCAGAAAACCCCAAGCCAGGAAGAAACCGCTTCACCAGGGCTGAACTGCAGCATGTTTTTTCCGTTCCTGTCTGAAATAGGTCAGATTTCCCACAATGCATATGGAAACAAATCATTAACTACTGTATCATCCATGTTTGTGTGTGTGCATGAGAGAGAGAGAGAGACTCTGGTATCATAGTTCAGTCTGGTAGTCTAGTTAGGTATACGCCAATATTGAGCAGCATTTGATCACAATTTTAAGGTCCTCGATAACACTGGTGTGATATGTTGAATGATCAATTATTGACATCAACTCTGAAATGGTTATTCATAAAAACTTTCATTTCAATTAAAAAAAAAAAAAAACATTTTTATTTCCAGTTTTAAATTCTCTGATTTTGTACAAGAATGTTCATGGACTTGGATGACACTGTAAGCCCACTCTCAGACCAACCCCTTTTAATCTTTGACCCTCTCGTTTATTGGCACAGACAATCCTCAGTGAAATGGCGATTTAACCGTTTCCTCTTGATCATGTAATGAGCAGAGTGTGTGGTGCCGATGGACTCTGGGGATACCAAACATCTCCTCACAGGTTGATTTGATTTCTGCGTTTGTCGTCGCCGCTCTGCATGTTTTTCTCCGCGGCGTGAGGAGTTTTAACAAGAAAACACTAATAAGTGAAATGTTTTGTGTAAAATGCTACAACTGTTACATTTTAATGTTTGAGTTCAGGTTTTTAATGTAATTTCCTGTTTAGGTTTTGTTGCAGGATTTTGTGTTGTACTCTGATGTTGATGTATAGCTCATCACCATCAGGTGCCAAATAAACTTCACTGAAGGATAAGAGCAGATGTGTACAGTGAATTTTATTTCTAAAGACACTTGTGAATGATTGAATGAAAAGAACGGCAAGATGTCAAAAGTGAAATAACACACAGCCTTTATAGTTTGTATGCCACATTCGATTTAACTCTAAAGGTAACTCATTAAATATCTAGCTTGTTCCATGGTGTAATGGTTAGCAGTCTGGGATCTGAATCCAGTGATCTGAGTTCAAATCTCAGTGGAACCTGCAGGCAGTTTATTGGGGCAGCGGTGGCTCAATGGTTAAGGCCCTTAACCCTCTCTGCTCCAGGGGTGCTGTATCATGGTTGACCCCAACTTAATAACAAGCTGGGATATGCAAAGAAAAGAATTTTGTTATAATGTATATGTGACAAAGGCTTCTTCTGAACTCGTAGGCTACTACGTGCAAAAAAAAAAAAAAAGAGGCTTTGCTACAAGAATTATTTAACAAATGGAAACAAAAAGCCATTATTGGATTATGTTCCAGCCATTGTTGGATTGTTGTTTTATTCTAAGCATTTCTGGCTGCAGTTTATTATTAAAAATGAAAAACTAAGAAAGGAAATTAATTTAAACTTCCATCTAGACTGTAAGGCCATAAGATTTATTTTTTTAAATTCAAACTATTATTTACTAGTGTTAATGGTCACATCTCTTTTACAAACACCATTCGTTAGAATCTAAGTTAAATTAAAGCTCATATTATAGAGAATGTATACATTTATGTATGTATGCTGGGTGACAGTTTGCGCATGCACCGTACAATACATGACTGCAAAGCTTAAGCCACAAGATTCCTCAATAATTTTTTTTTTTTTTGAAAGTGAATATAATAAATGTATTAAATCAGAGAAGTGATTTAGACAATATATTTTATATTTTATAGTAATAGTCGTAGAAATATAATAAGAAAACATGAACGTGTTGTGACTGATTTTTTAATTTAAATTCCGAAAAGCATACATAAGGTCAACGGAAAAGTAAAATATTCATTTAAAATTTTATTAAGAATAGCATTACTTTTTAATTATTATTATTATTATTATTATTATTATTATTATTATTATTATTATTACCACAGGCTCTTTAAATTGTATTAAAAATACACAAATCTGCGGTAAGGACTCTTCAAGTCTTTCTGGCAGTGACCGGTTAGAGCTGAAAGGACCGCGGAGGATTGTGGGTAATGCTACAGGCGGGCAGGCGATGAGCCAAAAAATAATGTGGAGGTTCAACTCGGGTGAATTTGAGACGCGTTGTTTTTAATGATCTACCTCTAAGACTACAACAGGGATTCATTCGGTGGTGTATTTGTTCGGTTATGCGCGCGATGAGCGGAAGTGAGCTATCTCTGCAGGCTCTGTCCTGGCGGAAGCTCTATCTGAGCCGGGCGAAGCTCAAAGCCACAAGCCGCACTTCAGCTCTGTTGTCCGGCTTCGCCATGGTGAGTAACTCCGCTCCCTTCCTGAGCGGCATCCCACTACACAGCACTTCATTTTCTTAACTCAGTATTGTCTTAAACATATAATATCTGCACACCGCACATGAGGCAGACGGGCATGAATAATATTTAACATCGTATGTTTCTTTTAAAAGGGTGGACACGTCTGTTTATGCCAAATATTTGCATATGACTGTCTCACATTCCCAATAAAAAAAAAAAAATACACATCATATGTTCATGATCTAATCAGTGCTGCAGTGACAAAACCTTCTAAAACGTCTTTGGCTCAAAGAACACGAACAGATCAAGAACATACACTCTCTGGCCACTTTATTAGGAACCCCTGTACGTGTGCTCATTCGTGCAGTTATCCAGTCAGTCAGTAAGTCACCATGTGACAGCAGTGCAATGCAAAAATCATGCAAATACAGGTCGAGTTTCCGTTAATCACGCCCTGAAATAAAAATTTTAAAAAAAGTGATCTCCGTGACTTTAATCATTGTTGTTGATGCCAGGCAGGCTGTTTTGGGTATTTCAGGAACGGCTGATCACCTGGGGTTTTCATACACCCCATTACACAGAATGCTGCGAAAAATATCCAGTGAGTTGCAGTTCTGTGGGCGGAAAGGCCTTGTTGATGAGAGAGTTCAGAGGAAAATGACCAGACTTGTTCAAGCTGACGGGAAAGCGATGGTAACTCAAATAGTCACTCTTTACAACCGTGTTAAGCAGAAAAGCATCTCAGGTGGCTGGGCTACAACAGCAGAAGACCACATTTGGTTCCTTGCCAGTCAGCACAGGCTCACCCAAACTGGGCAGCTGAAGACTGGAGAAATGTCACCTGGTCTGATCATTTTTCTTTTTTTTTCTGCCCGATTTAGTCTTGGCCAATTCCCACCGTCCAGTCAGGTCTCCCCTATCACACAACAGCTACCGACTAGGTAGGGTCAAAAGCTAAAACATGCTTCCTCTGATGCACATGAAGTCAGGCGATCACAACTTTTTGAACTGCTGCTCATACAACGTCAGAGGGTGGCATAACACACTTGGAGGAAAGTGCCCACTTCCTCATGCTTGAGCTCACAGATGCCTATAATTGGCCAGTGTTGGTGTAAAAGTAATAATAATAATAGGGAAGAGAGAGTATGACCCTCCCTGAGAGCATGGCCAATTTTGCACAGTTTTGCTCTCTTGGACTCACTTGGCCATGTATGGCTGTGCCATCATCGGGATTTGAACTCGCGATCTCCAGGCAATAGGGCGAAATGCTTTTCCCTTGTTCTACTCATGGACTCAGTCTGATAAATTTCTGCTGCAATTTGTGGACAGTAGGGTCAGAATTTTGCAATAACAGCATGAATCCAATCTGCCAAGCATGGACCCTTGTGTCAACAGTTCAGGCTGGTGGTGGTAGTGTAATGGTGTGGGGAATCTTTTCTTGGACACACCTTAATATCAGCCATGCATCGTTTGAAAGCCACAGACTGAGTATTATGGCAGACCATGTGCGTCCCTTTTTAGCCGCAATTTAATGATAATATATTGGCTAATTTCAGCATGATAATGCACCGTGTCACACAGAACAAGTCATCTCAAACTGGTTCCATGAACATAATGAGTTCAGGGTACGTCAGTGGTGTCCCCAGTCACCAGATCTGAATCCAGTAGAGCACCACTGTGGTGTTGTAGAATAGAAGATTCACAGCATGAATATGCAGCCGACACAGCAATTTACAGCAATTCTGTTATAAAATCATGTCAGCACGGACCAGAATCTCAAAGGAATGTTTCCAACACCTTGAAATCCATGCCAGGAAGAATTGATTATATTCTGGGAGCACAAGGGGCATTCTACCCAGTATTAGTATGGTGTTTCTAATAAAGTGGTTGGTGGGTGTATCAAATCATAGAATAAAAACAAGAATTTGACCCCAACCCATGAGTATTCAACTAAAATTTGTAAAGGTCCAGTTGCATAAAATTCCTTGCTTACGAACTTCCAGATAAACAGCTGATGACCAAATGGCGACAACAGTTACCTTTTAATATTTAAGCATTGTTTAGTTTATGGTTGTATTATGTTTTTGTTTTTAGTGGTGCTTCACATTACCACTTTTGACTAGTGCCATCAACTGTGAACAGATGAGACGTCCGTTTTGAATTGATGCGGGGGAATGAGGACATACATCTCAGTCCAATCTACTCAGTCCAAATATCCAAAAACTGCACAAGTGGATCTTCTACAGAATTCATTGGTTCATGTTTAGAAAACTAGAGTCACTGAACTATGGGCCTTTTTTTTTTTTTAGTTTAGTGACTCTGCTACAGTTATTTTTCAAGTACTCTATTGCCCCTGCCCTAAACCCTAACCCTTGGTGTGTGTGTGTGTGTGTGTGTGTGTGTGTGTGTGTGTGTGTGTGTGTGTGTGTGTGTGTGTGTGTGTGTGTGTGTGTGTGTGTGTGTGTGTGTGTGTGTGTGTGTGTAGGTCGCAATGGTGGAGGTTCAGCTGGATGCAAGTCATGATTACCCCCCTGGTCTGTTAATCGCATTCAGTGCATGCACCACAGTGTTGGTGGCGGTTCATCTCTTTGCTCTGATGATCAGCACCTGCATCTTGCCCAACATCGAGGCCGTCAGCAATGTACACAACCTGAACTCGTTGCGCGAGTCTCCACACGAACGTATGCATCGCCATGTCGAGCTGGCCTGGGCCTTCTCGACCGTCATCGGCACACTGCTCTTCCTTGCCGAGGTCGTCCTGCTCTGCTGGGTCAAGTTTTTACCCATCAAGCCCAAGAATCAGAAAAACGGCACGGTCTCAGCTGGGGTGGCCGCCGCCATCACCTCCACCTCTATCATGGTGCCGTTTGGCCTCATCTTTATAGTCTTCGCTGTCCATTTTTACCGCTCGCTTGTCAGTCACAAAACCGACCGCCAGTTCCGGGAGCTAGAGGAGCTTGAGGATCTGACACGGCTTCAGAATGAGCTGGACCAAAGAGGAGAAATGTCAGTGCTGCATTCTCCAACCTCCCAGTAGAGGATGTCTTAACCATCCTGAGCCTGCTTTTTAAACTACTGTGTCTGTATGTCGTCATTTCTGCATGTGGGTTTGAAGGTATTGATGAAATCTAAAACTTTGGCTTTACCAGCCTCTGTTAGGGGGCACCAGCCTCCGTTAGGGGGCACCAGCCTCCGTTAGGGGGCACCAGCTTCCGTTAGGGGGCACCATCCTGAGCCTGAATTATTTTTTTTTTACCTATATGTATGTGCTTGTTTTTGCATTTTAGAATTGTGGAGGCTACTTTTTATGAAAGAGACAAAAGTCAGGAAAAACACTGTAATCCTGTTTCTAATGTGAATTAGGAGTGTGACAATATATCAGTGTGACAGTATATCACGATGAAGACGTCGACATTATGCTTTAACAAGATCATTAAGCTATAAGGAAGTACTGTGACGTACTGAAATCCATCAGCTTGACATTTGTTTTTCATATTTTTACAGCCCTGAGGTAGAGCCAGGGCTTTGGATGTTATCTGGTGTTCATCTAACCGCAGTTCCTCGAGTATCTAGCTTGCATGGTAACAAAATATGTTAAATTACGTGTACATATTTAAAGTCAGACCACATCCTTCTTGCTTGAAGATGTACTTATGTGAACTCATGCTTTCTTGGGTCTGTGATCTTTTTTTGATATGAACATTTCTAAGAATGATACTATAACCCTGCATTCACACTGTCAGAAAGCTGTCAAAAGTCAAACGGCTATAAAGTGTAAAGTGAAAGTAAAGTGACATGTGAAGGCCAATGGTAAACCCATACTTGGAATTTGTCCTCTGCATTTAACCCATCCAACTTAGTGCACACACACTAGGAGTTGTGAGTAGTGAACCCACACACTACAAACCGTGAACACACCCGGAGCAGCGGGCAGCCATTTTTGTTGCGGTGCCCGGGGAGCAGTTGAGGGTTAAGGGCCTTGCTCAAGTGCCTAACAGTGGCAGCTTAGTGGTGCTGGGATTTGAACTCATGACCTTCCGATCAGTAGCCCAACTTCTTAACCACTGAGCTACCACCGCCCCCAAAAATTTTCCAGGCCCGTAGTCCGTCGCCGACAGAGACGAGCATAAAAGAATAAAAGAATCTCGTAGTATTCACAAAGGTGGAACAGTGTTTGTCAGTATACTGGAACCCATACTGAGCAGTTGATGTTAACCAGTGCGTGTGAGAGAAGGCTGGACTTGGGACATTCCAGACACTTTGTTTTCCCCACTGTGAAACATTATGCATCTTTTACTGATCTCAGACTCATTCAGGATGCAGCATTGTTAGGACTGGAGGGTTCCCGTACTGTGATTAGGACACCAACAGCCTGGAACAGTGTGAAGTTAAGCTAGTTTAAATGAGTGTCTAAAATTGCTGGTACATGTGTCACTGCTGAGTCAGCTGTAATTCACAATAGAAGTGTTTTATTTAATTATTCTGTGAATCATACAGAGATCAATAATGGCTTGTTGAGTCTTGCTGTGTAAACACGTAACTAACATCTAAGTGCAAAAATTATCACGCAACTGATGACGGTCCAGTGCAAAAACATTAGTGACTAGCAGACTAGTATATCAGCCAACGAATAACTATTTGGGTGTTGTGAACTGCCATAGCATGAACACAAGGTTAAACACAAGGCAAGCGGAGTATAAAGTTAAAAGGATGTACATCATTTTTGCACTTAAGCTTTGAATTTAATGACTGAAGCCATTTTATAGGTAAATGATACATTTATTTTACTAACTGCTGTGATTTTTAATACACTAGCTCTCTTGTTGAAATTCTTTTTACTGATTCCCTCAGTATTCTGTCAGTATGAATGTCAGGTCCAAAATATGACTGTTAGGCATGTGCTAATATTAAATTCCCATATAATAATATCAATGGTGGTTAGTACATACGTGACATTTTTTCACTATGTGATGAGTATCATAGTGTTAAGTTTTGATAAAGTGTCGGCAATGTTGCAGTTCTATAAAAAAATATATATATTAAAGAAAGGAAATTGTACACAAATATATTTTAAAGTACAGTCAGATGAAGTGTAAGGAACAGTGGAAATACATCACCATACCGACGATATCTCAGAAAAGTGTATCGCGAAATCATTTATCACGATATCGATATTATATCGATATATTGCCCAGCCCTAATGATATGACACTCTATCATATCATCGTTGCCCAGAACTGTATAGTAAATCTTCAACCTTGTATCATGGTTTGTAATCTTTCAACATTGTTGAAATATTTCAATATTGTATTTCCTAAAAATGACTACATTACAAAAACTTGTGTGTGGAGTACATGTGGTCTGGCTTTTTTTTAGGTGATTGTCTTCAAATTTGTGTAAAAAGAGAGTCTTAGACTTTATCACAGCACAAAAATGTTGCGTATCATGTTATGTTGTGTAACTGAGTACCAGCACATGCCTGACTGACATTTTGGTGTGCACTTTATGTGCGGTGAATGTTTACATCTTTATGATAATATGCCAAATACTTTTGATTTACACCTCCAATCTGTACGGATTTCTAATCCAGTTTAATGAACCAAACTGTAATTATTCCCATTACCTCTGTCTGAAGTTATCTGGGCATTTCAGTACTACTTAAAACACTTCCCATGTCTTCTTCCCCTAATTCATTTGGCCAGCTTAAGGGTAGCAAGCCAGTTAATTGGTAGAATCTATTTAGCAAGCAGACTATCTACGTTTTTATTGCTGCTGAGCAGAGTGTCAACTTGTCCGTAAAAAAAGTTTAATTTGCCATCAATTCCATTTTATGGATTTAATTGTCTTAAAGTTTAGGCCACAAACATTCCTCATCTTGTCATGTGGTGTTTTTATCCTTTATGCTGTTGTTATGATCTGTCTGAAACCATTGTTCCTCCCATTGCATTAAAGCTGTGTTGAAAACAGTATCAGAACATCTTGCACACGTTGAACGTGTGTTTTTTCAAAAGTCATTACAAAATGACTGCTTTAACCACACGTGGGTCTCATTTTGGTGTGAAACCATTAGCCAAGTGGCGTGGCCTTGAAGTTTTGTGATTTTTTTTTTTTTTTTTTTTTTTTTTTCTTTGCCAAGCACACACAGTGTCTAAATGGCTTACAAGAGCAGTGTTTGTCGTAAGTTTTGTATGGTTGGAAGATCTTTAAAAGTCTGAAGGAAATAAAATGAAATATACCAAAACATACATTACTGAGCTCTCATTTTATATTGCTTTATATTTTATATTTGAGTATACAATCATTGTCCACTTTATTACGAAAACCTGTACACCTGCACGTTCATGCAGTTATCTAATAAGCCAATCGAGTGGCAGCAGCACAGTGCATAAAATCATGCAGATGCAGGTCAAGAGCATCAGTTAATGTTCACATCAAACATAGGAATGGGGAAAAAGTGTCATCTCTGTGACTTTAACTGTGGCGTGGATATTGGTACCAAAAGGGCTGGTTTGAATATTTCAGAAATTCACACACAACGGTCTCTAGAGTTTACACAGAATGGTGCGGAAAAACATAAAACATCCTGTGTGCAGAGGGTCTGAAGGCTGAAACACCTCGTTTCAGCCATGAGATTGATCAGGGCTCCAAGAATATAAAATGATTATATACTGTATACACATATATAAAATGTATATACTCAATACAATATACATACACCATCCACTTTATTAGGAACACAAACCATATCTATGATTTCTATGATGGTCCAGTTCTCATGGCAGAAACACATGCCAAACTGCACCCTTTTTCCTGGAAAATCACCTTAGCTAAAATAAAAATCTCAGAGTCCATGGGTTCTGGATGTCAAAAATGAGACTTTTATTGAATCACATAAGCCGAGATGTCTGCAGATCGTCTGATAAGTACAATCAGTGGTCATGCTTTTATACAATACTAAAACAATGATCTCATTAGGCTGGGCTTTCCCATGTTTTCTTTTGATCACATTTCTGACGACTCGCCACAATTTCGTTTCTTTCTTCATATCTATAATGGGGGTGCAAGTTCAGTCAGCTTATTTTTTTAAGAAGTTTTTATTTTATCGACTTACATCATGGATTTCAACAATACATCTTAAGAACTCTAACATCAAACTGGTAAAAAAAATTTTAAAAATATAGACTTAAAAGGACAGAGTACAAACTCTGTTTTTATGCAGGTGCTGAGGGTGATTTTTCTGAGAAATAACAGAGCAAGCGTAGAAGAAAAAGACACATTTGTAACTGAAGAAAGGGCGCTGAATGATCTCACTGACTTTAGCTTCTTTGATTAACTCATTATCTCTTATGATCTCATATATACACATGAATAGATCTCATTTTGATTTCTTAACATATACCAATTGATTCCATGCATGTACCATTTGCTCCTCATTTGTAAGTCGCTTTGAATAAAAGTGTCTGCTAAATGAATAAATGTAAATGAATAAATGCTTTTGAAAATATATCATACTAACACACATTTTCTTGAATATTGGTGCATCTCCTTGTACATTTGGGTACACAGGCCTTTGTGTACGACACGTATTTGTCTAACTTCTGCAGTTTGAACAGTGGCCCACTCATAAAGCTTGGCAATAATAATGGATACATGCTAAGAAATGACATAACAAATTAGCGAGCTAGGAAGAAAAAGATACAAACTGCGAGTGAGAAATGGGTGCCCAGTAATTTCCCACAAGCAGGAGTTACATCAGCTTGTCCTGGTTTCTTTGATTAATATACATGAATACTCTCGTATCTTATACATTGATTATACATGATTGGATTATACTTTTGATTGCTTGACCTTAACATACTGATTTATTCAATCATTTCTTTAATATGTACCATTTGCTTTAAAAAATATAGCATAACATCATATTTGATTGTGTGGAATTTGCACACAGACAGACAGACAGAGAGCAGGATTCACCAGTTGATTTTTTTTAATCCTCTCTGCTGACACAGAAACGGCCGCGTCCCTCCATCAGTACTGACTGAACATCCTGCAGCATCACCTACAGAGCAGATAGAGACAGTGAGTGAGACAGATGAACTTACTGACAGTGAGTGAGACAGATGAACTTACTGACAGATGGAATTAACTGTCACACTGTGACACTCCTTTAGATTTATTCAAAATAAGGTGCTAGTAAGGTTGACTATCATGTTAATTATTATAACTGATTAAAAGTACATTTATATGCATTGTTTAAAATTCAGTATGATCCGTATTGTGAATGAAAGTGTTATTAATCAGAATATTTTAGTCTACTAAAAGTTTTTAAAACCTAGTCCTTCCCACACACACTGTCCACACTGTTTAAGGTGTTGTATTACCGGGGGGATGGGGTACAGCAGTGGTGTATGTGCATGCTCCCTGTCATAATCACACATCGTCCCGCACCTCGGCACATCATCTACCCAGAAGCCCTCGTATAGCTGACCCCTGTCGGTGTAGAAGAAGCGTCCATGTCCATGTTTCTTCCCTTCCTTCCAGCTGCCCTCATACCTGTTCTCATTCACTTACACACATACAGAGGTTTACTGTTTATTTATCCCTGATTCACCATCGGGGTGTATATTTTGGTAACTTATACTATTAATATATTATTATTAATCAGAAGGCAAGCTGCGGTTTTAAAGTGAATGTATACACTGCACTATACAGTGTGCTGCGTATGGGCCGTGTGCAACATTTCAGACCATAGAGCTTTACTGTAACTCTGGAGGCAGAAAATCAAGAGAATTTGAGCTGCTTGTGCAACTTGACTGTATGCAGCCACTTTGGAACGTCTCATTGCTTAAAGGGGTCATATCATGATTTTGAATGTTTTCCTTTTGTTTGGGTGTGTAATGTATCTGTTTGTACATGTATAATCTCTGCAAAGTCCCAAAGCTCATAGTTTCCCCCAAAGGGAGTTATTTTATCTAACAGAGAGCACTGCTCCAGACCTGCCCGAAACGCCTCGTTCGAAGTCCAGATTTACTTCCGTAATTTTTCGACGTCACAAAGTGCACCATCAGCATAATCCCGCCCAAGGGCAGGCGCGAATACAGAAGGCGAGGCTTCAGTGATTTCAGGCGCCATGTCGCGGAGACGATGTTTGTTTCGGTGCGAAAGCCTTCCGAAAACGGACGAAGATCAGTGGTTACTGTTTATTCATAATGCTGTTCCTGAGCAGTACAACCCGAACGTTTGCTTGTGCACAGCTTCCTGAACCTGGGACGTTTGGAATGTACATCGTATCTGAAAGGTAAGAAAGTTATAAAATAAAAACTTACCACTGTAAAACGTTCTGCTCAAGTCGTGTTTGCAAACCTGCTTCCGCTTGATCATCCGCATTTTCTGAATCTGACTTGGGCTCGAACTGATACGGTAAAACCGTCGACATGTTGCTTAGGTGCTTTAGAAGCTTTGGATGGAGCAAGGGGCATTACATTTTGGACACACTCGTGAGGCTTTCGGCCAATCACAACGCAACGGGTCAGCTGGCCAATCAGAGCACTCTGGGCTTTTCGGAAGGAGGGGCTTTGGAGCAATCGGAATGTTTCAGACAGCCTGGGAATAGAGGCACTGCAATAATGTACATTATTTGACAAATAATGCGTTTTTTGAACATTAAAGCATGTTAATCTATTTTATTACACCAAATAAACAAAATAATTAACGTTTAAAAACGTTGAAAAATCATGATATGACCCCTTTAAGGTTGAATATGCACAAAATAGACAAACTGTTATTTTTTTTGTGACGTTGATGTATTGGAATATTGGCAACAAAATATTTTCAGTTCAACATGTTGTAGAGATTTTATAGAAATTTATAGAAATAGTATAAAATATTTTAGTTTAAGTGTGAAAGCTTTCCACTGGAAAACCCTGACAGAATCTGAGCTCCAGCTAACAGCTGATGACTGATGATGTCATAATGGCCGTTACAGCAGCTGACCAATCAGCAGCTTTGTTGTCACTCCGAGTGGAAGTGAACACTCGTCATAATTACACACAAGCGTTTTATTTCTTCTTTGAATCATTTCAAGTTTCCTGTGCACTTCACTTATTCATTTCACTTACTTCCTTAATAATAAAAGCGGGTTCAAAGTGTTTTGTGAAGAATATCATACCGAGCCAAAGCACACCCTGACCGTGGGGTTTATCCTTCAGCCACTCTCCTTCATACACATCTCCATTCTCATAATTCATCCTCCCCCATCCGCTCCTCTCATTCTCCACCCACTCCCCCTCATATCGTGCTGACGAGCTGTAGAAACGTGTCCCAAACCCCTGCACACACACACACACACACACATAAAGGTAAATTTTCCTTTACCTCTATCTTCCTCTGTGCTGTATCCTGTACCTATACTGTAGTCTTTTCCCTCTGGTTAAGTCACCTTGTCCATCTTAAACACCATTCTATTCTTCTGTTAGCTCCAGCAAAGTGTGTTAGTTGAGAGTTTATATATATATATATAACAATAGTTATCTTGAAACATATTTCAAAACTTTTTTTGTTTTGTGTGTTCATATTATCTGATCTGTGACACACTTCTCCATTAGTGCTGGGATAGTGTACACTTCTGAGGAGTAAGGGGGGGGGGGCTACAGAGTGATACCCACCTCTTTCTTATCATTTCTCCATGTTCCTGAATAAACTTTTACATATTCATTTGTTGATGGCTGCAGTTTGCTGAGCATCCCGTAGCCATCACGCACATTCTGTTTCCATTCACCTTCATACACAGCTCCAGCTCTCTTCCACACTTGTGCTCCCTCCCCTGTTTACAAATTAGAGTTTGAGAGATCTGTTTACATATCTATCTATCTTCAGTCCCCTCCGAAAGTATTGGAACTTAACCTGGTTGAGCATGCATTTCTCCTACTGAAGAGGAGACTGAAGGAAGAAACCCCCCCAAAACAAACAACAGCTGAAAGAAGCTGCAGTACAAGCCTGGAACAGCAACACAAAAGAAGAATGCAACAGTTTGGTGATATCAGTGGGTCGCCAGCATCCATCCATCCATCTATCTATCTATCTATCTAAAATGGGTACGCATCTGTCTACCTACCACGGTATCTATCTATCTATCTATCTACAGTATATATCTATCTATATACTTAAGCAATTATTGCAGATGTAGTTAAAGTTAAGCAACGTACACAAAGTTTCTAGAGAAACAGTCCTTTATCAGCAGTGCAAGGAAAATGCTGTGCAAGGAGGTTTAATCTGATGAACAACTTTTGTCCAAAATGTATGCTTTCTCTCCTCACCTAACGTTTACTACATCTATCTATCTATCTATCTATCTATCTATCTATCTATCTATCTATCTATCTATCTATCTATCTATCTATCTATCTATCTATCTATCTATCTATCTATCTGTAAAACTAGGGGGGACTACAAAATAAACAAACAAACATAAAAAATTACAAAATATCCAGTTTATGCAGCTTGTGTCTACAAATTTAACATTATTATTAGGTAACTACATACTCCTTTATTTATCCTTACAGATATTATTAGACCAAACAAAACTTCAAAATACAGAAGAAAAAAAAAAAGCAGAACCAGTATGATCAGTTACAAATCTGGTCATGTCTTTCCAAAATAGTAAAGACAATGCAGATCCAGGTTCGGGGTGAATGACATATTGCGCATGCGCATGTTAACAATCAGTTAGATGGGGAAATAAGCAATACTTCAGATTGTGATTATAAAGAGGGAATAGTGAGATACCGTGTCTCATGTTATCCCGCCACTCTCCGGTGTACTGGTCTCCGTTCGAGCTGTAGATGGTGTGGCGGAGTCCATTCTTCTGAGCCTTTTTATCCACTACTTTTATAAGTGGCTCAGCTTTCCGGGGTTTCTTCAGGAGAGGCATTACTCCACTTATACGAGGAGTTTTTAAATTGAGAAAAACCCGATGGATACAGTGTTAAACCGGTGGAGTAAAGTTAAGTCGTTCACGAATCCCCGTCCCTTTGTGCCGTGTAACCATAGCGACAACTTTGACGCTTACAGGCGGAAGTGCTGTACATACAAATCAAAACATTGTACAAAGACATAGATATGTAAATATAAAATATAGCTGCGTCCAAAAATTGTGAATTTAGAAGCTTTTCAATATGTATAGCCTATATTGTATGAAGAAGAAAACAAATTTACTGAACAAATTTAATGAATTTACTATGCTATAGGGTTCTGTTGGTAACTCAAATTTTACAAATAAATATTTACCTAGAATAATTAAACGATTAGTTAAATGACAGATATCAGCGTCGCAGTCAATGTTATATAAAAAAAATCCCCATTTTCAATTATTGTTCTTAAGTTTTTGTCCAAAATCTTACATAAACCATTATATTATTCCAGCATATTCTAGTCTGAATACAATTGCAAGTTATTTTTAATGTAATTGTTTAATATTTTTTAATCGCAAAAGTTCCTTCAGATCTTCTGAGAAACAGACCTGAGAAACATTTTGAAATAATACTGTTTCATGGCTTATTTTACAAATTTATATCTATTTGAGAGGGAGGGTCCGTGACAGTTTTTATGTCCACTAAGATATTGTTGCATTTATTTATTTATTTATTTATTTATTTTACTATATAAAGATACCTAACAAAGCTCTTATACTAAAAATCTTGTCCTCTTAACTATTCTGGTGTAATGTTTAACATCCTGCTTAACCTGGTTGCTTGAAACACATACTCAGGTTGATTGCCCAAAGTACAATGTCAGGGATTTTTATTTCGTCCTTGTGCCTAACGTTACTGCATTTAATATATAACTATATTAAACGCAGTAACATATTAAATGCATTTAATATAGTTATATATTAAAAGCAGTAATATTTATATTCCTGTTTTTGAATTATCGTTGTTGCTGTAACATTGTAACTTAATAATATTTTTCGAGAAAATGACTAAACATAGTGCGATTGCGCGCTGCAATTCTAACCTGGTCGGTCAAACGCATGCGTGAAAATGGTGCGCATGCGCATTGACGGTTGTCCACAAAGGGAAGAAAGCAGGTGAGCATGGCAGTCGGTACAATGTCACTGGAGAAATGTCGAAGTGAATTGGAAGAAATAGAGAAAGAATATCAACAGCTGCAGGTTTGGACGTTGGTTAATTATTTCTTAGACTGTGGAATTTAAATTGCAAAGAATAAGGAAGCGAATCAACTTTTAAAATGGTATTTGTGTAACCTCTTCTGCTTACTTAGCGTTATAATGATGAAAGCTAGCAGTATAGCTAACATGGTTGTGAACACTGATTCCACTTAGAAAACCTTTATTTTAAGTTTGCCTTTTGTTTTTCTGTTTATTTGTGTTTTCATTCTTTGTGAGCGACTAAAACGTCTTTGAGAAGAGTGACGTTAATCTGAGGATAGATAAATAACAATGACATTGGGTTGTTGTTGTTGTTGTTGTTTTAATCATAACAGTATTAACAGCTACATGTTTGGATGTCATTAATGATTTGTCTGGCTGTGTGATTTAATCAAACACGAATTAGAGAATCTAAGTCAACTCAATTGATTTGAATGTGTTACTGTCTCCTCTTTCACAATGATTGAAGCTAATGAGATTGTGTAATGTGATCTAGATAAATCATGTCTTTTTTTGAAGCTTGCCTTTTGGTTTTCTTATCTATGTGTGTTTCTCTTTGAGGATAAATAAACATTCTTTAGAATAACAGTGTGAGTCTGTTCTCTGTTATTATTATTATTATTATTATTATTATTATTATTATTGATCTTATTAATCTTATTACACACATCATTTTTTGTTTGTATTCATTAAGCATAAATCCCCTTTTTTTAAGGAGAGTATTTCCAGGTTAATTTGCTCATTATGAGAATTGGTTATAAATCATAATGATACATAATGATGATTGTGGTGGGTTTTTTTTTTTGTTTTGTTTTGTTTTGTTTGCTTGTTTTTTTAGGAGACTCATAAGGTGTACCGACAGAAGCTGGAGGAGCTCACACACCTGCAGGCGATCTGCAGCAGTGCCATATGCAAGCAGAGGAAAGGCCTTAAAGAGCTCGGACACACGCTTCGTCAGTATGTTTATTTTTCATCTGTGATAGTACACAGTTCCCAGTGAAACAGGACATTTCAGACAAAAGTTCTTTATCAGCTGTGTCCACTAAAATGTCTCTGAGGCCGTAGGAAGTCAAACCCAATTTTGTCTGAAACATCATGTTTCTCTGGAAACTGTGCATACTTCACTTTTACCAACCCACTACATATACACCAATCAGCCATAACATTAAAACCCCTGACAGGTGACGTGAACAACATTGATTATCTCATTACAGTGGCTACTGTCAAGGGGTGGGATATATTAGGCAGCAAGTGAACAGTCAGTTCTTGAAGTTGATGTGTTGGAAGCAGGAAAAATGGGCAAGTGTAAGGATCTGAGCGACTTTGACAAGGGCCAAATTGTGATGGCTAGACAACTGGGTCTGAGCATCTCCAAAATGGCAGGTCTTGTGGGGTGTTCCCGGTATGCTGTGATTAGTACCCACCAAAAGTGATCCAAGGAAAGACAACCGTTAAACCGACAACAGGGTTATGGGTGCCCAAGGCTTATTGTTGTGCGTGGGGAATGAAGGCTAGCCCATCTGGTCTGATCCCACAGAAGAAAAAGTTAATGCTGGCTATGATGGAAAGGTATCAGAACACACAGAGTGCATCACAGCTTGCTGTATATGGAGTTATATAGCCGCAGACCGGTCAGAGTGCCCATGTTGACCCCGTCCTCTGCCGAAAGCGCCTATAATGGGCATGTGAGCATCAGAACTGGGCCATGGAGCAGTGGAAGATGGTGGCCTGGTCTGATGAATCACGGTTTGAGGAACATGACAAAGAGTTGAAGGTGTCGACTCGGCCTCCAAATTCCCCAGATCTCAATCCAATCGAGCATCTGTGGGACGTGCTGGACAAACAAGTTTGATCCATGGGGGCCCCACCTCGCAACTTACAGGAGTTAAACGATCTGCTGCTAAAGTCTTGGTGCCAGATACCACAGCACACCTTCAGACGTCTTGTGGAGTCCATGCCTCGATGGGTCAGAGCTGTTTTGATGGCACAAGGGGGAACTACACAATATTATACAGGTGGTTTTAATGTTATGGCCGATCGGTGTATGTACACTTCAGAATATTGCCAATGCCCACCCTATTGTAGGGAGATTGTGAGTTTGAATACCAATGATGTGTACCACAGCTGTCCATGGAGTCCAGAGAGCAAAAACTGCCCATACTGTCTGGGTAGGAGGGATGGCATTACTCTCTCTCCCTCTCCTGTCAGTCACAATGACACTAGCCAAGCGTGGGTGTTTATGAGGTCATATATGTGGAAGAGGGCAGACAGCATTTTCCCCTGCGTTTTCCTTACGTTGCCTGTGATGCTACATAAGCAGCAGTTCAAAAAGATGAGGAGGTTGGCTTCCTCAGTTGGTAGCTGTTGTGTGATGGAGAAGAGGTAGCTGGTGGGTGGGAATTGGCAAGTGACCAAACAAGGGAGAAAATACTACTGCCACTGCCACTCCTCTCACTTTTGTTAATGAGGTAGCAAAATTAAAGTCTTGATAAAGATAAACGTGACCGGCACACTATTGCCGGTAGGCCTGTCACGATAATTACTTTATCGACTTATCGTACGATATATGGACATGACCTCGAAGAGATTTTGCTGACCTCGATATTGCCCATTGTGTTTACATACCATGTTCAGCGAGTAGAGATGGATGCAAATGCAGTTTGAGCGTTTTATTTTATAATTTAAGATAAAAATGCACATTCGAATCCATAAACATTATTATTATTATTATTATTATTATTATTATTATTATTATTATTTACGAATTTAAGTTGTGTAGCAAGCACTGGTACAGATTTTAATTTAAAAAATAATGTTGAAAAAACTACATGCAAGATTTTAACAATGCACTAACAATGTTTTTTGAAGAAGAAAAATCTAGAAAGAATAGCTCTAGAGTTTCAGATAATCCAGTCAGTCAATAATGTCGGGGATTGAGCCGCTTAATCTGCGTGAGCTGAAGCTGAACAGTGAATGAACAGCGGTAATCTGAATCGCTTTACTAGCGGGTTAATGAACTCACCCAAACACATCCTATACACATATGAGATTAATCAGACATTTACACAACATAAACTTAATATTACAACTTGCTTCTGCACACATTAACTTGAACTTAAGTAAGTCACGTTGTGAATACGCTCTTTCCGTGACAACGCACTAAAACACGACATTGAATAACTAAAGCATAAAGAATTCACTATATTGTATCACAGTAGTGAACTCATTGTAATGTTATTATTTCAGGAGATCTTTTTCTTAACAACAAGGGCAGTTTTCACGTTATTGTTGATATGTGTTTAGGTTAATATATAAAATGTGTGAATATTTGGTTTAATTTTTGCATTTTCTCGTCAACTAAAATGCCGTTGACTCATATTCGATGCCATTTTAGTCGGAGTAAAATTGACTGAAATTAATAAATATGATGACGAAGATGAAAACTATGCTATTATATTATCATTATATCGGTGGCATAAATGGTCTTAAAATGGCAATAATATCGTTTATCGCAATTATTTCTGGGACAATACATCGTCCAACAAAATTAGTTATCATCACAGGTCTAATTGCTTGGATTGAGGAATTTTCTTTGTAAAACTTATGTAGATGAATTGTGCCTTCAGATGCGCAAAAACATGTGACGACAAAGAGTCTCTGGCCATAAATCACCTGCAGGGGCAGATTAAAGAGAAGCAGAATGTCTTCTTCGACATGGAAGCCTACTTGCCGAAGAAGAATGGGTGAGTACACCGTTTTGTTTTCTTACAGATGCCCAAGTTCTCCCAACGAGTTCATGAGGCATGGATGAAGAGAAGTGAATTTAGATCTTTTGGGCTTCGTTCACATTTACACGCCTTATTGCTCGTTTTTGCTGTTTTGCTCCGATTCGGTCTTTCCAACTCTGTTTGTGTGTTTGTGACATTTGACCGTGTGACTAGAGCTCTACCCTGAAATGACCCACATGTGCACATTTTCCTAATCTAGCATCATGTGGACAAGCCACATCACAAACAACAACAACAACAACAACAAAGAAAACGTGATATTTGTTAGATGAGTAGTATTGCGTAGTAGTGATAAACTGAGTACACTGGTAGCTCAAGGTCATTGCAATCAGGGAGGAACTGCTGAAAAAAGGGGCTTTGTCCATTGTATGTGTTTGTGCTTTGTATCTGTGTGAGTGAGGATGCGTATGTTCAAAGTGAAGCGTGATTTGAAACACGCATCAGCGTTTTCATTATGACCACATGGCCACCGATATGATGTATATATGAAATCTGACACGGAGTATATAATGAAAGCAGCGCGGACATTATTTGAAAAGATTGGGTTGTTGTGTTTGACGTACAGCTGCTGTTTTTGAAACACTCGCCTTGAAATCGTGCTTCATATACTCCTGCATTGTGATTCTATACAACTGTTTTGAAAAGACAAGGCCAGCTTTGTAATTGATCATACTGATTCTGCTTTTTGTTTTCAGTTCCTTGAATATTTTTTCTCTTTTTTTTGTTTTTTGTTCACATAATGTCTGTGAGGATAAAAGGCTTTAATCAGTAACCTATTAATGATCTTGGCTACCTTGTAAAATTTCAGTGAATGTAAATTTAATAATGGCAAGCCATCTTTTTTCATCTGGATATACAGTGGATATAAAAAAAACCCTGTTAAAATGACAGGTTTTTTTGAAGTAAAAAAAAAAAAGAAAAAAAAAGAAACCAAGATACATCATGTCAGAACTTTTAACCACTCTTAGTGTGAATTTACAACGTATAAACAATTAAGTGAAAAAACAGTCATACATTTTAGGGAAAAATAGGAAAAACAAAAAAGTTACAATAACCTTGTTGCATAAGTTTGCACACCGTTTTATAATTGGGGATGTGGCTGTGTTCAAAATGAGCTAATCACATTCAATCTCATGTTAAAAAGTAATTATCATACAGCTGTCATCAATGAAATTATAATGATTAACCCCAAATAAAGACCAACTGTTTCTGTAGGATTTTCTTCACATCTTGGTTTCATGTGACTGCTGCGAAGCTCACAAAGCATGTACAGGGTTTCACTTGTTCAAAGGTATCGATCAGGAGAGGGGTATAAAAGAATTTCCAAAATGTACCAGATGTACCATGGAACACCATGAAGGCCATCATTAGCAAGTGGAGAAAATGGAGTACCACAGTGACATCACCAAGAACAGGACGTCCCTGCAACATTTACAAAAGGACAAGACAAAAACTTACCAGGGAGGCTGCCAAGAGACCTACAGTAACATTAAATGAGCTGCAGGAATATCTGACAAGTACTGATTGCTCTCTGCTTGTGACGACAATCTCTCATTCTTCACATGTCTGGGTTATGGGGTAGGGTGGCTAGACGGAAGCCCGTTTTAACAAAAAACATGCATGCTTAACTAAGTCACCCCAAACTATGTGGCAAGATGTGTTATGGTCCAAATTCCAAAATTTGGTGCAAAAAAAAAAAAAGCACATCACTAAAAGAACACCATACCCACAGTGAAGCATGGTAGTCGCAGCATCATGCTTCAGGGCTGCTTTTCTTCAGCTAGAACTGGGGCTTTTATCAAGGTGGAGGGAATCATGAATAGCTACGAATACCAGTCGATTTTAGTGCAAAACACTCAGGTGTCTGCTAGTAAGCTGAAGATGAAAGGCAATTTCACCTTTCAGTACGACAATCACCCAAAGCATACGTCCAAATCAACAAAGGAATGGCTTAACCAAAAGATCAGTGTTTTTGAATGGTGTAGCCTAGTCATTCTTTTACTTCACAAAAACCTGCCATTTTAACAGGGGTGTGTAGACTTTTTATATCGAGAACAAGATATTAAAATATATCTTAAAAGTGTATCACTGTATGAGAAGACACACTGCATAAACTGGACATTTTGTAATCACTAAGATTTTTTTCCTTTTTTTTGGAACTGTAGCTAAATTTGGTCAGATTAGTCCAGTAATGTGGATCCATGAGTGATAGGATTTTGTTAATACAGAAGGGCTGTGATTTATTCTGATTTATTTCTCATGTCTGACTTGTGCAGACTTGAGAGTCAGTACTGCAAATTACCGTACAATAGATCACATCCTGTTTGCTCGGACTGTGGCTTTTACACGAGTTTCCACGTTGATGATTATAGTAATGACAGACAAGCGTACTCTAAATAGTGCAAGGCAGGTACAAGCAAGCAATCCAGCTATCAACACTGAGATTTTGAGATTATGTATTATGTAATGGCGATATCCAGTCATGGTTAAACACACACTGACAAAAACTGAATAGTTCCAAGGTAGGCAAGGTTCTCCACAATGTGTGTACAGTGTACATACCAGGGGTTCCCAGATATTTTTGGCAAATTACCCCCAAATGTACTTGATAAAATTTCTGTGACCCCAAGCCTTGACCACCCTACATTTTGATTCTAGATTTATAATTTAGAACTTGTAAATCCATATTTACAGTCATGTGAAAAAATAAGAAATGGAAATTGAACATTTGGACAAGCAAGCATTTGATCATGTGTCTAAACATGCCCCTTCTCATTTTCTGCTCTTATTTCCTCAACAGATTGTACTTAAATCTGGTCCTCGGAAATGTGAACGTAACGCTGCTCAGCAACCAGGCAAAGTAAGAACCTCTAAATAAATAATTTTTCCACTTCAATTTATTCCTCTGTCAGATTCTTTAAAAGTAAGAATGGCTCCAGTGAAAGTTTATTCTCTCTGGGTTGTGACAGGTTTGCTTATAAGGATGAGTATGAGAAGTTTAAGCTGTGCATGACCATAATCCTGATGCTAGGTGCCATCACATGCCTCTTCCTGCTGAACTACCGGTGAGATCTGCTCAGCCATCTGTGCGGTATGCACTAACACAACTACACATAAATTAAAGTAAACTGAACCAGGGTGTGTTTATTCTCTTCTGTATTGCAGCGTCACAGATGAAATCTTCAATTTTTTATTGGTGTGGTATTACTGTACGCTGACCATCAGGGAAAGCATTCTCATCAACAACGGCTCCAGGTGAGGTTAATAAACTCTTTATTTTCTGGAGGGAAAACAAATGACCAACCTGATACAGGGTCAGTGAATTATTAGGTCTGTTTACGTTTCTGTCGGGCCGTTCTCCATGTGTGCACTCTACAGGTTGCTTTTTCAGTTCACTAGTAAACCCTGTAAACAGGCTAGTTTACAAACTAATTTAGTAAATAGGCTAAATTCAACTAACATTAAAGAAAACTGGCTAAACATAAACTAACATTATAGTAAATAGGCTATCTATTAAACTGGCATTATAGTAAACCTGAACAAACGTTATAGTAAATGTAATAAGCTTTATAGTAAGCTTTATGAGTCTGTATTTCTTCACCTGTAACAAAATAGAACTATAACCAAATCACACAAATCTAAAGTTAATGTTTTAAATATTAAAATTAGCACAAATGCCCATTAATGGTAGCCCATTAATGGTAGCCCATTAGCTTTGGATAAGCCAAATCACAGTCAATTGTGTCTAATTAATTGAATAAAAATTTTTTGAGTGTGACTAATTGTATAAACTGTATTATTTATGTTCATTTGTACAAACCATGTCTGAGTCAGATGTGTTTTAGTGGCTTATATTGAATAAACAGGTCACTGTGTTACATCCCATAATGTCCCTTCTGCCTGCTTTATCCTACAGAAATGATGAAGTGTGTTATATTGTGTGTGTGTGTGTGTGTGTGGGTGTGTGGGTGTTTCAGAATTAAAGGCTGGTGGGTTTCGCATCACTACGTCTCCACTTTTCTCTCAGGTGTCATGCTAACCTGGTGAGACACTCCTACAGTCCAAAAAAATAAAACACATAAATCACACACAGTAAATGGCATGCTTCCTAACAGTGTTTATCTGCTTTAAGGCCTGAGGGTGTGATATATCAGACGTTTAGGAGTCAGTTCCTGGCCTTCTCCATCTATCAGAGTAAGAGCTGCCGACTGTGTGTGGATTGTTGAGTTTCGTCACTAAATTGTCTGCGAAATTAATTGGTGTACTAACTAATAAATAACTACTGAGCATTTATGATGTGGATGAACAGCTGTCCACTTTTTAATTTCTGAGCCGTGTGTGTTACAGGTTTTGTGCAGTTTCTGCAGTATTATTATCAGAGCGGGTGTCTGTATCGGCTGCGTGCTTTAGGGGAGAGGAATCAGCTGGATTTGACAGTAGGTGAGTTATACACGTCAGTACAGATGACCGTGAAGTCGCACTCTGGTTGGGTAATTTTCTGTCACCAAAAACTGGTTGAATATCGCTGTGATGTACAGTGGGGGAAAAAAGTATTTGATCCCCTGCTGATTTTGTACGTTTGCCCACTGACAAAGAAATGATCAGTCTATGATTATAATGGTAGGTGTATTTTAACAGTGAGAGACAGAATAACAAAAAAAATCCAGAAAAATGCATTTCAAAAAAGTTATAAATTGATTTGCATTTTAATGAGGGAAAGAAGTATTTGACCCCTTCGACTTAGTACTTGGTGGCAAAACCCTTGTTGGCAATCACAGAGGTCAGACGTTTCTTGTAGTTGGCCACCAGGTTTGCACACATCTCAGGAGGGATTTTGTCCCACTCCTCTTTGCAGATCCTCTCCAAGTCATTAAGGTCTCGAGGCTGACGTTTGGCAACTCGAACCTTCAGCTCCGTCCACAGATTTTCTATGGGATTAAGGTCTGGAGACTGGCTATGCCACTCCAGGACCTTAAGGTGCTTCTTCTTGAGCCACTCCTTTGTTGCCTTGGCTGTGTGTTTTGGGTCATTGTCATGCTGGAATACCCAACCATGACCCATTTTCAATGCCCTGGCTGAGGGAAGGAGGTTCTCGCCCAAGATTTGACGGTACATGGCCGTGTCCAGCGTCCCTTTGATGCGGTGAAGTTGTCCTGTCCCCTTA
>CM042550.1:12534605-12542105 GCA_023630585.1 Cranoglanis bouderius
GGAACATTATGTAGGATGTAAAACTCCAGACATAAAGTGTATTTCAGTTTTGTGAAGTAAGAGCACTGGCTTTACAGTAATGTGTAATGTATAACTGGTTGAATATGCACTAGTGAACATGCACTAGCGTGTAAAGGATATGTATTTAATATGATTTAATATGCATTTAATAAGCTAATACGCCAATAGCAGCATATCTTCTTACCTTCTCCATTCAAATAAACACTTAATAACACTAAATTCCCTGAGTCTTTATACAGTCATTCAAATGTAAAAAAAAAAAAAAAAAAAAAAATTCCTAAATAAACTAAAGAACGTTGTGCTTCTCCTGTTGTTATTACATTATATGGCACTTCCTCCGCTTTTTGCGCACTTGCCGCATTTTGCGACTGTGATCCAATGCCAGCTTAGTGGCTTCTTTAAAAATGTCCTCAACGTTGTCTCGATGTTTAGCTGAACATTCTAGGTAGAGTGTAGCATTCATCTGCCTCTGTGTCTCTTCTCCCTGAACACATCAATACATACAGCGAATAAATTATACTGAACACACCACAACACACCATAACACACTGTGAATCATTATACTCAATATACAACCCCAATTCCAAAAAAGTTGGGACACTAAGACGTAAATAAAAACAGAATGCAATGATTTGCAAATCTCATAAACCCATAGGTTATTCACAATAGAACGTAGAAAACATATCAAATGTTTAAACTGAGGAAATGTACCATTTTAAGGAAAAAATAAGGTAATTTTGAATTTGATGGCTGCAACACGTCTCAAAAAAGTTGGGACGGAGGCAACAAAAGGCTGGAAAAGTAAGTGTTACTAAAAAGAAACAGCTGGAGGAACATTTTGCAACTAATTAGGTTAATTGGCAACAGGTCTGTAACATGATCGAGTATAAAAAGAGTATCTTAGAGACCCAGAGTCTCTCAGAAGTAAAGATGGGATGGAATCTGGATGGAAGCATTATGTTGCTCTAAAACCTGTATATACCATAAACCATTATAACTGAACACCATAAAATCCAGTGAACCACTAATCTGAACACACCATAACACACCCTGAATCATTATACTCAACACACCATAACACACAGTGAACTGTCTATCTGTACACCTATTTGTTTATCTATCTGTTTTGTGTAGTGTGTTCAGGTGATTTGGTGTGTGATGTCAGCATGATGTCATCACTCACCTGAGTGTATGTGATTGGTTCGAGGTCAAGCGCTCTCAGTTTCCTCATCTTCTCTTTGTCCTTTCTTAAATCTGTCTTACAGCCAATCAGAATCACAGGGACATCACGGCAGAAATGATTCACCTCTGGATACCACTGCGCGCACACACACACACACACACACACACACACACACACACACACATACACATTATGTTGGTCATGTGATTTAGCTTTATATATATATTTTATACTATATATATATATAGTAAGTATATATAAAATTAGAGAACAAAATCTCTTGTCTAGACATTTACAACATTTCAGAAGTTGATTTATTACCCACAGGACTGAAATTCAGTTCAATCCAATTAAATTGTATTTGTGAGCCACGTTTAACAATTGTAGCTTTTAACAAAACTGCATGTTGTGTGGAAATGTACCTTAATTAACACATTGTCGTAGCTGGTCGGGTTTGTGACGTCGTAACACACGAGGATGAGATTCGCATCCTGATAGGAGAGCGGTCTCAACCGGTCGTAATCATCCTGACCTGACGAAACACACAAACACACGCACAGAGTAGATTTACACTGATATCTAGCATTGCAAATATTCATATCTGTATATGATTTATTTATTCTTTATAGACTTTTCAGCGATAGACATTTTATTTGAATTTTCATGAGCATCACTACACGTGTATTCTGATATTCAATGTTCATTAAAGTGCCGTTTTATTGTATACAAATCATCATTATGTGACAGAACTTCGTGTCTGATCATTGCATTTAAAAGCAGTGTGGAGGGTGAAACCACATCCTGCCTCAGTCTTCCTGTTCCTCAGAAGCTCTTACACACATACGTCTGGTAATGATAAGGACACACAAAAGTCTCATCTCTGCAACTCTAAAGTGCTGTCACAATGTCATCTGTTTAAAACTGATCAAAATGAGCAATTCTAGTGAATGACCAGTATTTTCTTTTATGGTTTACAATGCAGTACAACACAGTATGACTATATTCTGAATAGAATTATACTCAGCGCTGTCACTGTCTACTAATTTTATTACAGTGATGTATAACGTTAGCCTGTTTATTTAAACTAGGTTTAAAAAATTTTAAAGGCTGAACCCTCATTTGTGCTGCCCTAAAAGTAGCTGTTAGTCTACATTCCTACAGTTTAACTCCATGCATGAACAATAGTGAAGTGTATACACCAAATACATTAAATAAAAACACAGTAAACGGACATAAAAGGAACAAAATGTTAAGTATGAACACGTCTCATATGCACTCCCACTTTAAATCAACAGGTGATCATTATGTGCCATATAAATCTGGGGAACATAGGACCTTGGGAACATAGATGTGCTCCCGCCATGATTAGCCTAGCCTATGCCAGCATGTGTTTACATCATGTTTATGTATACATTTGTAATATTTCTCTAGTTTTTACTAGTTTTTAAGTAGTCAGATAGATACAACCCCAATTCCAAAAAAGTTGGGACGCTGTGTAAAATGTAAATAAAATCAGAATGCAATGATTTGCAAATCTCATAAACTTGTATGTTATTCACAATAGAACATAGAAAACATATCAAATGTTTAAACTGAGGAAATGTACCATTTTAAGGAAAAAAAAGGTAATTTTGAATTTCATGGCCGTAACACGTCTCAAAAAAGTTCAAAAGTTGGGACGGGGCAACAAAAGGCTGGAAAAGTAAGTGTTACTAAAAAGAAAAAGCTGGAGGAATATTTTCCAACTAATTGGGTTAATTAGTTAACCCAGTTAGTTGCAAAATTTAATGTAATTAAACTTTTTTGGAATTGGGGGTTGTAGTTGTGTCAATATGTTTATGTAATTATAGGTCTAGACTGCATCATATAGCAGAAATCTTGTATATTGTAATGTTCATAAATAGCTAGAAACCACAAGCAGTAAAAAAAAAAAAAAAAAGTTTAAAAAAATAATAGTAATAAAAAATAAGTTTTGAAAAAAAAAAAGAATTGAAGCTTTACCACCAACATACCCCAGTAAAACATTTTGATGTGTGTTTCTGGTATAAAAAGCTATATTTATTAATATATGGACTTACATGCTAGCCAGAGTCTAATCCCATCTTTTACCACTGAGAGAACAGAACGCTTTAATCAAAAAGACCCTGTATAATAGAGTGTTAGCAATAATGTTGTTCTGATTCTTCTACTTTTTGAGATAAAAACTATTGTTATGTATAATAAAATGTAACTCTAAATGATAAATCACAGAATAAAAGAATAAGGATATCTTTACGTGGGTCTGTAATTACAAAATAATTCTTTCATTTCAAATATACATTATCTGTCTGTAAGGAGAAACATATACCCCCCACCAAAAAAAAACCCAACAACAACAACAGATATTCGAATCCTTATATTCACTCTATTTATTTATTTCTCTATTTTCTTGCTGATGTTTTTGATGGACAGTTTAACACCTGTCTGAGTGCTCAGTGATGAGTGTGTGCAACAGTAACAGGATGCGGTGTTTCACCTGAAACTCTGCACTTCCTGCTGTGCAGACATGACAACCACTTTGATCACATCATATCCGCTCTATGTTTCCCATCAAACTCATATCATGGTATACTGAGAAACTGTAAACATCTACATCAGCACAATAACTGTACTGAGGCCCTTCAGTAACAATGAGCGTCAAGCTGACAAAAATTACAACATGTAGGTGTAAGGTGTGTAGTGAAACATATTAAACACTGCATACTGTGTTATTATAATACTATAAAAGACTTACTACATGTATACAACTTTTTTAAAAATTAATATTGACTTTGGGGTAGTGTCCTTGAAATAATGCTAATCTGCTGTGATGGTATAACGCTATAATGATAGCCAGTAGGTTAGCCTATTAACTATTATCCTAGTTTGTAGTTTAGCCTGTTTACTATAAAGCTAGTTTGAAGATTAGCCCATTCACCATTATGCTAATTTGTAGTTTAGCCTGTATACTATTATGCTAGTTTGCTGTTTAGCCTGTTTACTGTAAAGCTGGTTTGTAGTTTAGCGTGTTTATTGTTGTGCTAATTTTTGTAGTTTAGCCTGTATACTATAAAGCTAGTTTGTAGATTAGCCTGTTTACTATGAAGCTAGTTTGTATTTTAGCCCGTTTGCTATTATGCTAGTTTGTAGTTTATACAATTTAATATTATGCTACTTTGTAGTTTAGTCTGTTTACTTTTGTGCTTGTTTGTAGTTTAGCCTGTATACTATTATGCTAGTTTGCTGTTTAGCCTGTTTACTGTAAAGCTGGTTTGTAGTTTAGCGTGTTTACTGTTGTGCTAATTTTTTAGGTTTAGCCTGTATACTATAAAGCTAGTTTGTAGATTAGCCTGTTTACTATGAAGCTAGTTTGCAGTTTAGCCTGTTTACTGTAAAGATAGTTTGTATTTTAGCCCGTTTACTTGCTAGTTTGTAGTTTAGCCTGTTTACTATAAAGCTACTTTGTAGTTTAGCCCATTTATGATAAAGATAGTTTGTAGACTAGCCTGTTTACTATTATGCTGTTTTGTAGTTTAGCCTATTTATTATAATGTAAATATGTGGGTTGTTTTCTGTGATGCTAGTCTGCAGGGTGACCTGTTAACTAGTGAACTGAATGTTTAATCAAAGTGCTTTTGCACTGTTCACGCTGTACACACGGTATTTAAGTGGTATTTAAGGGTAGGCTATAGTAAGAATTATGACCACATATGCACATATTAAACAGGGTGTTCAGGATACAGAGACTTCTGAACCTTTAATATAATGGGTATCACTCAAAAGAATGTAAGGTGTGTCGTGTTTCTCTGTGTTAAACACTCAGGAATTCTCAGGAAGTAAGGCGTGTTGTGTATGTGTATATGTGTGAATCACCATCTTTTCGCACCTGTGTTAAAATCTAAGGAATGCAGTATAAAGAATGGAACATGTGTGTGTGTGTGTGTGTGTGTGTGTGTGTGTGTGTGTGTGTGTGTGTACGTGTGTGGGTGTGAATACCTGCTGTGTCATACAGGTTCAACTGAATCTCTTTCCCACCATGTTTCACTGTCGTCATGTATTTTTCAAACACTGATGGAGCATAAGTCTGAATAAAAAATAAAAAAAATACAATTGTGTAAATACTAACATATTATTTAATACTTAAATGCATACATTTATGAAAGGGTTCTTAGGACAGGATAAAATGCAGAACTGTCTAACTGTCAGTTTTTATTGCCTGGGCAGTTGTACACAATTGGTGTGTGTTGTGCCATGAATGCCAGATAATGAAGCCCCGGCTAATGAACCGCAAAAATGCCATTGCACCTACTTCTCCTAATCAAAGAGCCATTCAATACCCAGCCAACAGCCAGTAACTATTAAAAAAACATTTAAATAACATTTAATAACTTATAAACACAACATCATTAGAACCACACAATGCTTAATTGTTCCCTTTACTTTTTGTGTTTATGTTGAGTAAGCACTTTATCCAGGTGAGGGTTGTGGTGTATCTGGAAAATTAGGGACAAGGCAGGAATACACCATGCTCCATTGCGTGCACACACACACATTCACACACTCATTCATACTTAGGGGCAATTTAGAATAGGCAATTCCACTACATGGTTTGGGAGGAAACCAGAGAACCCTGGGGAAAGCCCACACAGACACGAGGAGAACATGCAAAACCTGAGCTCAGGATCAAATCAGAGAGCTGTGACGTGACAATGTTACCTGCTGTACCACCGTTGTTGCCCTGTCCTGATGTGACATCATACTCAGTGGTAGCTCAGGGGTTAAGACATTGGGCTATTGATCAGAAGGTCATGAGTTTGAACCCCACACCCCCAAGCTACCACTGTTGGGCCCTTGAGCAAGGCCCTTAACTCTCAGTTGCTCAAATGTATAAATGAGATATAAGTCGCTCTGTATAAGGGCGTCTGCCAAATACCGTAAATGTATACAGGTGTAAGCAAGATTTTAAAAAAAAAAATCCACCTGACACACAATTTTATTTAGAAATACATTTAATTAATGAAAGAATGTGAAAAAAATTGTCGTCGGTGCAACCAATTAGAAACCGACTCTTTAAACATACAAAACGGTTGTTCTGAGCCGCCTTCTGTTTCTGAACCACTTCCTGTGCTCAAAGTTCAAAGCAAGAAGAATAAGCCCTAAACTAAACAGTTAGTGAATTGAATTACAATAAATTATTATTATTAAGCTTATTAATGAAGGACAGTAACAAATGGCCTTGTGAGTGAAGTGTGTGATGGAAACAATGTGACCAATAGTGAAGATACAGTGTGTATACACAACAACTGCAGTATAGTGACATTAGTGGGATATTGAAACCACAAGGCTAGGACAAAATGGAGCCTTTTATTTACCTTTCCGCAAAACACTTCTTCACATTGGGTGTGTGAATGTGCTGATGTGTAAATCACCCTGACATGTTCTCCAATTGCATTTCCTTCCTGCAAATGCACCCTGTGACATACCGTAATGTCAGTGAAGAGTAAATGATGCAACGTATACTGACACCTGTTAAAATGACTTTTTTTTTTTTTGTTTGATTTTTTTGTGCTATTTCTCTAGTCTATCTGCCTGCCATTGCAGAGATGGGATAGAAATAAAGAACTAAAGGCTCTTAAAGACCAGGGGGGCCTACTGGAACTAGATAACCAGGGCCCCTTAGGTAAAGGGGGGCTTTTAGGGGCCTGGAATAAAAAAATAAATAAAAAATAAAAAAAACCCATGAAGCAGAGATGGGAAGGGAGCTACAGAGACTAGACATTTGTATAACTCCTTTAGTTGCACCAGATATTCACTAAGACACGATAAACGAGTTACACCTAGCAGGTAGAAGTCAATTCAAGTCTGTTTATTTGGTAAATGCTAGGTTTTTCACTAGACTGAGTGACCATATTTACACTGAACAAGCTTTTAGATGGGAGAGAGTTATTATATATGTTATTCAAACATATCGAAGATGTGATCACTCTCGTTAAGTACTTTATCAAAGGGGAGCAACAGGTTGGACTCACTTAAAATGACTTTCCTTTCCTCCATACATTTTTGTCTTTCCAAATTTGGACATTTATTTATACGATTTATTATTATTTTCCATGATGGGTTTAATTTATATGTTATAATGTTCTATCTGTGTTCAGCCATCAGTGTGGTTTTGTGCAGACTCTATGGTTTAAATCAGTTATCAAATTTCACTGTTGGAAAAATGACTTTTTTTTCCTTCTCTCTCTTTTTTTTTTAGGTGTGTTCCATGCTGGTAGCAC
>CM042550.1:12544605-12624605 GCA_023630585.1 Cranoglanis bouderius
GTGGTTTTAATGTTATGGCTGATCAGTGTGGGGGAAAAACATTTGGTGTGACCACCCTTTGCCTTCAAAACAGCATCAATTCTTCTAGGTATACTTGCACAAAGTCAGAGATTAAACAATTATACCAAACAGGTGCGAATGATCAATTCAATATGTAGGTTGAAACACAATCATTAACTTAAACAGAAACAGCTGTGTATGAGGAATAAAACTGGGTGAGGAACAGCCAAACTCAGCTAACAAGGTGAGGTTGCTGAAGACAGTTTGCTGTCAAAAGTCATATGCCATAGCAAGATTGAGCACAGCAACAAGACAGAAGGTAGTTATACTGCATCAGCAAGGTCTCTCCCAGGCAGAAATTTCAAGGCAGACATGGGTTTCCAGATGTGCTTTTGAAGAAGCATAAAGAAATGGGCAACGTTGAGGACCATAGACGCAGTGGTCGGCCAAGGAAACTTACTGCAGCAGATGAAAGACACATCAGGCTTACTTCCCTTCACAATCACAACATGTCCAGTAGTGCCATCAGCTCAGACCTGGCAGAAACCAGTGGGACCCTGGTACACCCATCTACTGTCCGGAGAAGTCTGATCAGAAGTGGCCTTCATGGAAGACTTGTGGGCAAAAAGCCATACCTCAGACGTGGAAAAAGGACCAAGTGACTCAACTATGCACGAAAACACAGGAACTGGGGTGCAGAAAAATGGCAGCAGGTGCTCTGGACTGATGGTTCAAAAGTTGACATATTTGGCTGTAGCAGAAGGCAGTTTGTTTGCCAAAGGGCTGGAGAGCAGTACACGAATGAGTGTCTGCAGGCAACAGTGAAGCATGGTGGAGGTTCCTTGTAAGTTTGGGGCTGCATTTCTGCAAATGGAGTTGGGGATTTGGTCAGAATGAATGGTCTCCTCAATGCTAAGTAGTACAGGCAGATACTTATCCATCATGCAATACCATCAGGGAGGCATCTGATTGGCCCCAAATTTATTCTGCAGCATGACAACGACCCCAAACATACAATGAAAGTCATTAAGAACAATTTTCAGTGTAAAGAAGTACAAGGAGTCCTGGAAGTGATGGTATGGCCCCCACAGAGCCCTGATATCAACATCATCAAGTCTGTCTGGGATTACATGAAGATAGAGAAGGAACTGAGGCTGCCTAAATCCACAGAAGAACTGTGGTTAATTATCCAAGATGTTTGGGCCAACCTACCTGCCAAGTTCCTTCAAAAACTGTGTGCAAGCATACCTAGAAGAATTGATGCTGTTTTGAAGGCAGTGTGGTCACACCAAATATTGATTTGACGTAGATTTTTCTTCTGTTCACTCACTTTGCAATTTGTTAACAACAAATTGTGATTGCCTGGTCTAAAGAATCACTTTTTTTTTATTTTTTTTTTTTACATCATGTGGATGGCTGGGTGTGTGTGTGTTGCTTACCTGGGGAAGAGATGGCACCAGGCTACACTATGGGAAGAAGGCAAGGCAATGTTCTGCTGGGAAACCTTGGATCCTGGCATTCATGTGGATGTTACTTTGACACGTACCACCTACTTAAACATTGCTGCAGAGCAAGTACACCCCTTTATGGCAATGGTATTCCCTAATAGCAGTGGCCTCTTTCAGCAGGATAATGTGCCCTGCCACACTGCAAAAATTGTTCAGGAATGGTTTGAGGAACATGACAGAGTTCAAGGTGTTGAACTGGCCTCCAAATTCCCCAGATCTCAATCCGGTCAATCATCTGTGGGATGTGCTGGACAAACAAGTCCGATCCATGGAAGCCACACCTCACAACTTACAGGACTTAAAGGAACTGCTGCTAACGTCTTGGTGCCAGATACCACAGCACACATTCAGAGATTGTGTGGAGTAAATGACTCGATATGTCAGAACTGTTTTGGCGGCACAAGGGGCACCTATATATATATATATGTGTGTGAATGTATGTATGGATGTATGCATACATACACACATACATTGTATAAATGCAGTGAAATATATCTAAAATACACATATAATGCAAAATGCTAATAATAATGATGTTACAATGCTCTATTAACTAACACTATTATTAATTAATATTAACACTACTGATGGTGCTATGGTACAAATATATATATATATATATATATATATATATATATATATATATATATATATATATATACCAATTACAGTGCTATTTAAGTTAACATTAAATAAATGGTTATTATATAAAATAGAGCTAACAGTAGCGCTATTATATTATGTAACACTAAACAGTGAGTTAATTATTGTATAATATGACACTAATGACAGAACAGTTGTATAATAATGATTGATGTATTATAAAGCATCACATATCAGTGTATTGTAACCTGTGTTTTTATCCCACACAACTCTGTTTGTTCAACAAACCAAGAACAATTACAACTACCAGTGCACTACCAGTTCTAGCTACGTATTGATGAGTTTGATGAAACCATCAATAACATAGCTTCAAAACAAAGCTCAGACTTGTTTGCATGATTAATGTTTGGCATTTGTTTGTACTGTTAAATAGAAAAGTTCTACATATGTCACAGCTACACATGACTTCACTGTAAATGCACTGTATTAAATATTATAGTTGGTGAGATTGATGAGTTGACCTCAGTAAAATCTAAAAGTAAATCTTCTGGCTATTTTAAATTTTTTGAAGAAATATACCATAGTAAAACAGCATGTCCCCACTTCCATATACTCTAATTATTATGGTACTTTTTGGATCCCAGAAAGAACCACACCCTCCTGCATGCAGGCACCATAATGGACGACCATTTGGATAGACAGGGGGCCAAAGTTGGCCTTCCAAAATGAAAACTGTCTTTAGATAAGGGATTGAAAGTAGTACACCACAGTTTAAAAGGTACTTTATTCCAGTACATGTAAACAACCATACAGAAAACACCAATACAAGGCACTAAAGTACTTACATTACTACATGAATATATAATAAAAGGCCAGTAATATATGATGTGTGAGTAGTGAAGAGATCCAAGTTTCACTTAAGTTATTTCTGCAACTTATTTTTCTTCTCTTCCAAAAATCCCAAACTTTGTTTTATTGTAATATTAAAGGAGTGAAACTTGAGAGCTGAGAAAATGGGAAATGGTGCTTTGACCACAGGAGGAAAAAATATTCCATTTCAGTGAAGTTAATTTTGTGCCAATAGTATTAAAGAAGCAATTTGAGGTTTTGGGGCCTGTAATTTTAGAACCATCTACTGCTTGTGAGGTGAGTTTGCTATGAAAAGCTATTGACAAGCCTTTCTGGACACATTGCTCTTAGTTCAACTCCTCATTGCACTGAAATAACTTGCTCATTCCACATATTTCTGGGTAGTGGTAGCTCAGAATTTAGGGGATTGTTCTACCGATAGGAAGATTGTGAGCACAAATTCCAGCATCGCCAAGCTGCCACTTTTGGGTCCCTTAACCCTCAACTGCTCACCAGTATCCTGTCTCTATTATAAGTCAATCTGGATAAAAGCATCAGCCAAATGAGGTAAATGTAAATGTAATGTAAATGTAACTACACTCACTAGCGCTGTACTGCACCCTAGATGTGCATCTTTACTTCCTCTGCACTATGCTTCCTCGTTATCCAGCCGCCCACACAAAAAAAAGTCTACAAAAACGCCATGAGGTGTCATAGAAAATGCTTCATCCCATGTGATACGCTGAACAATTGACCGATTTTGATACAAGTGGCTCATGCTTTCTCATCGACTTGTATCTCATTGACATTATTTCTACCATTTTCTTCCATTCTCAGGTTGTGTGATACAGTAAATGCTTACTGAGAACTCTCAGAAAGCAGGCTACATTTCATTGGTGTATTTGAAACACCCTTTAAAATGGAACAGCCTTTAATGACACGCCATCCGAAAGACACGGCTTCTGAGGGAGGTGTTTAGTGCAAAGCAGTGAAACCAGATTTTCTCCTTTAAGTCTCCAAGTGAATCATATCCTGCTACAACACCCACACACATGCACACCGACACTCTCATAGCTATACAGTGTTTTATTCATGATTTATATGTACATAGGAACATAGGACATAAGGAATATGTAAATGATTCACTCAACAGTGAGAGCGAGAGAGAGAGAGAGAGCGAGAGCGAAAGAAAGAGCGAGAGCGCATAAGGGCAGAACAAAAGATGAAAAAGACTGTGGGCCTTAGAAAATAGGCACAATACACAAAAACATATAACTTTTGTACTTTTACATATATACATGATCCAAAAATGTCACGCTTGTGTTATTGAAATAATATGCAAAATACAGAATTGTGTCATTCTTACGCTACTAAGTAGAATACTAGTAATCCATTTCCTCAAACATCATTAATCTGCAGCACTTTAAATGAACTTCATAATGAAATTCCAGGAGATTCAAGGAATCGTTTTGTATTAACTGGTTTTATAGCAAAATAGATGTTTGCTGAACAACGCCTCACTTCCCAGTCATATTTCCTCAAATATTTCAGCATTTCAAGTACTGATTAAGATGAAGCAAGTAAGGCTCTATCAATTACATACATAATTAGAGATAGGTAATGAGATCATTTCCATAGTAATTCTCTCTCATTCAATCACTTTTGAAGCAAGTCTCAATAAAGAGTACTTACATTTGAAAAGGCTTTATTTAAATACAAACACTGTGTGTGAACCCTGTAGTCATGTTGTCATAGGTTCAACCGTATAATCTGACCTTTGAACCCTAAACACTCAATCCACTGGAAAGTCTCCACATCTGCAGATCTTTAACCAGCCAACATCGATTAGCTCCTAAATCAGACGTACGGTCAGAGCGTACTCACAAACATGGCCTAACAGATACCTATTCAGATGATGAGAATCTTCTTTATGGATCCGGCGCACATGAAACCAGTTTCTTGACAGCAAAAGGTTTTCTCTCCGTCCGTGCCTCTCGGTTTAAAATAGAACAAGACAAAAGCACTTCTGAGGGAGCTGCGTGTGCCCTCCACCCTCCAGGCTGCTCCCATTTCTACTCCTGCTATGTTGTGAGGTTAGAGCAACTGCCTGATTGTCGAAGCTTCTTTATGATTATTATAATTTTTTTTTATTATTTTTTTTAGGTGTGCCACGTCCATGTTCTCACATTCGTTCATTGTACATTATCCAGCAGTATCCTGATGGCCGATGTTGCATCTGATGGATCTTTAGTCTGTCTGAGCCAGAAGTCACTTTTTCCACTTGTACACTACATTTATGCCTTTCCTACTCTAATCCCAATACCTACTGTTGACATGTTCCTCCTTTTAAATCATGGTTCATATCAAGGTTTCTTCTAATATAGGAATATTAGGAAGAAACCTTGACCCAAGATTTAGCACCATTTGGGGTTATTGCTAAATATCTGACCCTACGAAAGCCTCTGAAAATGTAACAAGTTTCCTGCGATGCTCAAGCCTAGGTGCAGAGGAGGGAAAAAAAAAAAAAAAAAAAAAAGACAGACAGACAGACACACAGTTGCCTTGGAAAATGCATGCACTACACTGCAATCCATTAAGTACAATTACATGAATGCACTAAATGGGGAAACACAGTATACACGTATGTACAGTATACACAGTTCTACACACCACATACCACTCACTATTTGCGTGTGCTCAAAATCACAGAACAAAATGTCCATTCTTTCTCTCTCAGCTTCTTGTTTACTCTGCAACCTCGTCCTGTATCGAGTTACTGTGTGGAACACTCTCGAAGGTGGGGTTACAGAGCACGAGACGAGCAAATGCCCGTTTTGCTCTGTAACTGAAATTTTAAACTACTTTTATGTCCTTATATGGTTAAAAACCCGCCATTTTGGGTCTAAGCCTTCAAGATTATTAAAACCCATTAAAAACAGAACGTTAGAATGTCTGCGCGTGAAATGGAAGCACGAGAATGCTGCGCCTCTATTGGCGCTCGTAGGTCACCATGGCTACATCTCAAAGCCTTCATACTACCCTACTAAATAGTATGTCAAAACCTCATGTCACATATTAATTTCATATACTATTTAGTACGGTAGTGTGTGATATTTATTTTAAGTCTATCTTCGTCGTCTTATTTGACGAAATGGTAAATGTTAATAAACATAACCGATGAACTGCAAGTGAAATCATTTTCACATACTACTTAGTAAGGTAGTATCTGAGTGTGGCTCGCCCAGAAATGGCGGACCGGCTTCTTCTTCCTGCTGCTGCTGTTAGAGATTCCGCCATTTTGAAAAGAGACAACAGCTAAGCAACCATGAAAGAGCAGCATGTTTTTTCAACTTGCCAAAAAGGAGAGGCTCAAACGAAGACTAAAAACAAAAAGCAAAAGTATTCATAATAAGTAACTATTTTCCCTGATGCAGAATTGCAGTTTAATGCAGAAAAGGGCTAATGTAGAGTTTGAATTTTTTTAATTGAAGAAAACAAAAACAATTCATGTTTGGTTTGCAAATACTTGTAAATTAGGACATGGTAAGAAATGCAAATGTTATAAATATCTCTCACTTTTTTTCTTTTTAAAGCAAGCTTACACTTAAAAATATTTCCCCTGCAGTGAAATGTCCATTACCTTAATAAAAGCTGATGACATCTCTCTGTCTGTCTCTGAGAAATGAAGAGCTCATGCATTTTTTTCTCCTTCATCCTGTCTTCAGCAAGAAAATGAGGGGGATGGTTTGCATAAAGACTCTTAACAAAAATCAGCCCCAAGAATTTCCAGCAGTTTCACTCCTCAGAGGCTGCGCTCTAAAATTATGCTGGATTTCATTTTCTTAAGAAAAAAAAAAGCACCATCAGGCAGAAAAGATGGTTATTCTGGTTTTGTTGCTCTGAGGCGTCGCAAGCCGACCCCTCTGTAAAAGCCCTGTGTTAAAGGATCCGACGATGGGAATGAAAACGTCCCTCTTTCTTCTGCGTTTAGGCCTGATAAAATTATTCCAAGCCAGTGTTAAGGTAAATATCTCCACTAGAGCTTTACTGACTGTGTGTTTTGGAGTGACAGGAGAGAGGAGAGAGAGGGAGAAATCTGAGCAATATGCTGTTAGGAGATTAAAACTCCACAGACAAGCAAAAATATGTCCTTGACATAAGGTCAAATAGGTTTAGACTACATTATAGTACTCAGTTAGTGAAAATGTCTATAGAAAGTGGTTTGTGAGTTTAATAGCAGGTTAATGATGACTTATTTGTCAATTACTTGTCCTAATGAGTATTACTTATGGGTCTGATGATCCTTTATAAATCTATTGGTATAATCAAGGACATTGTGGTTGGTTATTATTACAGATATTATGGCTTCATACCAACAACCACATCATACCTGTGATTCAGCATTTTTTTATGCAAAAGGCCAATCGTCCTTTCTGTTCTTTCTTTCAGTCTTTCTCTCTGGCCTGGCTTGTTTTCTGAAATGTGAGAAGCAATCAATTTGAATGGATCTAAAAACAAAACAAAACAAACAAACAAAAACCAGGCATGCAAGTGAATATAAAGACCTCACAAAACTAGTGCCATGAATCATGAGTGAACATATCAAAGGAAAAAAAAAATCAAATTTAATAATAATATACGACACTAAGCAAAGACAATAAAGATAAACTTACTCAAAGGCACATTCATACTTGGCCTTGCACAGTGTAGGGCCTCAGAGCTTTCATGTGTATTTGTTACATTGTTTAAAGCAGTTATATAATCAGTTACGAGCTGTTTTATTTAGCATTTTAACTTTAGAAAGAAAATACTGGTTATATGGGTGTGCCATGACCTAGTTTGGTAGGACAAAGATGGATTCCAGGAAGAGAAGAGAAAAAAAGCACAGAAGCTTAAAAATATCAAAGGGATATGATCCAACATTTCATCTTCCTTCTTCTGAAATCCTGTACACAGAAACACTGTAATGTGTTCAATAGTCCATAAAGATGAGGATGATGATGAAATCAAGCTTTAGATCCCTTTAGAAACAAAGGAAGCCCATTTTGGCCATGGAGCTCCAGCTTAGGAGAAAATGGCCGCGCTGATGTTCAGCCCTTTCTGCTCTCTGTTGGAGGGACTGGCGCGCGACGCTCTAATAGCGCGAGCCGACATGGTGCTGAGCTCTGATTGGTCAGAACGGAAAAGCGCTGTTAACCAGCCAACTGCCCGACACCAAATACCGACAATGTTCAACACGGAGGGAGACATTTATACACACTCTTTTTAACCTAAAAATGACCAAAAATACAGTTTATTTTCGTTTAACACCTATTAATAACAATGCTGACAACGATTTGTTACATTTTCTTATGTAAAAACCTCCTTCCGGGACGGAAGGACAATATTTGTACGACTTTCTTTTAAGGAAAATCGCAATTTTGTGTAATTGTGTGAGTTTCTCAAAAAGGTCGTCTTCATTTGAGTGATTCAGTACACAGATTGATGTGTGGAACAAATTTAATCGTGTCCCGAGTCAGTCCTCTACCGCCGGACCCCCATGTCCATCTTGTATTTGCCGTCGATGTAAATGTAGCCAGCACATTCGACTCATCCGCGAACATTGTTTACTTGTTTAGAGACAATCACAACATAGTAATTTCACCAAAGAACGCGCCTCATTATACGTAAATAAGTGTGTCGAATGACTAAATGCTCAGAGAACGTTATGTTTTTATGGTCTGAATGGAATAGTATGGCTGAATGTCGTGTCGAATCTGCAGCGACGAAACAGCAGGCTAGCGCTCTATAGTGGTGTATTGTGGGAGAGACCCAGAGAGAAAGCCCAGGCTAGAGACACACAATATGTGTTGGCTCGCAAAAAAAGAGGCAGTATCTTCAAACCATGTAATGTAAATCAGCGAACGCGCACACACTTGATTCTAAAACTAATCGATCGGACACATTAAAATGTCCAGACCCGGAGAGAGAAGCAGAGGAGATGAAGATCACGGCAAAAGGCAGAGTTCAAGTAAGCTCTCTCTCTCTCTCTCTCTCTATTTTCTCTCTCCCGTTCCTCTGTAATGTGTGTTTCGGTGACTGGGAGACGCTTCTAAAAAGCTCCGTGTTTGTTTACCCTTAATCCTGGTGTTTGTAGACACGCGCACGACTTTAGTAAACCGTGTTGAGTGTGTGTTTGTGTTCACCTCTGCTTTAACCCAGGTTTGGCGAACGGCGGCACGGAGAACAGCTCGGCAGAGAAGCGGAGAGAGTACCACTGGAGAAGTTGGAAGTTGATTATTGACCCGGCGCTGAGAAAGGGCTCACACAAACTGTACCGATACGATGGACACAGTTTCAACATACCGGTGAGCCACAGACACATATGCACACCGCACACGCTCGCGCTCGTGCCAGTGGACTGCTCCTCGCAGCACTTGGCCGGGATTGTCAGTTTCCCCCCCCCCGTGCCTTATTCATGTATTTTAGTTGATCTGTCAGTCTTTTGGACTGTTAAATGAGCCACCGTTTCATCCTCTGACGGTAAGTGAAGTGTGTGTGTGTGTATGTGTCTGTCATGCGAGCTCCGGATCTGATCGCGTGTCTGTTTCTCTCCACAGAATGCCGGGATCCCCCCGGTGGACATGGTCAGGGATCCCCGGATCGGTCGCCTGTGGACCCGGTACAAGGAGACCGACCTGCCCGTGCCCAAGTTTAAGGTGTGTGTGGGGGGGGCACATGTTTACAATGACACTTAGACACGCGCAGAACTACGATTGGGTCGGAGTTGTACCCTTGATCTGATCAGACAGCGATGGCATGCTATAACGCGGGTCGCTATAGTAACGCTCCAAACCGTACACTCTAAACCGTGGGGAATTGTGTGTGTGTGTGTGTGTGAGAGAGAGAGAGAGAGAGAGAGAGAGAAAGAAAATTCAGTGGGACACGTGGTTTGGGATGCAACCGCTTGCCTGCACGCATGAAGGAAAATTTAATTTCTGAATATGTAGATTAATTTAAAAAAAAATCGAGGACGTCATAAAAAAATATAATAATAGTAAGTTTTTTTTTAATATATATGTTGCCAGGTATGTTTTGCGCACGCACACACACATACATACATACATACATACACACACTGAGTTTATCTTTATGAGTGAGCGCACGTGTAACATGATTAACACATAAACAGCTGGACTCTTTATGCGCATGCAGAGAAGTGCAAGAAATACAAGTAAAATGCAGAGATATGGTACGGTTAAAATATAATGTAGTTAGCATATAAAGAGCATTGAGTACGTACAGGCTTGTATGTGCAATATCTAACTTTTATTTAAGATTTAAGACAGGATCCAAGAACTTTTTTTTGTGTGTGTGATATGCACGTGCTTTCTTGTACAATGAAATTCTTATCATTCACAACTTTGGTCATGTTGAATATATTCCTACTCCATATACAGTATGCATCAACAGTACAGTGGAGTGAGTGTGAAAATGCCCATTGATAATCATTAACAGATTGATGAATGCTACATCGGGCGCGTGCCTCCGAAGGAGGTGACATTCGCGAGGCTGAACGACAACATCCGGGAGGGTTTCCTTACCGACATGTGCCAGAAATACGGCGAAATCGAGGAGGTGGAAATTCTGTACAATCCGAAAAACAAGAAGCACCTGGGCATTGCTAAAGTTGTGTTTGGCTCAGTGAAAGCTGCCAAGGACGCGGTGCAGAACCTGCACAACACCTCTGTGATGGGGAACATCATCCACGCAGAGCTCGACCCCAAAGGTAAGAGCAGAGAACATCAACGCTGTGTGAGTGTTATAAAGATTTATTCGTTTAAATCAGACGAACGCTGTTACAGTGAAACCCCGAAGTTGTGTTTTACGTTGTGTTTTATTTGGACTGTCACGTCACGATCGGTTGCCTGGTAACCGTCGTAAACGCTGCTGCACGTGGTTGTCAGTCAGCTCTCTCTCTCTCTCTCTCTCTCGGCTTCTTTAATACATCCTACAAAACAAATACATTTGTAATAAGTAAGCACGAACAGTTTTTAATGTGTTTTTTTATGCATATGGGTGCTATTTAAAAACGAATAAAGTACAGGTCTTAAAGCAGAAGTGACAGATGGACGCGTCGCGAGCTCCTGTTGTGTTGTTATTTTGGAGTTATTTTTCCCCAAAGCTGATGAATGTGTGTTGTAGGAGTGTGTGTGTGTGTGTGTGTGTGTGTGAGTGAGTGTTGCGAAATACCGTTAGAGGTCGCTTCCGAAGTCTCTCTCTCTCTCTCTCTCTCTCTCTCTCTCTCTCCCCCTCTCTCCCTCCTTAAAGAGACAGAGCCCAATTGATCCCACACATGTCAACTGTGCGTTCTACAGACAATAGCAAAAAAAAACAAAAACCTGACACTATGTATATATAAATAATAGTCACATACGCAGACTACACAGATGACTCTTATTCCTTTTCTATTATCAATGTCTAATGTATAAAAGGGCAGGGGTAGCTCAGTGGTTAAGATGTTGGACTTCTGATTGGAAGGTCGTGAGTTCAAAGCCCTTAACTCTCAACTGCTCAGTAGTACAGGGTGTCTCAAAAGTCTCCATACATAGGGGAAATTAACACTTTTTAGCACAATGTCTTCCAAAATTGTTCATACTTAGTTTACATTATATTTTTTTTCTGATAGCCTTTAAGAATGCCTTTGACAAAAGAAGAACGTATTGAAATCATTCTCATGGCTGGATCGGGAAGCTGTCACAAGGTTGCGATGGACTTTATCAGGAAACATGGCAAGCACATCATCACATACGACACTGTTGCCAAACTTATTAACAAATTCAAAAAGACTGGAAGTGTTGTGGACCAACTGAGAAGTGGACGTCCATGAACATCCACTGACGAAGGCACAGCCGACGTGGTGCTGGCAAACATATATATATATATATATATATATATAAGTTTTAGGCAGGTGTGGAAAAAATGCTGTAAAGTAAGAATGCTTTCAAAAATAGACATGTTAATAGTTTATATTTATCAATTAAGAAAATGCAAAGTGAGTGAACAGAAGAAAAATCTACATCAAATCAATATTTGGTGTGACCACCCTCTGCCTTCAGAACAGCATCAATTTTTCTAGGTATGCTTGCACACAGTTTTTGAAGGAACCTGGCAGGTAGGTTGGCCCAAACATCTTGGATAATTAACCACAGTTCTTCTGTGGATTTAGGCAGCCTCAGTTGCTTCTTTCTCTTTATGTAATCCCAGACAGACTTGATGATGTTGAGATCAGGGCTCTGTGGGGGCCATACCATCACTTCCAGGACTCCTTGTACTTCTTTACGCTGAAGATAGTTATTAATGACTTTTGCTGTATGTTTGGGGCCGTTATTATGCTGCAGAATAAATTTGGGGCCAATCAGATGCCTCCCTGATGGTATTGCATGATTGATAAATATCTGCCTGTACTTCTTAGCATTGAGGAGACCATTATTTCTGACCAAATCCCCAACTCCATTTGCAGAAATGCAGCCCCAAACTTGCAAGGAACCTCCACCATGCTTCACTGTTGCCTGCATACACTCATTTGTGTACTGCTCTCCAGCCCTTTGGTGAACAAACTGCCTTCTGCTACAGCCAAATATGTCAAATTTTGACTCATCAGTCCAGAGCAACTGCTGCCATTTTTCTGCACCCCAGTTCTTGTGTTTTCATGCATAGCTGAGTCGCTTGGCCCTGTTTCCACATCGGAGGTATGGCTTTTTGCCCGCAAGTCTTCCATGAAGGTCACTTCTGACCAGACTTCTTCAGACAGAAGAAGAAGAAGTCCCACTGGTTTCTGCCAGGTCTGAGCTGATGGCACTGCTGGACATCTTCTGATTGAGAAGGGAAGTAAGCCTGATGTGTCTTTCATCTGCTGCAGTAAGTTTCCTTGGCCGACCACTGCATCTACAGTCCTCAACATTGCTTGTTTCTTTGTGCTTCTTCAAAAGAGCTTGGACAGCACATCTGGAAACCCCTGTATACCTTGAAATTTCTGCCTGAGAGAGACCTTGCTGATGCAGTATAATTACTTTCTGTCTTGTTGCTGTGCTCAGTCTTGCCATGGCATGTGACTTTTGACAGTAAACTGTCTTCAGCAACCTCAACTTGATAGCTGAGTTTGGCTGTTCCTCACCCAGTTTTATTCCTCCTACACAGCTGTTTCTGTTTCAATTAGTGATTGTGTTTCAACCTGCATATTGAATTGATGATCATTAGCACCTGTTTGGTATAATTGTTTAATCATACTCCTGACTATATGCCTACAAAATCCCTGATTTTGTGCAAGTGTACCTAGAAGAATTGATACTGTTTTGTAGGCGGTCACACCAAATGCGGATTTGATGTAGGTTTTTCTTCTGTTCACTCACTTTGCATTTTGTTAATTGATAAATATAAACTATTAACATGTCTATTTTTGAAAGCATTCTTACTTTACAGCATTTTTCACACCTGCCTAAAACTTGTGCACAGCAATGTGTATGTGTGTGTGTGTGTATATATATATATATATATATATATATATATATATATATATATATATATATACAGTATCTCACAAAAGTGAGTACACTCCTAACATTTTTGTAAATATTCTATTATATATTTTCATGGGACAGCACTGACGAAGTGACACTTTGCTACAATGTAAAATCGTGAGTGCACAGCTTGTATAACAGTGTAAATTTGCTGTACCCTCAAAATAACTCAACACGCAGCCATTAATGTCTAAACCGCTGGCAACAAAAGTTGAGTACACCCCTAAGTGAAAATGTCCAAATTGGGCCCAAAGTGTCAATATTTTGTGTGGCTACCATTATTTTCCAGCACTGCCTTAACCCTGTTGGGCATGGAGTTCACCTGAGCTTCACAGGTTGCCACTGGAGTCCTCTTCCACTCCTCCATGAGGACATCACAGAGCTGGTGGATGTTAGAGACCTTGCGCTCCTCCACCTTCCGTTTGAGGATGCCCCACAGATGCTCAATAGGGTTTAGGTCTGGAGACATGCTTGGCCAGTCCATCACCTTTACCCTCAGCTTCTTTAGCAAGGCAGTGGTCGTCTTGGAGGTGTGTTTGGGGTCGTTATCATGTTGGAATACTGCCCTGCGGCCCAGTTTCCGAAGGGAGGGGATCATGCTCTGCTTCAGTATGTCACAGTACATGTCACAGTACACTCCCCAGTGCCGGCAGCACTCATGCAGCCCCAGACCATGACACTTCCACCACCATGCTTGACTGTAGGCAAGACACACTTGTCTTTGTACTCCTCACCTGGTTGCCGCCACACACGCTTGACACCATCTGAACCAAATAAGTTTATCTTGGTCTCATCAGACCACAGGACATGGTTCCAGTAATCCATGTCCTTAGTCTGCTTGTCTTCAGCAAACTGTTTGCAGGCTTTCTTGTGCATCATCTTTAGAAGAAGCTTCCTTCTGGGACGACAGCCATGCAGACCAATTTGATGCAGTGTGCGGCGTATGGTCTGAGCACTGACAGGCTGACCCCCCACCCCTTCAACCTCTGCAGCAATGCTGGCAGCACTCATATGTCTATTCTGCAAAGCTATCCTCTGGATATGATGCTGAGCACGTGCACTCAACTTCTTTGGTCGACCATGGCGAGGTCTGTTCTGAGTGGAACCTGTCCTGTTAAATCGCTGTATGGTCTTGTCCACTGTGCTGCAGCTCAGTTTCAGGGTGTTGGCAATCTTCATATAGCCTAGGCCATCTTTATGTAGAGCAACAATTCTTTTTTTCAGATCCTCAGAGAGTTCTTTGCCATGAGGTGCCATGTTGAACTTCCAGTGACCAGTATGAGAGAGTGTGAGAGCGATAACACAAAACTTAACACACCTGCTCCCCATTCACACCTGAGACCTTGTAACACTAACGAGTCACATGACACTGGGGAGAGAAAATGGCTAATTGGGCCCAATTTGGACGTTTTCACTTAGGGGTGTACTCACTTTTGTTGCCAGCGGTTTAGACATTAATGGCTGTGTGTTGAGTTATTTTGAGGGGACAGCAAATTTACACTGTTATACAAGCTGTACACTCACTACTTTACATTGTAGCAAAGTGTCATTTCGTCAGTGTTGTCCCATGAAAATATATAATAAAATATTTACAAAAATGTGAGTGGTGTACTCACTTTTGTGAGATACTGTGTGTATATGTATGTGTATATATATATATATATATATATATATATATATATATATATATATATATATATATATATATATATATATATATATATATACACACACAGTGTGTGTGTGTGTGTGTGTAGAATTTTGGGTTAAAGTATAAAAACTTTCCCACTCTGAATGAATGAATGTTGTGAAGTTTAAATCCCCCCTTCCAGCTGATGGTGCATCTTCTCTCAGGTTTTGCCCAATATTCCCTCCAGTTAGTAATCGACTAATTTTAAGTAATGCTGCTGTTATAAACTATGCAAAGATTGCTATGAAAAATACATGCAAGCCTTGCCATGGAAAAACTGACCCGAATATATAGTCCTGTGCAAAAGTTTTAAGCACATATAAAGAAATGCTGTAAAATAAAGATGCTTTTCTACATTAAAAAAAACTTTAATGAGCAGTAAACAGTAATAAACTAAACAAAGTCAATATCTGTTGTTGCAATCTTTTATCTTTAAACATGCACAAGTAGTACACTTTGTGCAGTTTTGTGAGGAAATTGGTTGGTAAGTTTTTTTTTTTTTTTTTTTTTTTTTTTTGTAAGCATCATGGAGATCTGTCTGTTGCATTGCTTTGTTTTTGCAGGTAATCCCTTAGAGCCAGCATTTATTTTTTATGTAATAGTGGTCTATTACATAATGTGTTACCGTCAAGTAATGTTCAGAAATACAACCCCAATTCCAATAAAGTTGGGACACTGTGTAAAATGTAAGTAAAAACAGAATGCAATGATTTGCAAATCTCATAAACCCATATGTTATTCACAATAGAACATAGTAAACATATCAAATATTTAAACTGAGGAAATGTACCGTTTTAAGGAAAAAAATAAGGTAATTTTGAATTTGATGACCGCAACACGTCTCAAAAAAGTTGGGATGGGGGCAACAAAAGGCTGGAAAGGTAAGTGTTACTAAAAAGAAACAGCTGGAGGAACAATTTGCAACTAATTAGGTTAATTGTCAACAGGTCAGTAACATGATTGGGTTTAAAAAGAGTATCTTAGAGAGGCTTAGATAGTCTCTCAGAAGTAAAGATGGGATGGAATCTGGAAGGAAGCATATGTTGCTCCAAAACCTGTATATACCTTTCAGCATTGATGGTGCCTTTCCAGATGTGCAAGCTGCCCATTCCATAGGCACTAATGCACCCCCATACCATCAGAGATGAAGGCTTTTGAACTGAGAGCTGATAAAAAGCCGGATGGTCCCTCTCCTCTTTAGTTCTCTTTAGTTTAGAGGACGTGGCGTCCATGGTTTCCAAAAAGAATTTCAAATTTCGATTCATCTGACCACAGAACAGTTTTCCACTTTGCCTCAGTCCATTTTAAATGAGCTTTGGCCCAGAGAAGACGGCGACGTTTCTGGCTCATGGTTACATATGGCATGACATTTGTGGATGGCACGGCGAACTGTGTTCACAGACAATGAGTTCTGGAGGTGTTTCTGAGCCCATGCAGTGATTTCCATTACAGAATCATGCCTGTTTTTAATGAAGTGCCGCCTGAGGCCCCGAAGCTCACAGGCATGCAATATTGATTTTCACCCTTGTCCCTAGCACACAGAGATTTCTCCAGCTTCTCTGAATCTTTTGGTGATGTTATGTACTGTAGATGATGAGATATTCATAGTCTTCGCAATTTTACATTGAGGAGAATTATTCTGAAAGTTTACGTTGAAGAGCATTATTCTGAAAGTTTTTCGCAGACTGGTGAACCTCTGCCCATCTTTACTTCTGAAAGACTCTGCCTCTCTAAGATACTCATTTTATACCCAATCATGTTACTGACCTGTTGCCAGTTAACCTCCAGCTGTTTCTTTTTAGTAACACTTACTTTTCCAGCCTTTTGTTGCCCCCGTCCCAATGTTTTTGAGACGTGTTGTGGCCATCAAATTCAAAATTACCTTATTTCTTTCTTAAAATGGTACATTTCCTCAGTTTGAACATTTGATATGTTTCCTATGTTCTGTTGTTAATAAAATATGGGTTTATGAGATTTGCAAATCATTGCATTCTGTTTTTATTTACATTTTACGCAGCATCCCAATTTTTTTGGAATTGGGCTGTCATTGTTTTTTTTTTTTACTGACAAGACAAAATTGGTATAATTTTTTTTTTTTTGCAGAGTACTGCACTGAATATTCAGGAGGTTTATTTGCCTGAATGTAGTAATATAATGCAAAATGCCATAACAGCAACAACAAATGCTAATAGCTTTATATTAATATAAAATATATTAGTACTGTGCAAGAAAGCATTAGGAATGTACCAGTAGAAATAAGTACTTTTTTAGCTTTCCCAGCAGTATTTAATTAACCAAAGTAATAGACTACTTTTCAGATGAAAACACCACCAAATCTGTCTGGGAGCTACAGAGATTGCAGTAAAACTGGGGCAAATGTTCAAGGACTCCTTATTAATTTATAAAATGAACCTAAGCCATTTTAAAAGTGAGGGATTGTCACACCAGATATCTACTTGGATTCAGTTCTTCACTGTTAACTTTACAGTAATTTTTAATACTTTTTATTTTATTATTTTTTCATTTTATCATTTTATTATGACCAAAATGTCAAACATAAAAAAAATTGGTGCTATTAACTGAGAGTTCTGTGTGTGTATGTGTTTCTGATCTCTGCTCTTACCTGCTCAGGTGAGAACCGGCTGCGTTATGTCCAGAGACTGATAAACGGGAGCTTCACGCCCCTGACCGTGCCAGTGGGAGACGAGGAGCCGTGTGACGTGTCACCGCGCAGCCTGGCTGAGGCGCTGTTGGTAAACATCACATTACCGTTCAATACTCTGAGAGGATCATACTGATGCACTGTTAGATAAATGCTGCTGATATTTGGCGCTAATATAAAGGTACGATTGACCTGTGCGTGCTAGTTACAATGTTAACTTCACTTCTAAAAATGGGAGTGTAAATGAGTTAAGTGGTTACCCTGAGACATAACAGGTTTGGGGATTAGGAAAGGGTTCAAGTAGATGCTAACAGCAAGGCCTTCAGTGTTAGAGGAAACATAAATTACCTTAAATTACTACACATGGAACTGAGCCCAGATATGGGCAAATATCTCAGGTGTTAATGTACTCAGTTTTAGTTGATTCTATAGTAAAAGTGTATTAAATACTAAACGTTTCAACACCAGCTTTACACTACCAATAGAAATAACAAGGTACAATGCGGTACCTAACATCATTGAACCAGTCAGAACCAGCCTTCACAGGAGCAAAAAAAGCAATTTTACATTTTTACGTCCACTTTAAATTTTTCGTTCCTCATTTGCATCCACTGCATAACAGGGTTCTTACGCTGTGCCTCGGCCTTTCAGTGTGATATAAACTGCAGCACCCTCTGGTGGTATCCGCCCCAGCCTGATAGGTAGAGGAGGCTCTGTACAAAAAGTGTCCAGTGGTTTCCATTTCCATTTTTGGATGGTTTTAGTACATTATCCAGGTATTAACTGTGCACATCTCTGTGAGCTTTCTGTGATAAGCAAAGTATTCGCACTAAAGGTACACAGAGTACACCATTTGAAATGCAGCTCACGACTAACAAGTGATTCAGTGCACCATAAGTACACATTTCAACATTATTCAATTTGATTGATTCCTTAGTCAGTGCATCATGAAATCTCAGATTTTACCTTGATTTAATTTGAATTGTGTGTGTGTGTGTGTGTGTGTGTGTGTGTGTGTCTGTGTAGTCATCCTGTGAGCCGTTACGTCGTCTCTCTGAAGGTGGGTCCACCAGCACAAGCACCCCACTCTCAATGGACACGGCGTATTCAAGCCTTAGACAGGATGCTACACCCCAATCACAGACAACGCCCATCACGCCCCGCCCTTCTGGCACACCCTTCTCTCAGGACTCTGCCTACTCTGGCAGGCAGGCCACGCCCACCTTCCAGCGTTCCCGGAGGCACGAGACCAAATTCCAGGACGCATACAACCGCCGTCCGGAGAGGCATTACGTCCATGGGGGTTACCGTGGCAATGCAGAGAAGCCAAACCCACCGCCCGAAGCTCCACCCCCACCTATCACACCCAATTTTAAGCCTGCATTCTCGCCATACCAGCCCCCCATGCCCCCCGTTTACCCCCCTGCTGAGCCACCCTTTCAACCATCGGATTACAGACACCCTCCTCCTCAAGCCCCGCCCCCTACTACACCCGAATTTCAACCAGAACCGCCTCCTATGCCCGAGGAAACACGGCCTGCCACGCCGACCTCCTGCCCCTCCCCTTCCCCGGGCACACCCACTCTGGAGGCAGAGCGTCACAGCCTGGACTCACGCATTGAGATGCTGCTGAAGGAAAAACGCACAAAGTTGCCATTCCTGAGTGAAGGTGGAGACTCAGATGGAGAGGTGCGCATGGAGGGCAGTCCCATCTCCTCCTCCTCCTCTCAGCTATCCCCAATCCCACCATCCTCTGCTGCCTTACGCACACCCCGCCCACCAAGCACTGGCCTTGAGGATATCAGCCCCACCCCGCTGCCTGACTCCGATGATGACGAGCCCATCCCAGGCACTGCCTCCGCTATGCACCACCCACCGAGCGCCTCACCGTCAAACACACACAGTGTTGGAGGGCCACATACCCCAACCGACAAAGTGGATACGGTAAGACATGAGTTATAAATACTTTTCTTCCTTCTGTAAATATACAGAATGCACTTTCAGTCAGATTTATCTACTTAGCAAAAATAAAGATAAATGCAATTTATGTCCATCAATAATTTTATATCCATCAAAGCACACATCTGTTGACTGTGGATGTGCCTCTGTATTACATAACAGTAAGGTTATAACATCACCACGTTTACCAAATGTGTATATTTTACATTTACATTTACGGCATTTGGCAGACGCCCTTATCCAGGGCGACAAATCTGACATTTATCTCATTTATACAACTGAACAGTTAAGGGGCTTGCTCAAGGGCCCAACAGTGACAGCTTGGCAGGAATATATGTGATAGGAATGTCATTTCTTCAAGTAGGATATGTTCCAAGAACAAAAAGTTTACACATACACTGCCATTTGATGCCATCACTAGCTATGTTTCCATCCAAGCTGCGAATTTAACTTATGCGAAAAATTGGAATATCACACAAAACATTTGTGAAAAAAGCACCGTTTCCATCCCATGTGTTCAAGAGAACAAAATCCAGGGGAATTGAGCCAATTATCCAATCACATGATTTGGTATTCACATGATGGCAACTGCACAGGAGTTTTTTGATGCATATCGAGGAATTTATTCGGTAAATGTGCTTCCATCGTAGTTTATGCACGTCTTCTTATCAAATAAAAAAATGATCTGCCTCAACTGAGCACATAAGTTTTTTTTATGTGCATTTTGGAGATTTTATTCGCATCTGGTGTTTCCATCCAGCATTTTTTTATGTGATATCCCAAAATTCGCATAAAAATATATGGATGGAAACATAGCAAATGTTCATATCTAACTTCTCCCCATCCTAAATCGTGTGAACATTTTCTCCAGACAGGAACGTTGGTGTGTAGTTCTGAATCTCAGCACATAAAATGAAAGCAAAACTGGTTACTTTTAGAAACAGCTATTTAACGTTACCTGAGCAATGCCAAGATTTAAAGTGTTACCTAGCGCCACTTTTTAGTTCATCAGAATTTATCCTGATTCTTGAAAAATATTATAGTTAGACCTCTTTTATCTTTTATTAACATGTGGACTTTTGCATTCATAACTATATACTTCACTGAGCTTTTTAAAAATCGAAATTTGGAAAGACATCCAAAGCATACATTGTTTTGTCATTGTGGGAGATCTCGAACTGGTGTGTAGTTAAATCACTCTGTACAGGATTTTGCGGAGTTTTTTTGTGATTGTCGTGGCCAAAGATGCTTGAGTTTGCTGCGGCTTTTTTCAAAACTTGTGATTCGACTTGTGGAGTTTTGTTGTGCTTTTTACTTGCAGAAAACTACTTGAATTGGCGAAATTGCAATTGCACAAATTTGTTTTGCACGGTGTTTCACAGTGATGTTTGTTGGTAACTGAGACCTTTAGCTTGACGCACGTGAATCAAAGAGGGCTTTGGCTGAATGCGCATTGTGATGGCGTCAAATGACACATCTTGGCCCAAGTATGTGGAAAATCTGCGGTAATTTTGAAAAATTGCAAGCTTCTCTGGATATTGCGGAGTTTGCTTGATTTTGCATTCATTTCTGCAATTGTAAAATCACAAAATCCTGACTGGACTGTTAAACAAAAAACACATTAGAAACACTGACATTAGTTGACGCAGTGAATCTTTCTTTGTGACAGTTAGTGAATGTGGTGAGTGTGACAGATTGCAGTGTATGTGTGTATATCAGGAGGGCTTTAGGACCCAGCGGAAGCACAGCTGTTGCTGTAGTAAGTTGTGAAATTTTTACCGCACCGAAGATAACATCACAAACATGTGCTCCTCTACCATTGTGTGTTAATAAATTGTATATGACATAAATGAATAGCAGGTTATAATCACAAATATGTCAATAAATCAGAACAGTAAAGATGATGTTCGATATTTGGCAGAGATTTCATTGGAAGTAGAATTATAGAGTTACTTTCTCCAAGAAATCAAAAGGAAATTAGTTTTTATAATTATATTACATTATAATTTGAGTTATATATTTTATTTGATTAAATATTTGATATTTTATAGCTCAGGTTGCTGTACCGTTTGCTTTTGGTATCTTCTATAAATCAGACACTGTAGGAAAACAAAACAAAAATATCATTATGTATTAGAAACACTTCTGTTATACTTAGTATGAAATATCATCATCATTGTTACGTTATCAGTATAGCATACATTTTGAATGTTGAGTGCTGTGTATAACTAAAATAAAGGTGCTCGTGGTTGTAAGTGAGCCTTACTTTATGAAAGTAAACACTAAGCACTCACTTCATGTGTGTGAGCAGAGCACTTTCGGTTCCTCTCTACCACATCAGGGTGTTGCAGGAGGGAAGACAATGCTCGGCCGTTTAGTGCTGCACTTCCTGTAGAGCTAGAGCGGCTGCATTTCTGCTTCCCCCACTTACTACACAATGCAGTATCTGAACCCCCAGACTGTGTTCTCTCAACAAACATGCTCAGTCTGTTTTTAATTCATAAAGTGCATTCATAACTTCAGATGAGAGCTTATACCCATACTCTTAACCACAAAGTGCATACTTATAGGTATAAGCATACAGTGTCAAACTGTATCTGAGCTGTGGATTCTGTAATGCATGGCTTCTCGAACTATTTATAGACCTATTTAACGGTAAAATAAATTCCATGGACCCATTTAATTCGAGCGACCAGTCAAACCGGCTAATAACTATAAGAACTCAATAATAAATATATAACTTTGATAATGGTGGGTTGTGATTTCCACCAAAGTAACAGAATAAAATAAAAAATAAATAAAATCACGTTACCCCAAGCTATTCTTCACAGACCGCTGAGGCTCCTTGGACCCCACTTTGAGAACCACAACTGTAAAGAATTATGACGCACCTTTATTTATATAAATGATCAAATGTTTTTGAAGAAACTGAAATCAGTCAACCAATATTTCGACTTTAATTTTGATCATCAAGTCATTTAAGAGTTTAGTGGCTTCACTAGTGCTTAGAACCTTAAAATGCTCTGTCAGGCTCTATATGTGTCAAAATCTGTTTCTCCTTATTGTCTGACAAAATCCCTCTGCCTTCTGCCATAATAGCTCTACTGAACATATATACATTCTCTCAGATATGAAGACATACAGTACTGTACAAACTTTGTTATAGATTTTTTTATTTTATGATCAAACCTTAGTTTTCTAGCACAAAATTACAGAAAAAAATCTTACAGAAAAATGTTATGTCGTTAAAGAAAGCAGCATATTGCGTAAGCGACCACTTTTCAGACAAAAAACACAATGAAGGCTGCTGGGTTTTGCTGCAAAAATAAGAAGCAAATGCGAAAGTCAAAGTCTCCAGAAGAACTGTGGCTGGTTCTGCAAGATGCTCAATAAAACTTACCAGCTCATTTCCTTATAAAACTGCACAAATTGTACCTAAGACTACTAATCATTTTTTAAAGCAAAGGGCCAAATATTGACTTTGTTTACACCAAATATTGACTTTGTTTCATTCATTACTGTTTACTGCTCTTTATAGTATTTTTTCGGAAGGCGTCTTTGTTCTACAGCATACTTTTGCACAGTGCTGTATATGGCGAATAAGAAACATGTCTAATAACTTACTCCTTTTGGGACCACATACAAATTTGTCTGTACAAATTACAAAATCTACAGTAAACTGATCACTACAAAAGACATGAAAATCAAAAGAGTCTCATCAAGAGCAAATCTGTCAAAAAGTGTTGAGACTCGTCCTAAATTGCAAGAACATTCTCTCCAGACAGGAGGTCACATCGAAATCTTATTAACAGCAGCTTTAGCTCAAACTGGTTGTGTACACTTGTACTGCGCAATATGTCTAATAAATATACTTTACATATATCATATATATTGTATATGCCAGTGTGTTTAATGTATGTTTTGTCTTTTCGTTATCCCCTATGTCTATTTATTCTGTTCTTCTTCTCCTTTTTCAGGATGTTCATTTTATAGAAAACTGTTAATATGGACAAATCTGTAATCTTTCTACTCTTGCTGCCTGTTTACGGGAAAAAATGGAGAAAATTAATGGAGAAATATAAGTGGAAAAAAAAGTACAAACTCATAGTAAAAGGAGAAATTTCTGGCATATAATTTGTCTGTCTGTATGTCATGGGAGTTTTACTTAACAAAAACTTATCTTTCTGTCTCTCTCCGTCTCCAGGGTAACCCATCGTCAGGGGAGGATATGGAAATCTCTGATGATGAGATGCCAGGCACGCCCATCTCCAGCGACTGCGCTAAGGGCATTGTGGTGAACTCGGCCGTGTCTCCGATAGCTCCTCAGTCCATGCCGCTCCCACCGCCTGGCTTTCCCCCTCTACCCCCTCCACAGCCTGCGTACCCCATGCACCATGCTCACTTGCCCCCCCATCTCCCTGCCCCACCCCCAATGCTGCCTCCAATGCCCCCGTACCCACCGGGCATGATGGCCATGATGCCTGTGGAGCTGATGAGCTGTTTGCCACAGTGGGGTAGCGTGCACATGTCATTCCAGATGCAGACGCAGATGCTGAGCCGAATGGCACAGAGCCAGCGTGCTTACGCTTACCCACAGTTCCTAGGAGGAACGACAACAGCAAATGCGGGTGCCATGCAGTTCGGCGGTCCCTACCCACCCTTGTCCATGGTGAACACTTCCAGTGGTGGACACGGGCAGCCCTGGCCTTTACCCAGCGTGCCCAAGTTTAACCCGTCGGTGCCACCACCTGGCTATGAGCCGAAGAAAGAAGACCCACACAAAGCCACGGTGGACGGTGTGCTCATGGTCATTGTCAAGGAGCTGAAGGCCATCATGAAGAGAGACCTCAACCGCAAGATGGTAGAAGTGGTGGCCTTCAGGGCCTTTGACGAATGGTGGGAGAGGAAGGAGCGCTCTGCAAAGGTGGGCTTTCTGTCACCAATCATTAAAGAAATATTTAGCATATTTTATAGTGCGTGGTAAGAGAAGAAGGAACACTCTGCTACGGTTTTTCATCACAGAAAATTAATGTAATTGTCCAGATTGTTTTGTTTAATATATTCTTTTTTGCTAACTTACATATTCATTACTGAAATGAGTTCCTTTACATTAGTTCACTTACATTATAACAGCTATAAATTGTTTTCTCACCAGCTTCTCTTTTTGGGTCTCTTTTGAAGTTAATATATGGAATAAAAAAAAAAAGCATCAAGACAAAAATGCAGCTTGAAAAAAAAAAAAAGAAAGAAAAATAGTCCTCTATGCTGACACTGGAGACTCATTCAATATATGTGAGATTAACGTCTCCTTACAGAAAACTTTTTTTGTTAAATAACAACACATCCGTTTATTGGTTTATTATTAGTCTTGTATTATGTGGATCATCCGCCATACGAGTCCCTTGTTTCTATAGAAAAATAGAAAGTGCATTAATGACAGTATGAGTTTCAGCCGGCACTACTGTCCGAGCCATGCAGTTATACAAAAAGCATGCACACCTTCTGACCAATCAGATACAGGAATTCAACCACGCTGTGACAGCACGGCTCAGACAATAATTCCATCTGTAACATAAGCGATAGGTTAATACAAATGCGCTTGTTCTAATACGTTATCGTTTCTATAGTAACAGCTCATACACAGGGACTTGTACGGCAAACGCTCCACATAATCTAATATAATCATTTTAAAAAGCAGAGACAGAGAGAGAGACTGGTGAAGAATGACTTTATCGTGGCTATAACATAAGTGACAACAGGAACTAGCCTGGCTCTTGGACGTTCCACGACAGTAAATCTAACTATAAACCATTCAAATGTGCCGTGTGTTGCCCATTAATTAATTAAACATTGTAATGTTGGCAGATCGTTGAGGTATAAGCAGAACGAACAACAAACTCCAGTTATATGAAAATAATGCACTTTATGGGGGTAGCTCCACTTCCCATTGTGCCGCATCACACCCCAATTATTTTTGTATAACAGCATGGTCTGTCGTGTGTCATTCCTTACATAACTCGAAACTTTATAAAGTTGATAAGTTGCTGCATAAAAAAAAATGCAGACACGGCAACTTTTTAAATTATACTAATTCATAAACAATGGGATTATGTGTGTATGTATTAATCACTAGCTGGATCTTTATTTTTGTTGGATATTGTATGCACTGTTCCTCATTATTCTCATCTCTCTCTCTTTCTTTCTTTCTTTCTTTCTTTCTTCCTTTCTTTCTTTCTTTCTTTCTTTCTTTCTTCCTTTTTTGTGTCTCAGGCTACGTCCACCCCAGTGAAGACAGGCGAGGGTAAGGAAGACGATAAGGAGCGAGTGAAACCGAAAGAGACGTTGTCATCCAGTGTGTTGGAAACATGGAGTAAAGGCGAGGGTCTCGGTTACGAGGGCATGGGTCTGGGGATCGGCCTGCGAGGTGCCATCCGCCTTCCGTCCTTCAAGGTAAACGATCATCCAGTGTGTATGTACCACTTGCAAATATTGTCATATGGAGAATAAAGAAAGTGAAAGGTCACAGAGAACACACTCCTTCACCTGTTAGTTTATGGCCGATTTGGTCATAGTTTGCCTTTAAACAGGTAAACATCGGGGGCTCAGCAGGATTATAGCAGAGATTTTCTCAAATTTAACATGAGATCGCAAAGTACTGAAGTTTAGCATTAAGCAAAGCGTTCGGCTGCTTTGGTCTGAACATGTTGTGCATATACTTTGTGTGTGTGTGTGACTTCCAGGTGAAGAGGAAAGAGCCTCCAGACCCGGTCTCCACAGGAGAGAGTAAGAGAGCTCGGCCGTCTACGCCTGTAGATGATGAGCTGGAGGATGAAGGTGAGAGTGACATCACACAGCTCACGTCAGCTAGTGTTTAAAAAAGGGTCTGACAATCTGAGTGATATCTGAGGCAACATGAACAACTCTCTGTAGTGCAAACACTAACTTAAGATTTCCGTCATATTCTTATTAACATTAATAAGCACCCACTGTTGTTCCCAGATGAGCTGGTTTTTGAGCATTTCCGAAACTGACATTTTCGCATACAGCTGTCAAACAGCCAGTGAGCGGCAGTTCTGCAGGCAGAAACACCTTGTTGATGTCTGAGGCTTCAGTGGGCAAAGGCTCACTGAAACTGGACAGTTGAAGATTTTCCTGGTAATAATAACAGAGGCGTTCATTATGTGTTGAACAATTGTATGTTTTTAGAGTCGGAGAGAGCAGACGCCCCCTCAGACGACACCCGAGTGGATGACACATCCTCCACCAAGCGAAGGCACGCCCGTCCCGTGGAACTGGACAGTGAAGGAGAGGAGGAAGAGGATGAGGAAGAGGAGGAGACAGGCAGGGAGGAGTCTGTGTCCGAGCGAGAGGATGAGGCCGATGTAGACGTCTCGGAGAGACTGTCCACTAGCAAGGTCTATTTAGAAACATAATACACCAGTAGCACTAAATTCAGTCATGCGTCCCAAACCACATACTGCCAAATACAGTCCCCTTCAAAAGTATTGGAAAGGCAAGGCCAATTATTTTGTTCTAGTAAATGTCTTTTCTTGGTTTGAGCCGTGGGTTCCGCCTGCGAAGACTGCATTTGTTGTTAAAAAGGATAAACCAACATGAAGACCAGAAAGCTGTCTATGGGAGAAAAGCAAGCCATTTTGAAGCTGAGGAAAGAGGGAAAAGCAATCAGAGCCATTGCACAAGCATTGGGCCTAGCCAATACAATAATGTGGAATGTCTTTTGGGTTTGACATCTTTTGATCTCAAACCCAAATTTCTTCAGTGTATAGCAAAAACAAAAGAATTGTTTACATCAGTACATCCAGAGGGGACTGAACTACCAATAGTAACAATACGTTTACCTGTAGAGCATACATTTAGGAGCTGCAAGGAAGCTTTCTTGGTTACTGTGAAAATTGGCCACTGCTTGCGGCTACATCTCAAACTGCATATTACTCTACTAGATAGGTGACATACTATTTAGTACTGTACTATGTGGATTGAGACACAACTCATGCTTGTGTTTCTCTCAGTGTCTGATCTGCTTGTTGCCATTTTGCAGGAGGCGGAAAAGGATAATGAAGATGACGATGAGCGTGGGAGCGAGTCTGAGAGTGAGAGCAGTTCATCTGACTCGTCCGATGAAGGTACAGAGGGAGAGTGTTAACGAAGAGTTCATTGCTCCTGTTATTTGTAGTCATCTTTACCTGAAACTACTTAGTGTACTTCCTAGAACAACATGCATTTTCCCAAATCTCAGAACACAAAATATTCCAAAGAAGTATTCTTGATAATCATTATTTTGTGTGCTCATACAGTGATTAGTTTTCAGTGGGTGTCTGATCCGTAATGTACCATGAATATACATTAGGGCTAACACTGAGAAATTGCTGAGGGGCATTTTTTTAGTGCTAGCTCATATGCTGTTGAGAGGCACTGTATAAACAAAACGTACTTCATTCCTGCGTCTCTGATCAGAACCCACCAGCTCGTCGTCTTCTCAGTCTGACTCTGACTCCTCTGAGAGTGACAGCTCCTCTGACTATGAGTCTAGCTCAGATGAGAAAGGGGAGGAGGAGGAGGAGGAGAAAAAAGCACATGAGGTCACCATGGACACGGACAATGAAGACAAGGAAGTAGTGTCGTCGTCATTGGCGTCTTCCTCGTCCTCACCTCTGTTGTCCTCTGAGGAAGAGGAGGAGGCGGAGACGAAGGCTCCTAGCACACCTGCCGCTCCTGTGGAAGAGGAGAGTGAGGTGGCACGGCTCGAGGCAGAGGAGGCGGTGACCGCTGTCACTGCTGCTCAGGACAATCTGAGGCAGCTGTCACCTAAAGGAATCAAAGGTTATTATTATATCCATATCTGTTCATTTACCAGACACTCAAAGCTGAAGGGTCTTGGGATTAATAATAATAATAATAATAATAATATCTACTATATTTTCTACTTAAGCACATATGAATATGTTAGCTTGTGGTGATTGTCAGGTTTCTATTTAGTTAATGTCGGCGAGCTAGTTAGTAGTTTTTGTCACCTAGTCCACCAGTTTGCAAAGAGGATTTTGTTTTGCCCTATTTTCCACAAACCTCCACATATTAAATTCAGACTTGTTCCATTTCATATTTCCAGCAGAAGAGTCGGACATTGATCTGCAGGTAAGGAAGACGGAACCCCACCTGGAGGGCGTGGGGACCCTGAGGCCTCCATCCCCACCCCATGCAGAGGAAGAGGAAGTGCCTCGAACTCCAGGTCGTGATGTCCCTGCCCCTTCAGAGGCGGAGACACCCACAATTCACTTGCCCCTTCCCTCTGCTCATTCTGTTCTCCCGCCCCCACGCCTCTCGAGTGATGAGGACGTTCCCCGCACACCCGGCCGTGACCTTCCCCGCTGTTTCAGCAAATCACAGGGCAGTGAAACAGCACCTACTACACCTACCATACCTGCTACACCCAGCACACCCAGTGAAGCTCCGCCCACAGGAAGCAGCGGGTCACTCAATAGCCCATTCCCTTACCCACTGCTCAGTGCGGGCATCCCTCCCACACCTGGCCGGGATCTGAACTTTACCCCGGTTTTCCCAGACTCCCCTGCCTCCCTTCCTCTTCAAAGAAAGTCCTCATCTGAAAAGCCACTGTTCAAAGAACCTGGCAGTGCCACTTCCTGTTCCTCTTCCCCACTTCCTGTTGTTCCAGCTTCCTGTTTAGATGCTGCTACCGTGCCAACTAATCAGCAAGTTCCACTCATAGAACTTCCTGTGCCCGACGATTCTGCTTCCGCAAAGAAGAAACTGGGCCGACCCAGAAAGCCCGCCGTTGTTGAACCTGAGGATGCTCAGGGATCTCCTGAGGCAATGATGTTGCTTCCTTCAGACCTCCCGGTGAAGGACATGTTACCCGAATGTGAAGGAGTGCTTCGAGGGGCAGATGGTTCCGCAGCATTGGCTCAGAAGGAGAGGGAGGAAAAAATGGAAGAGAAACATGAGGAAATGAAGAAGGACATAAAGGAGGAAGTGCAGGATGTGGAACAGACAGTTCTTTTTGAAGAGCCGCTACAGAAAACGCGTGGTCAGAGGCGCAGCTGGGAGGAGCTCCTCCTCTCCATGCACCTGCCCATGAGGTCGCCACCGCGGCGCAGCTTCTTGCCGCGGTCTGAGTTTGAGGAGATGACCATCCTGTATGACATCTGGAACGAAGGCATAGACGAGGAGGACGTACGCTATCTCAAAATCACTTATGAAAAAATGTTGCAGCAGGATAACAGCCATGACTGGCTCAACGACACACTCTGGGTTCCTCACCCTCATATCCTTTACATACTAACAACCTGTAGTGTAGTGTTTCTGTTCAACAGCTGTGTGGAATTCTAGTCATTATTATATTTGAAAACAGGTTTCCATCAACCTGAAATACATGGAAAACCTGATTTTGTGATATTTAGGTGTTTCTGAATTACCGCACAGGGTAAACAGAAACCACACTTCCTGTATCTGTAGTTGTTTTCTTAACTGCAATTCCTGCACCTACCAGCAGTGGCAGTCTGCCTGGGGGCAAGAAAAAGCGGCGGGAGGACGGTATGCGTGATCATGTGACTGGCTGTGCGCGAAGCGAGGGCTACTACAAAATCGACAAAAAGGACAAAGTGAAATATCTGAACAGCACTAGGTTACAGTCAGACGAGCCTGATAAAGACATGCAGGTGAGTTCATTGACTTGTTAAACTCGCTGCACTAGACATCGACTGATTCTTTCAAACGCCATTAAACGCCATCAGTGTACGTTAATGACTTTGACTGATTTCTGTTGCCCAGGGCCGGATGATCCCAGCTCAGCCCCACGCCTCGACCCGAGCAGGCTCAGAGAGACGCTCCGAACAGCGCCGCCTGCTGTCCTCATTCAGCTGTGACAGTGACCTGCTCAAATTCAACCAGCTCAAGGTGAGAGTCCACTCCCCACAACTAATTCAATTACATACAGTACTGTGCAAAGGTTTTAGGCACCCTATTTTTTTAGTACAAACTTTGTTATAGATTTTTTATTTTAGGAATTCTACATTATCAAGTCAGTACAAAAAACATTTTAGATTCCCAAACATTAGTTTTCTAGCACAAAATTAAATGTTACAGAAAAATGTTACAATAAAATGTCATTAAAGAAAGCAGCATGTTACGTAAGAGACACTTTTCAGACAAAAAACACAATGAAGGCTGCTGGGTTTTGCTGCAAAAATAAGAAGCAAGTGCGAAAGTCAAAGTCTCCAGAAGAACTGTGTCTGGTTCTGCAAGATGCTCAGTAAAACTTACCAGCTCATTTCCTTATAAAACTGCACTAATTGTACCAAAGACTACTATTTTTATTTTTATTTTTTTTGTCACACCAAATATTGATTTTGTTTCATTTACTACTGTTTACTGCTCTTTACGGTATTTTTTTAAAATGTAGAAACATTTAATTTCATTATTCTGAAGGCATCTTTGCTCTACAGCATTTCTTTGCATGTGCCTAAAACCTTTGCACAGTACTGTATATACTTTTTACACTTTTTAACACTTTACACATTTCCTCCATAGTTCCGTAAGAAGAAGATCCGATTCTGTAAGAGTCATATCCATGACTGGGGTCTGTTTGCCATGGAACCCATCGCTGCTGACGAGATGGTTATTGAGTACGTCGGACAGAACATCAGACAGGTAAAAGCCATAAAATGTGCAAACTATTGCTCTTATTCAGAGAGAGATTCAAATAATTAGGCAAAATTTAATAATTTTTTGCTAAAGTACAGGGCTTAAGGTTCAGAATTTGGTTTAGGATTATGGTTTAGGGTTTAGGTATAGGGGATAGAGGAAGTCTGTTTGTGTGTAACAGTGGTAGAGGTGTGTGAATGAACTCTGTGTGTGTGTGTGTGTGTGTCTGTGTGTGTGTGTGTGTGCGTGTAGGTGATCGCGGACATGAGGGAGAAGCGTTATGAGGAGGAAGGCATCGGCAGCAGCTACATGTTCCGTGTTGATCACGACACCATCATCGATGCTACAAAGTGTGGAAACTTCGCTCGCTTCATCAACCATAGCTGCAATGTGAGTTTAATACACACAGAGACACACACACACACACACACACACACACACACACACACACACTGACAATGGGTTTCCATTGTAGTTCAAGAAACCTTTTAACTTCCACATTATAAATTCTTCATAGAAATTATTTATCAAACGTGCAGTTCCTTTTAACCATGGGCTGCAGTTCCTAACCTTTGGTGACTATGGTAACCTGTGGTGATCTACTCTGCAGTGTGTATGATTGGCTGGAGCAAACCAGCAAACCAACAGCAGCTGATACCAATGTGCCTCTCGATTATTGTGTGATCAGCAATAAATAATATAATCACAATATTTTTAGGGTATGTATTTGTAGGGTCATGTATCTTCTGCATTCTGGAGGTCACAGGTTTATAATGTTATCATTTGTGCACTGGTAGAAAAGCTACTAGTGACCACTGTGTATTGTTTTGGGCACCATGAGGTGAAATAATTACTGCAACACAGGGTAACGCAGCATTTTAGGGCAAAGTTGCCATCATAGTTTTTTCCACCTGTGATAGGAACAGTTTGATGTAAAAGCCTAATTGAAAAGGGGCTCTTCGTGTAGAGGATTTGTTTATCAGCACCCTCTACTGGGGACATCAGTGTATCTGACCAATTACCATATTTAAAGTTTAGATTTTTTAAAAGTTAGTTTTTGTTTTCTTTTTAGTTATCATTCAAAATGTATTTATTCATTTATTTAGCTGTTTTAGCTTAATTAATGTTAGCTCTGGGACTCAGACTAAAAGTTTTTTATTTTTTTAAATTTTATTTTTATTTTGTTATTTTTAGTTATCATTCAAAATGTATTTATTTGTTGTTGTTTGTTTGTTTTTGTTTTTTTGCTGTTTTAGCTTGATTAATGTTAGCTCTGGGACTCAGACTAAAAGTTCTGCAGCTGTTTTGTGTGTCGTGTTTAGTGTGGAATAAATATAAACCATACGTCCAAAAGTCTTCCCAGAAGAGTGGAGGTTATTATAACAGCAAAGGAGGTTTAAATGTGGAATGGGGATGTTCAATAGGCACATATGTGCTGATTGTGAGGCAGATAATCTTTTTATTCGATAATAAGACGTGCATAAACTACCTTGGAAACACGTTTACCGAATAAATTCCTCGATGCACATCAAAAAAGTCATGCGACTTTGCCTCAACAAATCATGTTTGGATAACTGGCTCAGAAAAGTAAAAATGGCAGAGAGCGAGATGCACCGGTTTCTGCGCAAGCGACGATTTTGTTCTCTTGAACACATGGGATCTAAACGGTGCTTTATTCGCAAATGTTTTATGCGATATTCCAATTTTTCGCAGTCAAATTCACAACTTGGATGGAAACAAAACTAGTGATACCTTCTGACAGGCTGTTAACGTTTTATCTATGTGTGTTCCACAGCCGAACTGCTACGCCAAGGTGATTACGGTGGAGTCTCAGAAGAAGATTGTAATCTACTCGCGCCAGCCGATCAACGTCAACGAGGAGATTACCTATGATTACAAGTTCCCCATCGAGGACGAGAAGATCCCTTGTCTGTGCGGAGCCGAGAACTGCAGAGGAACGCTCAACTAACGCTGTAGAGCGGCAAGAAGCAGGGAGGGTGTTTGGGGGGCGGGTAAAACACACACACCCTCCACCCTCCACTCTGCAGTTAGAGCAGCTACGTGTTTAGGGCTTTTTATACAAATAAATCCATCCGATGATTGTTTACGATTTATACACCGGTGCTCTTTAGACCACAACATGAATTTTCTACCACTCTTCCACTGAGAGAGAAGGACGGCCACCCCAGTCTCCCTTCCATTTCCAATGTCTACACGCACGTTATTGAGTATTAGGCGGGTCTTCGCCCATCCACTTGCTTCTTTCCTTTCTTTACAGACTTTATTTCTATACTGTAAGCTCAGAAGGATCCACATGGGCACAGGCCTGTTGGCTACTACACGCACACAAATTCAGTCACACTACTCAAACTCCAGGCTCGCTCACACACCTCACACTTCTGTCGCCTGCAACAGTGTTTTTTTCCACTGGCTTATTTAATGCCCTTTTAACTCATAACAATGCTGTGTTTTGTATGTTCGTGTATGTGTGTGCTGCCCCCTGCTGGCTGTCTACTGTAATTATCAGCCTTCAGAATCATACTAAGGACTTCTTTTTTTTTTTTGTGAAACAAATTGCACACAAATAGACAGAGAACGAGAGATAGATAAATAGATAAAGAGTAAGTTGACCAGACAGCATCTCTGTTCAATCGGCGTTAAGTATTTAACTGTATCACACTGCGATAATATGGCATTAAGTACAATTTAATATTAATATTATCACAATAACATATGGTACTGGCGTGACAGTTCTGTCTGTCAGGTAAACTTGTGGAAGAGCTTATGAAAAACACCACAATAAGGGACCTTAGAAGACCATGAAGTGTCTGCCATATTAATTGTGTTAAACATATCATGAATTTATTTATCGTCCAACTGATTATCAGCCCGAGTACCTACTATAGTACGAAAGTTGGTATTTCTGAAAACTGCGTTTAGAGATAATCTCATCGTTTATTCTGTATCCACAGAGCTGCTTTCATGACACCCGTTTAAGCTGAATGCTTGATCGACTTGTACCTAGTATTAAAACGCACACACACATACACACAATGTATTAATCAAACACATGATGGCGTGTTGGTTCTGACTGCAAGCTTCATCATACTGATCTTTCCTCTTGTGCTCATTTGCTACCATGTTAATGCTAATTTCACACTCTGCACAATCGTCACTTGTCTCATCTGTATAGTATTGTCTTTTGAGCTGTATTATGCTTCCTCACGCTCAGTGACTGAATGTAGCATTATGCTAATTAGCTAAATGCTAAGGACAGGAAGTGATTCATAATTGGTGCCAATTTTTCTCCTTGGGTACAATTCTAAGCAGCGCAAAGCTGTTTTCCACCCTGCTGTGTTATCTCTGTAAGAATGTGTGTGTATGTGTGTGTGTGTGTGTGTTCTGTTTGTAACACTAGTACTTTATTCCCTCTCACCTCCTTCCTGTCATGCTCCCACCAGGGTGGGCGTGTCTCTCTCTCTCTCTCTCTCTCTGCGTTTATGTCCATATTGTACAGACAAACCGTTTGTACAAAGGATTGGGGACTTTTTATTGCGATACAGTGAGATATTGAGTATCGGTGCATCTTTTTTTACCAGCAGAACTAATTTGAGATGATGAGATATTGAGATATTTTTGGGAGAGCCGACGTGTCACGTTCTCCCTTTAAAGATTGTTTCTTGTAGAAACGTCTTTTTTTTTTTCTGCCTGCTTTCCTTCAGTGTAAATACTCAGACTGTGAATATATAAATAAATAAGTATATATATATATTTTGGAGGTGAGGACTCGCTTGGCGCCACACAGAGAGCGCGTGCAGGATTTCAGCTTGTGTCAAGCTTTATTTTTTATTATTGTTCAGTTTGTAAATTCTATGAAAGCAGTTTGCCGTGTGTGATGGAGGGAGGATGACAATGCTGCATCGTTCCCTGACTATTTATTACACAAATGTATGAAAAACAGATCATTGACAAAAAATAAAGGATTTTTTTCTTTTTGAATGACTTATTTTCTTCTTTATTTTTTTAAATTAATATGCTTAAAGGAACGTTTTGGTCAAAAACACAATGTTACATTGAACCTAACATCCCACAAACCTCAAATGTAGTCAGTCACCCAAAAGGTAAAGTAAATAAAAGCTCAGCTTTTAAAGCATCAACACATTTGATCTTTTTAATTCACATCACTATCAGCTTGAATAAACTTAATTAATGTATGCAACATGTAAATAATTAAAACTCCTTAGTCAGCAATAACAAAATAAGAAAACACTCTTTTGTATTAATTCAAGGTTCCGTATTTTATTAAATTCATTAAATCATCTTTAATATTAACAAAATAAAAAGTTTCAAAATATAACAACCTTCAAAAGTGTTTCATTTCTTACATACAGTAGATCTATAGTGTGTGTCGTCTGCTCTGCTCCTACAGGTGACACTTTTTAGAAATTGCACATTAAACCCACATACAATAAAAGAGACATGAGCATGATTCAAGTCCTCACAAATAATTCAAATTGTAATCCTATTTTCATGTTTATCCAAAAATTATCTATTGTACAGGCAACAGTGTGTACATTTGTATATCTTTTTTCTATGCATGTGATAGTGTATGATTTTACAGATTAAAAGAGAAATCTTCATATTAAAAAAAAAAAAAAGACAAAATGCTTTATTCATAATATTCGTGGCGGAATCTTAAATTATTATAAATGCAGAAAAACAACACACATCTTACAGCCTGTCATTTCTTTCAAAACTCACATGAAGGTGTTAATAATGACTAAATTACTTGTCAGCTGTTTTTTCCCCCTGGCTTTGCCTAAATGGGTTCAATTAAACATTGAAAAAAAATCTATTCAACTGTCTAGACAGAAACAAATCAGCACTGTCAATCAAGTCCCTGGTACAGAATACCAATAATGCACTTTGCCACTTGTAGGGAATAGTAAGTAGGGAGTAGTGAGAAGGGAATAGTGAGTAGGGAGTAGGAAATAGTGAGTAGGGAATAGTAGGTAGGGAATAGTGAGTAATGAGTAGGGAATAGTAAGTAAGGAATAGTGAGTAGGGAATAGCAAGTAGGAAATAGTGAGTAGGGAATAGTGAGTAAGGAATAGTGAGTAGGGAATAGTGATTAGGAATTAGTGAGTGGTGAGTGGGGAATAGTGAGTAAGGAATAGTGAGTAGGGAATAGTGATTAGGAATTAGTGAGTGGTGAGTGGGGAATAGTGAGTAGGAATTGGTGAGTAGGGAATAGTGAGTAGGGAAGAGTAAGTAAGAAATAGTGAGTAGGGAATAGTGAGTAGGAATTAGTGAGTGGGGAATATTGAGTAGGAATTGGTGAGCAGGGAATAGTGAGTAGAGAATATGGAGTAGGGAATAGGGAGTACTGAGTGGGGAATAGTGAGTAAGGATTAGGGAGTAGGGGATAGTGAGTAGGGAATAGGGAGTACTGAGTGGGGAATAGTGAGTAAGGATTAGGGAGTAGGGGATAGTGAGTAGGGAACAGGGAATGGGGAGTACTGAGTGGGGAATAGTGAGCAGGGAATAGTGAGTAGGGAATAGGGAATGGTGAATGGGGAATAGTGAGTAAGGAGTAGTGAGTAGGAAATAGTGAGTGGGGAATAGGGAATGGTGAGTGGGGAATAGGGAATGGTGAGTGGGGAATAGTGAGTAGGGAATAGGGAATGGTAAGTGGGGAATAGTGAGTGGGGAATAGTGAGTGCTGACTCTGGGGAATAATGAGTAAGAAGTAGGGAATAGTGAGTGGGGAATAGGGAGTAGGGAATGGTGAGTGGGGAATAGTGAGTAAGAAGTAGGGAATATAGTGATGCACATAACTCTATTTCAGTTACTGTTTGTGGAAAGGCAGTTGACCACCTGGTGAATTTATCACATTTTATCATGTGTGTGCAGATACACAGGTCAGCTATAACTGTGTGTATGTGCAAGATTTACGTAAAAACAAAATACTGTGAACAAATAAATAAAATTACTGGTGAAAGATTAATAAAAAGAAAAATAGTTAGTTGGGATCAAACAGAAACAAGAGCTAGCCTTATACGTGACCTGTTCATATACCAGACGGGCTGTCAGGTATATGTTAGCTAAACAAAAAAAAAGTAGCTAGCTAACAGTGCCACATGATAAGGTATTGAAGCTAGTGACATATGTTAGCAAAGCATAGATAGTTAGCTAATACCTCCATAAAATAATGTTACACCAAGAGGTTGTCAGTGGAGTAGCTAAACATAGCAGCTAACTACAATAATTAAATAAAATTATAATAAAACAAATAATATTAAATAAAATAAGGAGGCATTACACACACACAAACAGACAGAAAAAACTAAGCAGTTTAAACTGCAGTAGCTAAACATTACCTAACAAAATCTGAATTGATCAAATTTCACAATGTCTGTGCATATACACAGCTATAACTGTCGGTATGTGTAAGATTCATATGAAAACAAAATACTGTGAAAATAAATAATCCTCAAATTCACTGTGAAAGATTAATAAAAGGAAAAATAGTTAACTGGGATCAAACAGAAAAAGCTAGCTAGCAATACATTATGGGGGCTAAAAGTAGCTAAAGTAGCTAAACATAAACAGCTAAATAATTACCAAAATAGCTAGCTAGTTTAAAAAGTCTAAAAAATATTTTGTTTAATACTTTAAAATATTAAATCTATCAGGCTGGTGAGCATTCCAGCAGAGGTTGTCATAGGACTAGGTTAGCTAATCATAAATAACTAGCTAGCTAATAGTGTCAAAAATAAGGTATTAAATAGAGCTAGCTGCGTAACAATAACAATGAGAGGTTGCCAGTAAAGTATGTTAGTGAAATAAATAGTTAGCTGGTACCACCACAAAATAGTGTTACATCAAAAAGTGTTAGTGGAGCTGCTAAAGATAGTAGCTAACTTAAATAAAGTTAAGTAAAGTTGTAATAAAATGATAATAATAAAAATATTAAATAAATCAAGGTGATGTTACCATACAAAACAAAAACTTTCAGTGGTTTAAACTGCTGTAGCTAAACATTAGCTACAAAACCTAAATACTAACCTCAATGAATCTTTGGGAGGGAGGATGCCAAATATCCAAATGCGTTTTTAATGTATCGTTATTTCAGGAATAAAAAGATAAATATTGTTGGTAAACTTCCAGTCAGCATATGGCGTTGCATTTTAGAAATGAATTTATTTAGTACTTAGTTAAAGGGACACTCCATGAAAACTGCAGCCATTCAAATGTATATAAATCATTGGCAATAAAATTTAACATTGCAGTGAATATTGTTAAATATCATGATTACTGTAAGGCGTTACACCTTGAGATATACATGAGATCATTTCAATGTCATCCTGTTCCTAACTACTGTAAAAACATAATGTCTTTCTAAATTCTCCACATTAATTAGTGTCGGAAATTGCGACATTCCTTACCTTCCCTAAGAATTATTTTTTGCTTTAATTCCTACCCTTTCCTGTAATAAAAGTCTCCCTATTTTAGAACAGAGGCTACTTAATAGCTATCTATGGGAATGGTTGTTCAGGGTCACAGCCCATTTTGGCTGTGAGGTCTTTTAAAAGTGGTTCCGAATGTAACCTTTGGTGTCTGCATGGGTTACGTTCAAACTGTTTTAATAAACACAAGGTTTCCATTAGTAACAACAATATTTCTCTGTCAGTCAGTCAAGCACAATTTATGGTATTTAAAAACAGAGGAAAAACAGCCTCAGCCTTATTCCCAAGCTTCGAATTTATCACCGGACCCCACATTCAGGCATGATGTGTATCACCCGAGAAATCTCCTACAATAATCATTCAACATGGTGGATCGCAAGCGTTTTGACAATCTGTGATGATGGTGTCCAGGTAAGTTACACCTTTTTTACACTCGCAATGTTTCATTCAGGGTTTAGTGAAGTCACTCAATTAATATATATTGCAACTACATTATCATAAAAACTAAAATATCTGATATGGTCTTACCTTAACTTCCTAGTGATGCACTCTGTACCCAACAAAATCTCGACTTCAGTGTTCTGAACCCCCTTTTTTTTATTGGATCAAAAACAGACTAAAGAGTTATCTTGAAATATTCAAGTTAACAGATCTTCAGATTGGTCCAAATTGTTGACTATTTGACTAACTTCTGTTAATGTTATTTATTGACTTGTCAAATGTTGTTCTATTTTTTTACTGATAAATTCATTGTTATTTCTGTGTCCTTGTTACATGCGCAATGCAGTAAATGTGATGCCTCATAACTCATGTTTGGGTGGAGATGTTATCTTTTGACTCATATGCCATTATGTCTGATGGTAATGTCAACATAAGGGTGGGAGGGTTCTTCAAAATTCCTTTTTCTGGAATTTTACCCCCATGGCACAGTTTGGCTGCAGTTTTCATTAAGTGACCCTAATATGTACTATGTTGTAGGGGTATAATAATAAACATAGTTGATAAACACTGTATTAAAACCCAATAAATCAATCAGTAATGTTGAGTACATTTGGCACCTCTAATCACTGCTGGCTTCAGGTCTGCTACAGCAAGGAGGACCTTCACACTTCACTTTTTCATCTTATACCTTCTACACACACCAACACACACTTAACACACACACAGTACACATGGAAAGACTAAGCGTGCTGCATTCCAATACTGTTTTTAATGCGCCCTTGTCCACTTCTCTTTCCCTAGTCTCCTAGTGTTGTTTAATTTGATTATCAGCTCGAGTGAGGTTTGTTAGATGAATGTTAGACGGCCAGTAAATGGCCGTTAGATGTGGAGTCGAGTCAGTGTCACTGTAGACTTCAGGAGCACAACTTTTAGCCAGAAGGCGTTGCTGAACTTGTTCGCAGTTGCCTTTTCAAAATGGCAGATAAAGCTGTTTATAAGCGTAAATACGAGCTTAACATTTCACATCTCAAACATTTGATAGTCTCCATCTGTACATGACAGCTGATGGAATTGCTACTTACATTGCTAGCTATTTTGTATGCTAGGTACACAGCACACTAGATAATAAACAGGATCGCTAGAATCTGCCCCATTAACACACTTCCTCCACTGTGCTGTGAGTGCACACTCGTGTGACATCGGAGTCATTAGGAGAAATCAACAAGAGCGCATTCGAAAACACTAATTAAACAGAGCCTCCGTGTTCAAAATCAGACCCTAACCAGTCTGACACTTGTCCCCTTGTGGAGGAATTTGGGATGTAGCCGGTATAACCTTCTATGATTTCAAGAAGCTGATTCAGTCAGGAAGATGAAGGCTGTCAGTGTACATGTGAATGTTTGTGTTTAGGACTTAAAGACATGTACAGCTCGCACCACGTACTGCCTGCAGATGGGACACTCGTTCATTTTCTTGCCACACCGGGTGCAGGTGATCATGTGACCACACTCAAGCAGGACACAGTCGATCACAGCGTCCATGCAGATACGGCACATGTTTTCATCTACCGTACTGAGAGGAGCCACACCTGCACACAAACACAACATGTTAAGTAAGGAATAAAAAAAACATCAAGAAAATAATCAGTGATGGGATGGTGTGATGTGGCCTGACATGGAGTGTTTATGTTTTATTCCTCTTATACCACAGCACTTAGCCAATGATTAAACATTTTTATTTATTAAAGATTGACATACAGTATTGTGCAAAAGTTTTAGGCACATGCAAAGAAATGCTGTAGAGCAAAGATACCTCCAAAATAATGAAATTAAATGTTCCTATGTTTAAAAAAAAATACCGTAAAGAGCAGTAAACAGTAGTAAATGAAACAAAATCTATATTTGGTGTGACAAAAAAATAAAAATAAAAATATAAATAGTAGTCTCCGGTACAATTAGTGCAGTTTTATAAGGAAATGAGCTGGTAAGTCTCAAATCTCAACACTTTCTGACCAATCAGACTTGAGAATTCAGTAGACATTTAACTCTTACTACACAATATACATTTACTAACACTTACTAACATTTTCAATCAATCATTCAATCTACCTATCTAACATATCTACAGTATGTCTATGTCTGTGTATCTATCTATATGTCTTTAGAGTCTATTCATTTGAGGAACTGTGTGCCGACGTCCGTCTCCATTAGCTCTTATTAATCGTTCTACTTAAATAAAATCACCTAAAGCTGCAGAGCATCAGCAGTGTACCACACACACACACACACACACACACACACACACACACACACATACTCTCTCTCTCCCTCTCTCTCTGCTGCTGCTGCTTCAGCAGAAAGGCACTTAGGATATTGGATCAAAGCACAGTGCAGTTACGACCATTTTAAATCAGCGGGGGCATTTGGCTTTCAGCCAGGACGAGTAAATCTGTACAGTGATAGGCTCCTACTGACACACATACACACACACACAGATAGATACATACACACACCAATCACACTAATCACCAGGCATTTTTCTTCTTATCTACCACAATATTCAACATGCATAAAATTGCTATTGTGCACTTTTGAAAACATCATTTCATTCAGGAGGAGGATCTCTTGTGGGAAGAGCATTTATGCATCTGAGATAAAGCATAAGGGTCCTTTTTATTTATATATACACTGTAGATGTATAGTGCATTGGACAGAACCAATGGTCACTTTACAATAGGGCAAGACAGATAATAAATAAGCATATTACGAAAAAAGTAGAAAAAAGGAAGTAAGAAACACTTCCTTCTTCTAAGGGTCTGTATTTCTGAAAAGCAGAAATTATTTTGAGTTTTTTGAGAGCACATGTCCTCGGTTAAGGCAATCTCAAAATTCTGTTTAACCAATGAACACATTTACAGATTAATGTTAAATTTGTCTGAGCTGTAAAATTGTCTGTCTCACAGCAAACATTTTCTTTACTGTACTGATTCTCAGAGTGCCAGAAGTTGTTTCCATGGTTACATTTAGCTAGCTAATGTAACACTACTTGGCAAAAAGCATGTATAATTCACTATTATGAATTAGTTAGTCTATTAATTACTGGTGATAATTAGTTAGTTACCTATATTAGCTCACGCTTTGCTACAGCTGAGTCTGGTGTGTGGTTCTATATATAAACGGAGAAGCAACTGATCAGTTGTGAATAAACAAATCTCACATGCATGTTATTCCATAAGTGATGCTATGAGATAAACCCGAATTCTGAACTAAATATTATTTACAACCAAAATCCTGACCGGTAAGAACAGACATATTATATCTATATATCAAACATTTCTATGGAATTGTCATATGACCACTATTTAAATATTACTTAATTACTATCAGTTCTTTGCACTAGAACATAATTATGGGATTGCTTTCTTTGAGCAAAACATCTGATGCACATACACTATATGCCCAAAGGTTTGTGGACACCTGACCATCACACCTATACGTGGTTCTTCCCCAAACTGTTGCCACAAAGCTAGAAGCACACAATTGTATAGAATGTCTTTGTATGTTGTAGCATTACAATTTCCCTTCACTGGAACTAAGGGGCCCAAACATGTTCCAGCATGACGATGTCCATGTGCACAAAGTGAGCTCCATGGTTCGCAAAGGTTGGAGTGGAAGAACTGCACAGAACCCTGACCTCAACCCCACTGAACACCTTTGGGATGAACTGGAACACCGACTGCATTCCAGGCCTCCTCACCCAACATCAGTTCCTGACCTCACTAATGCTCTGGCTGAATGAGCACAAATCCCCGCAGCCATGCTCCAAAATCCAGTGGAAAGCCTTCCCAGAAGAGTGGAGGTTATTATAACAGCAAAGGGGGGACTATATCTGGAATGGGATGTTCAACAAGCACATATGGGTGTGATGGTTAGATGTATTTTTATATATATCGTATAGTGTACTTACAGACACAAACATAATATGAAACACAGGTGTATCATGCAGATGGAAATAGCAGGCATTGTGTCTCACTCATCAACGCTGATATTCTTACCTCCAACACCTCCATCACATATAGAAGGAGGATACGCCACGACTGCATGGTTAACATGGGAGCACAGGAGGATTAAAAGATAACCAAAGGTACAATGTAACAAGTCTCTTCTCTGTCCTGACATAGGTGGTGGAATGAACTTCCCCTGGCTGTCCAAACAGCTGAGTCACTGTCTGTCTTCAAACAAAGACTAAAGACCTACCTCTTTACCAAGCACATGAACTGACACTTCTATTTAAAAAAAAAACCCTTGTCTTGTGTTTTTTCTTTAATGCTGTACTAACCTCCCCCAACAAGCTTTTAGCTCAATGTCAATACTTAGTCCCTGACCTAGTGAACGAGAATGAGGATGTTTTAGTTTTTGATACAAACTACGATACACTTCTGTAAGTCGCCGTGGATAATGGTCTCTTATTAATGCTTCAAATGTAAATGACCTGATTAATCTCTGTGTGTTAACGATGGTTTAAGCATAAGCTTCTAATACACCAAACGTGACCTGGATTAGTAACTACATTAGGAGGGCAGGGTACATTTCACTTTTAGTTCTACTTTTAGTTTACTTTAAGAGTCCTTTTTAATACTGCATTAATGTGCATGACAGAAATCCTCACCTGCAGTGATGCTGTTGCTCATGTTTTCCACTGCAAAGAAAACAGAAAAGAGAGGAGTCAGTTCTCTGTGGACATTATAGCATTCCGAAAAACTTCAAATTGTTTTTAAAGTTTTCAAATGACCTCCGACACTGTACAGGATGAGACATTAAAATTGGTTTGAGTTAGCTCTAAGCAGGAACACAATATTCTCCAACAGCTGCAATTACAATCTGTATTGTACAATTCAGGAACAAGAGTGTTCTGGCTTTAGGGATCAACAACAACTCCTAGTATCCTTATTAATGAGCATTATGCCCTTTATTACTGTTCGGGTTATGTTTTACACAAGCAAGGCAAATGATTTTTGTGCTAAAACTTCCTGGAACTTAGAAGAATTCATGATGCCATCAGTCCACATCAGAACAGACCCAAAGCATAAATATGCCACCACCATATTGGTGTGGTTCCTTTTATGCAGATGGTGTGATGTATTTTTAGATCCATTTTAGATCCAAGATGGTTTTGACTTGTGCAAGTCAAAACCATCTTTCGACTTTGTGTTGAAACCACTGGATCTCTCCTGGCAATATTGTTCATGTGTGCTACCTATAAAATGTGCAAATAAAGATCCTGGAGAACTCTAATTTTTAAAACAAACAGAATTTCTTGCCAATTTGATTGGATTTATTTGAAAGTTTTTTTGGGGTACCAATAAATTTGCCTCATACTCTTTAGAGTAAGTACTACTATTTTAAAATACAGATTCTCATTCTCATTTTTCATCGCTTTTCCATAAATTTTCACAGATCTTGAATCATTGTGCATAATGTTTATTTTATAAAAACAATGTAACTAGTATAACAGTCGACTGTTCCTATACTATATGGGCAAAAAGCTTCCATTGCACCCATATGTGCTTGGTGAACATCCCATTCCAGATTTAGTCCCTCTTTTTTTTTGTTATAATAAGCCCCACTCTTGTCTGGGAAGACTTTCCACTAGATTTTGGAACGTGGCTGTGGGGATTTGCCCATAAGAGCATTAGTGAGGTCAGGTGCTGATGTTGAGTGAGGAGGCCTGGGACGCAGTCGGTGTTCCAATTCACTGGGGTGTTCACTGGGATTGAGGTCATCCGTGACAAACCATGTCTTCATGGAGCTTGTCCACAAGGGCACTGTCATGCTAGAACAGGTTTGGGCACCTTAGTTGCAGTGAAGGGAAATTGTAATGCTACAGCATACAAAGACATCCTATACAACTTTGTGCTTTCAAATTTGTGGCAACAGTTGGAGAAGAACCACATATGGGTGTGATGGTCCGGTGTCTACAAACATTTGGCCATATAGTGTAATTAGCCAAGACAGAACTTCCAGTCATACAGTGCCCTCCTCTAATATTGGCACCCTTGGTAATATGAGCAAAGAAGGTTGTGAAAATTGTCTTTATTGTTTAACCTTTTGATCTTTTGTTAAAAAAATTCACAAAAATACTCTGCTCTCATGGATATCAAACAATTGCAAACACAACACAGGTTTATTAAAAATAAAAATCTTTGTTAAATATAGGTGTGCAACAATTATTGGCACCCCTATGAATTCATATGAGAAAAATATATTTGAAGTATATCTCCACTGATATTTTACATTTTTTAGTACACCTGGGTGACTAGGAACAGGAAATTGTTGACATGACATGACATGATAAATATGAGGTAAAACATAAGCCAAATTCCCTTAGTCATTCATAACAGTGGGTAAGACCAAGGAATATAGCTGTGATGTACGGCAAAAGGTTGTTGAGCTTCATAAATTGGGAAGTGGCTATAAGAAAATAGCACAAGCATTGAAAATACCCATTTCCACCATCAGGGCAATAATTAAGAAGTTCCAGTCAACTGGAAATGTTGTGAATCAATCTGGAATTGGACGTATGTCTATATTGTCTCAACGCACTGTGAAGGGGATGGTTCGAGTGGCCAAAAAATCTCCAAGGATCACAGCTGGATCACCACAAGTTGTTTGGAAGGGTTTCAAGAAAAAAGCCTCTACTCTTATCCAAAAACAAACTCAAGCATCTTCAGTTTGCCGGACACGACTGGAACTTCAAATGGGATCGGGTTCTATGGTCAGATAGCAGCTTTTTGACAATAAACACCAGAGGTGGTTTTGGTGCACACAGAGAGGTAGCCATATGGAAAAGTACCTCATGCCCAGGATTAAATATGGTGGTGGCTCTTTAATGTTTTGGGGCTGTTTTTCTGCCAGAGGACCTGGACAATTTGTTAGGATACATGGCATCATGGACTCTATCAAATATCAACAGATATTAAATGAAAACCTGACTGCCTCTTCCAGAAAGTTTTAAATGGACCATGGTTGAATCTTCCAGCAGGACAATGATCCAAAACATACATCAATATCAACACAAAAATGGTTTACTGACCACAAAATCAAGGTCCTGCCATGGCCATCCCAGTCCCCTGACTTGAAACCCACAGAAAACCTGTGGGGTGAACTGAAGAGGAGAGTCCACCAGCGTGGACCTCGAAATTTGAAGGATCTGGAGAGATTCTGTATGAAGGAATAGTCTCAGATCCCTTGCCATGTATTCTCCAACCTCATCAGGCATTACAGGAGAAGACTCAGAGTTGTTATCTTGGCAAAGGGAGGTAGCACAAAGTACTGACTAAGATTTTTTTAAATATAAGCCTGTGTTTTGTTTGCAATTGTTTGATATCCATTTTTGAACAAAAGATCAAAAGGTTAAACAATAAAGAATTTTTCACAGCCTTTTTTGCCCATATTTACCAAGGGTGCCAATATTAGTGGAGGGCACTGTATATCCTGACACACTGTTTTCTGCCAAATTGCTGTTAAGAGAACATCCTCCATTTTGTATCTGTAGCTTGAAGTATCCAAAGCTGCTCTTGTTTTTCCTACAAGAATTTTATCACGTGCAAGTCACACGAGTCAAACTTCACCAGAGTTTTTCCCCTTTGCCACGTCTTCTCTATATCTTTAATAAAGTTTTTGCCCCTCAGGCAGAGGAAACACTTTGCCTTCAGTGTCAGGTGTATGTTTAAGTGTTTACTGTTTCCCTTCTGGTTTATTTCTGCCCAGACTGAAGACAGGACTCACAGGAGGTGCGGTTGTGTTGGTGCTCTCTATATAAACGCTGCACACGCTCCACCAGCTCCCACTTCTCACAGCAGCCGGAAAAACTCACAAAGTTCCTGGCCAGAATTTCCTTCAGCTGCCGAACAGTTAACAGCTCGATGTCATCCTCGCTGGAGAGATCAGAGATAGAGGCTCGAGCCTTCCTCTGAGTCACTGGGCTGGACTGTTTACACATCAACACAGACACAGACACAGACACAGACACACACACACACACACACACACACACACAGTCAAGTGAGGACTGCAACAAGTAAATGTTTAATCGTTCTCTTAACTGAATATAGTGATAATACATTAAACACATTACACAATCAGTCTAGCACACAAACATACACTATAGAGGTCGAACAATAGTGGATTTTACCGATACCAATAACTAAGTTGGGCAGTACCTCCCCATAACCGATTAACCAACTGATAGTTTTTAAAATTGATACCGAATGAAAACAGAACACTCAAAGTAAAATATTGCTGAACTTTAATACAAAAATAAACAGAACAGACTGTACCATGAAAATGTACTGTACTTACTATAATTAAATAAATATATAAATATTAACTATTAATAAATATTAAAGTTACTAAAAGATATACATCCAAACTGAACCACAAAGTAACACTCCACATAAGAAATAAAAATAGAGACATCCAAAATGAATTTAAAAATAACACTTCAAATAACACAACAAAATTAGTCAGTGATAGTTTTAGAGGCCGCTCTTGTACTGTATAATGACAGTGGACCCTTCTCAGCCGCTCCCGCAACGGACGCAACCGGGAAAAACTATCGGTGTGGATTTTTGACGATAACCAGTAGTTCCAGCAATCGGTTATCGGTGCCGATTAATTGGCAAAACCGATCAATCAGTCGACCTCTAATACACTCAATTTTATAGGATCACCTGTACACTTGCTCACTCGTGTGATTAACCAATCAGCCAAACATGTGTCAGTAGCGCAACAGATAAAATCTTGCAGATACAGGTCAAGATTAGAATGGGGGAATATTTGAAATGTGTGAGTGTAAGTCCTGTGGGTGGAAATGATAGTCTGGGCATTCTCCTCTGACCACTGTTTTGAGCTCACAAGAAAGCTACAGTAATTCAAATAACCACTCTATACACTCTATATGGTGAGCAGAAAAGTATCTCAGAATGTACAAAACAGCAAACCGTGAGGCAGATGAGCTACAACAGCAGAAGACCACATCAAGTTCTACTCCTGTCAGTTAAGAACTACTAAGAACTACTGTTAGTCTGAGGCTCAATGGAATTGGACAGCTGAAGATTGGGAAAAAACTTCACTTGGTCTTTTTGAAATCTTCAACTGTCCAGTTTAGATGAGCACTTGCTCACTGTAGCCTCAGATTCTGTTGTCTGATGTGAAAATTAAATGAAGCTCTTGGCCTGTATCTGCATGATTTTATGCATTGCACTGTTGACACATAATTGGCAAACTGTATAATTGCATGAATGAGCAGGGACACAGGCATTCCTGTTAAACTGGCCAGTGTATGTTAGCGTGCTAGATGAGACTGTTTATTTGACTGAGTTAAGTTAATCAGGTTCTCTGATCTGTTACCTCACTGAATAACCGACTGTGTAAATAATGTTTTGGATTTCAATGGATGTTAGTTATAACTAGTATGAATAATAACTCACCTCTAGTAAACGCTCATTGTTCTCCAGGGGGATGAGAGACACAGAGGCAATGTCTCCACAATCCTGTTTGACAACACACAAATCAATATCATCATTAACATCAATACCATCATCAGACAGAAGGGATGTGTGTGTGTGTGTGTGTGTGTGTGTGTGTGTGTGTGTGTGTGTGTGTACTTGGCTGGTTCCTGAGCTGTTGTTAGTGCTGTGTGTTTCTTCCTGAGGGGCGGAGTCAGACAGTGCAGGCTGCTGGGGAGTGGCGGGTGCAGCGTCATCGGGTAGGGCCAAAGCAGAGGGCGGGGCTTCAGTGTTTGCCTCCTCACTCTCCTCCTCCTCTTCCTCCTCCTCCTCCTGAAGATCCACCCCCATGTGTTGCAGTACAAGCTCGACAAGTTCCTCCTTCTCAGTGCATGCATCTGTGCTAATGTCACGCAGTGTGAGGTAGCGGCGCAGGTCACGTACTCGCAGACGCATGAGGCGTGCCCGTTCAAACGCCGTCGCCCACAGGGCGTGGCACACGCAGCAGCGTCGCAGGTTCTCCTGCAGCACACTACAGAGTGCACAGAAGCTCCGCCCACAGTCTGAACACACGTGCTGCACACACACAATGTCAAAATTACAATCCAGATTTATATATATGTGTGTTTCTGTTTATGTGCAAATATTCAAATACGTGCACATTTTAATATTCAGACATCAGATACATAATATTGCAATATACAGTACCTTTCTTCTGAAGACGGAGAAGGCGAGACCACAGGCTTTGCACACTGCTCCATTTGAGGGGGCGGGGCTAGATGGTGATTGAGTGGAGCTCGTTGAAGGGTAGGCAGAGTAGCCAGCGCCAGGAGCAAATCTGAATGGCCCGGCTCCACCCCCGAACCCAGCCTGATGGCTTCGAACTGCCCCTGAACCAATAAGATCGTTCAATAATCCACAACACGAAGCCCACATAGAGGCCTAAGAGAGAGAGAATGAGACAGAAGTGAAAGAGACAGACAGAGGGAGAAACAGAGAAAGACAAAGCCAGAGCGATAAAGTTATTGTTTCAGACCCTATGTAGTGCAGTTGTATAGTGATTAGGGAGCTGAGTCCTAAATTGATCTCTTGGACAACTAGTTCACTGTATATATTGTACAAGCCATTATTTCATACTCTATGAAACGCATTTGTATAAAGAGTAGAGAAGTGATTCCCAAAAAATTCCCTCTTGGACATATAGTGCATTTCACAGGGTGTAGAAACTATTGATTTATTTCAGAAGCACCAACACAAGGAGTAGGGAGCTAAACCGAAAATTGCTGCCTCTTAGCTCTATATGTTGCCCCACACAGGATGCAGAAACCATTATTTCATACCACATGTAGTGCTGTGGTCTAGACAGTCGGAGGCTGAAACCAAACTACTGAATATAGCGTACTTAAAACACAGAGTGTAGAAGGGTTTATGCAGTTTAGTTATATTGGATGTTGAGAGCTTAAACCCAAATGGCTCATATTAGGAATTAAGCACTTAGGGGGAAGTATCCAGCATCTTATGTCCCAGAGTTTATCCATATTGCATATACAAGAACACTACAAGTTATTCCATATTACACATTTCATACCCTATGTAGAATACGAACCGTTTAGTTTTCTACTTTATAAAGTTATATTTTGACAACTTTTATATGTTTAATCATACTTTATAATATATTTTACATTATTATATCATAAATGTAGTGTGGCGGATAGCACTTCCACCTCACAGCTTCAATCCTGATTTCAGGCTACCATCTGTTGGAGCGTTGCATATTCTCCCTGTTTTCACACTGGTTTCCTCCCAAAAGCATGCCAGTAGGTGGACTGGCCACACTAACTTAAGCCAAGGTGTGAATAAGTGTGCAAATCTGTGTGTCCATGGTGCTCTGAGATGATCTGGGACATGTTTTTGTCTTTTATATACATGTATACATTTATATATCCGTGTATATGTGTAAAATTCCACGAAGTAATACCTGTAACGGCTTACGACGGCCTGACCACAAGGCAAATTAGCTCTGAAACAATGAGCTTCCTGTTTACATCCTGCACTGCATTCTGGGTAAGGAGCATACAGCTGCATGTGTTGTTTGGTCTAAAAAGCTGCTTTATTAAAGAAACCGGATGAAACTGCTGCATCTCAAAACAGATTTCTTCTTTCTGGGGAAAAGATGAGCGTTACCCTTTGAGAGGTTAATCTACACCTAGATCTATAGATTGTGAATGTAAATAATCCAAGTTTGATGTTTAATTTTATTTTTACACATATAGGCATGTGTCTGAGGTTTGTAAATCGAAACATGATGTGATTGATCACTTACAGCTTCAGAGTTGCAAAGATCTGATGAAGGAAGCACAGTTTCTCATAGACACAAATATGCACACACACGTATACATATATACATATATATATATATATATATATATATATATATATATATATATATATATATATATATACATACACACACACACACACACACACACACACACACACACACATATATATATATATATATATATATATATATATATATATATATATATATATATATATATATATATATATATATGTTATGCAAAGTTTTATGACTGCATTACAAACATCTACATTAATTATTTTCACCATTCACACTCCTATAATTTTGAGAGTTGATTTGTATAACAAATTAATACATTTTCTAAATATATATATCAGCATGTAGAACAAACAGTGACTCCAATATTCCCACGGCTGTCTAGTCACACTCATCATCCTTAATTTGTATAATCATTCACAATAATCACTAGTATTCGTATGAATGATTATGCACAGCCGGTTATTATCATCAGCCGGTTATTTGACCACTTACAGTCTCAGTGTTGCAAAACTCACCAGATGAAAACAGGTTTCTCGATTTGATCTCACTTATTAGACATCACTCATTAGACACTGGTCTTGCTGACATTTACATCATCATCATCATCATCATCGTCATTCTAAAAAGCATCCTTAAGCTGAAATGAACACAAATAGCGGTCAGCATTTCGTTTTAAATGACTAAGAATAATGTACCGTACCCTCATTGCAACTCCACGCTGCAGAATTGGTGAAATTTAATAAAAATGACGACCATTGCAGCGGAATTACTCCATTACGTCTTCGGTCCCTCTCTCTCTCTCTCTCCCAGTGTGCAGCACAGAGCATAACGTCATGGCTTAGCGAGGATCCACCAATCGCCATGCAGCAGTAACAGCTGTTCCCTACAGCAGCCAATGGCGTTTGGCGGGCGGGGATTCGTTGTGCGCGTGAACTGAGAGATACAGGTGATGACGCAGACCGGCTAGAAATTCCTGCTAATAAAATTGTAACATTTTTTTTTTGTCGTTGTTGTGGTCAGCAGAATCAATAATTGTCTTCGCTGCTGTGAAATAAAACACTTTAAGTGAGTTTCATGAGTTTAAAATACCAGTATGACAAATACTGATATCGGAGTAGGCTTTAGAGGGCCCACTAACCAAGTTTTGGTCAGTCAAATAACTTTAAAGAAAAACTCCACCCTGAAACACCTTGAACATATTTATACTGAAATATCTGTGATGTGCTTAGTGATGCTGGTGCTAATGTGTTGGTTGGTGCTGTATTTTCGTTATTCCCATGAGAAGTTCGTCGTTTTCTGCTGCTCTGTCGTCATAGGGGACGTCGCTAGAACATGGTGCATTCAAGTCATGTCGGAAAGATCGTATTTACGAGTTGAACGCACATGAACGTGGCGTTATTAGTCAGAATTACGAGTGGGAAACTCTGGCTTTTCTTTGAGCCCCGAGTTTCTGAGTTGGGGGCAGGTCAGTAAGAAAACATGGTGGAATCAATGGATGCAACATCTGTAGTTGACAGTAAATTTGTTGTAAGCTAATTGCCGGCACAAAATACAATAGCACTGTACAATTACGATATAATATGTAATGATAAAGTTTACAGTGGCTTCATAAATTGATTAAAAACATAAAAAAAAAGCAAAACACACCTGATGTGCAACCAGTAAAAGCCTAAGATAACGCCACCTCAACTTTTCAACAATTCCAAAGTGCATCTGTCTGCATCCTGGAGGATTACAAACCACGCCCCTTACAAATTACGCCCACAACAAATACATAAAACATCAGTCAGGATTACAAACCACGCCCCTTACAAATTACGCCCACAACAAATACATAAAACATCAGTCAGGATTACAAACCACGCCCCTTACAAAGCACGCCCACTATTACAAGTTACGCCCACAACAAACATGGTTGGGTTTAGGGTTAGGGAACTTGACAAAATTCACATGCCTTGTTGTGTAGTGTGATTTGCTAGTAGGTGTTCCTTGTAATGAGCGTTCCTTGTAAAGGCGTGGATTGTAGTCTCGCAGGATGCAGACCCTTGAAATTCCTACTCCTCAACTTGTGATAGTCTTCTCAACTCCTAGTTCTTTCCCTGTTTACGGAGTGACGTCAAATCAACATGGCTGCACACAGCATCAGAAATAAACAAAGTAACACCTCTTACCTTTAAATGAGTTATGCTGTATATACAAGTACTTATTTTAGATTAATCAACATACAGACACGTGTGTTAAATCTATAACAAAGCTATACAGATAGTTTGAGGAAGAAAATATATATCACTCATAACAAACAAACAAAAAAAACAAATAAGAAGGCATCCATGTTTTGCTTTGTTTTGTTTTTCCACTTCACTAGTTGAACAAACAGAGGTGGAAAACGACATCATTCCAACCTGCAAATTAGCAAAAAATACGCAGCAAATTGTTCAACAGTCTTGAACATAAGTGATAACAGTCAGGTTCTGTTGTTAGCTTGTTTTCTCACATTTTCTAGAGACGTTCAATGGCAAATTGATGAGACATCCAACATAGAAACACAGGAGGCAGCAGGTTCTGAGCTCAAATTTCCAGAATGCAATTCAAACATTTGTGCAGAGTTACGGCTGCTGAGTTAGTGGTTGCTATTTTTTTTTATTTTGTAAATAATTTGTCCTATATTTGACTTATGATTTTGAATATTCTCTAAGGAAATGCATCTCTATTTTCTCGGTTTTGTTCACACTACTGGCATATTCTCTGCTTTTTAAGCAACCAGGAATTTGTGTGCCTGCTGGTCTCTTTTGCTGATATTAACGAAGAAACACTGTAAAGAAACACTGATTGTAAAGAAACACCTATAGGTGTCCAGCATAACTGCAGGTCAGGAAATTGACTCCTGCATGGTGCATCATTCAGTCCCGCTATCATAACTCAATTTCTAAAATTCTTATTCACTCACTAACTTTCAGTAAACGCTTCATCCTGGTCATGGCCGCGGTTGATCCGGAGCTCATCCCAGAACACTGGGCTTGAGGCTGGAATACACCCTGGATGGGATGCCAGTCCATCGCTGAGCACCATTCAAATCAAATCAAATTTATTTGTCACATAAATAACCATACATAGTATGACACGCAGTGAAATGCTTTTTACGACCGCACCGATATATAAGCAGAATAATATATATATATATATATATATAAAAGATACAAATATATACATTTTTAAGTGCACACACACACACACACACACACACACACACACACACACACACACACACACACACACACACACACACACTCACTCACTCACTCACTCATTCACACCTATGGGCAATTCATCTTAGCCATTCCATCTACACCTACTCTATATCAAAGTATAGAGTAAATTACCCCACATCTATTTTAGTATAGCTGAAGGTTATTTTGATTGAACCTGAAAAGATTCAGCTCGTTATTGTCTACACACAGTCAGCACCAGAATTATTGACACCCTTTAGTAAAACTGAGCAAAAGTTTTAGGCACATGCAATGAAATGCTGTAGAGCAAAGATGCCTTCAAAATAATAAAATTAAATGTTTCTACATTAAAAAAGCAAACAAAAAAAACAAAAAAAACAAAACAATAAAGAGCAGTAAACAGTAGTAAATGAAACAAAGTCAATATTTGGTGTGACCAAAATAAATAAATAAATAAATAGAAATTTAAATAGTAGTCTCCAGTACAATTAGTGCAGTTTTATAAGGAAATTAGCTGGTAAGTTTTATTGGGCATCTTGCAGAACCAGACACAGTTCTTCTGGAGACTCTGACTTTCGCACTTGCTTCTTATTTTTGCAGCAAAACCCAGCAGCCTTCATTGTGTTTTTTTTGTCTGAAAAGTGTCTCTTACATAATATGCTGCTTTCTTTAATGACATACAAACATTTTTCTGTAACATTTAATTTTGTGCTAGAAAACTAATGTTTGGGAATCTGAAATGTTTTTTGTACTGACTTCATAATGTAGCATTCCTAAAATAAAAAATCTATAACAAAGTTTGTACTTAAAAAAATAGGGTGCCTAAAATTTTGCACAGTACTGTATACAATTAACACATTCAATGATTGATACTTTGAGCATAAAACTATCAGGATGCTATAATTTGATTTCATTTTATTACCATGCTTGCAGCCCCAAAACATCAATGTTGTTATTATTATTATTATTATTATTATTATTATTATGTTAGAGGAAAGGTCTCTTCTAATGTTTGAGTGGAAAATCTGAATCAGTGTGCTGTAATACTTATCTTGTTCAAGCAATTTTTGCTCATTCTATTAAAGGATGTGGAACTGACTAGAAGTGCCACCTCAGACTGGCTGAAGTCCACTACCTCAGCTAGTGCCGTCGCCTCCAGGGACCACAGGAGAAGGAATGCTGGATGTGCTGAAAAACGTCCTACACAAAGTAGAGATACATTCCGTCCTCGGTTTGGCAAGTTACAGCTCCCCAGAGACCACAGAAACCACTCACCATCTTCATTTTCCTCTCCACATAACATCAGTACAATCCCCTCCAGACTGAACACCGCACGCTTGAGTGTCAAGTGTGTGGATTCGTGCTGGCTGTTGATCCTACTGGGAGTCCACATGGGAGTGCTTTAAACACATCTCTATCTCTGACACACGTATGCATACACTTGAGCTAGGTCATAATCTCCTGCCATATGCTTAATTTACAGGTGCATCTCAAACAATTAGAATATCATGGAAAAGTTCGTTTTTTTCCGTAATTTAATTCACAAACTCTTCATTTGCAGACGGCGACGTGTCGGTGATGCAGTTCATCCGTGTCTGATGGCTAGTGTGGTGCTGTGATACAAGTTAAACGTGTAAGCCGCGCACCCACTAATTCAAAGTGTCATGATTGATAGCTTTCTATTTACACCCTCACTCCATTTCTGACATAAATTTGTATCCAAACACATTAGCTGAGCTCACTGAGCCTTTCATTCGCAATGTCTCTTAATTAAGAACACTGTTGATTAGAAAACTGTAAGGAAACTCTTTATTGTTGTTTGAAATCCACTGTATTTGCGTGATGTTTTGAAAGTAAGAACACTGAAAGTACATGTTCACAGATTTTAAAAGAATAATAGAAGTTATGTAGATTGCACAATATTGATAACATCCAAGTGCAGCACAACAACATTGTGAACGTGGGAGTCATGCCGTGGGTCAGGGTTCTACATTTGTTGGACCCTTGACCAGGGGTGCCGTATCATGGCTGACCCTGTGCTCTAATCCCAACAAGAATTTCACTGTATTGTAATGTGAGAAATAAAGGATTGCTTCTTTTTCTGATATAAAAACACTTTAGTGATTCCAACCTCCAATAGTTCCTGATTTGTACAAATATACTGACTGAAGCAGGAAGTAAAATTGGCCCTGGTTCCTATAAACAAAACCTAATGATCATCTCAAGTGTGAGGTGCCTTTGCTTAAGCACTTGTCTAACTCGTTCAAATGTGAAGCAAAACTACTTGGCATAGAAAGTACAGACTACAGCTTAAAGAAATAATGTGGTGTTCAACACTTGGGAAAAAACACTTCCAAACCATTCGCCAATTCAGGCAATTCAGTAAAAAAAAAAAAAAAAAAAAAAGAACAAAAAAATAGAACAGTGGATCAATTTCTATATTGACAGCGAGAACAATGCAACAAGCAATTTCCATACTGATAATATTGCTACTTTTTATCCTTATGAATGTGAGGGCACAGCAATGCCTTTTGGGTAAAATGTCTTAAGTTTATAGTACAGTTCTTAAGATGGAAACCAAGGGGATTCAGTGGATAAGGAGAAACAAAAGAGTGCAGTAAAGGTTTTAGCAGAAAGCAGAACTTGTGTGGGAGTATTGAAGGACTCCCACAATGCACTGCTCTATAAGATGTGATGTAACTTACACATAAAATAAAAATATCAGTCTCTGGCGTTGACTGCGTCTCTTACACTTGATAGTGTGCACTACTGCAATCTGCAGCAATACTCAGTATATAGCAGACGTCATGAACTACAAAACGAGTGGAAATAAATCTTAGGTTATTTACATGGCATGCCCATTTAGAGCTTTCCATACATGGAGTTAAAGGCATGCTGTCTTTGATCCTGTTGGCTTTGTCTGGACTCCAAACAGCTACTGCGAAAACAGCAAGACACAAAAAAAAAAATAAAAAATCTCTCACACTCAGTAGTGCACACTAAAGTAACTTAGTAAAGCTAGTTTAAAGTGCATATTGCAGAAGTACTTGGCAAACAACAAAAGAGTTTAAATAAAATGACAAACCAAAAGTAAAAACTACTTTAATCCTTCACTTCTTGTCCTCAGTCAGTTTCTTCTGCACCTCCAGACAGAGCTTCACTTCCTCCTGCGAGCGAATGTATGATTCTATCTCCGTGTCTGATATATTCTCATCTCCGTTGACGTCTGGCTCAGGCGAGTTGGGTCTCGGACGCTTTGCGTTCCTTGCTGAAGGAGGCAGGAAAAGGTGCCTTTTTCCCCAATGTACTTCTTCGGAGGAAGCTGCACTCTGTTCCTCAGCATCCTCCTCGAGCTCACAGCTCCTGATGGCCTGCAGCATCAGAGTTCTGCGGTATGAGAGGATGTCATCGACCAGCGTGCAGACAGAGCTGGGCTCGACGGTGCCTCCTCTGAGCCAGGGCAGGACACGGCCCAGCTTACACAGCGCCTCCCTGATCTCACTGACACGCCGTGACACTGTGTCCCGCCGCGTCACACTCGACTGCTTCAAATTTGGCAACCTTGCTATCTCACAGAACTTGTTCAGTGTGTACTTCATACGGGCCTGACACACACACACACACACACACACACACACACACACACACACACACACACAGATAGAAAGAGAGATTAATGATAAAAACAGAAGGAAAAAGAAAAGAAAGAGAGAAACTGAGAGAATCTTAACTGAATGGCTAGTCTTGTTTGTCTTAACTTATGGATTTGTTTGGCTTGTGTGCTTTTAAAGCATTAATTCATGCATGAAGTTAAAATAAACTACTTGGTTAGATAATCTGTATCTACTCTGTGTATTAAAATTGCAGTATCTCAGGACAATTATAACTCTGAGGCCCATCAACGGATGTTCAACTGATGTAGGAGAGAGTCTCCTTACACACACATTTACACACAATTGATTTTCCTGAGGTCCACATATCTTATGGAAATGCTCCTGTGAATGATTTATGAATAACTTTGTTCATATCCAGCTTGACAAATAAGATCTGTTGTGGTTAAGTGTGTCTGCAAAGCATGTGCTGGTAATCAGTCACATCATTAAAACCACCTGTCTAATATTGTGTAGTTCCCCGTGTGCCACTAAAACAGCTCTGACCCATCATGGACTCCACAAGACCTCTGAAGGTGTGCTGTGGTATCTGGCACCAAGACGTTAGCAGCAGATACTTTAAGTCCTGTAAGTTGCGAGGTGGGGCCTCGATGGACCGGACTTGTTTGTCCAGCACGTCCCACAGATGCTCAATCAGATTGAGATCTGGGGAATCTGAAGGCCAAGTCAACACCTTCAACTTTTTCTCATGTTCCTTAAACCATTCCTGAACAATTATTGCAGTGTGGCAGGACGCATTATCCTGCTGAAAGAGGCCTCTGCCGTTAGGGAATACCGTTGCCATGAAGGGGTGTACTTGGTCTGCAACAATGTTTAGGTAGGTGGTACGTATCAAAGTAACATCCACATGAATGCCTGGACTTAAGGTTTCCCAGCAGAACATTGCCCAGAGCATCACACTGCCTCCAGAGGGGCAAGCCTTCGCTCCCCATGCACATCAGTGAGCCTTGGTTGCCCATGACCCTGTCGCTGTTTCACTGGTTGTCCTTCCTTGGATCACTTTTGGTAGGTACTAACCACTGCATACCGGGAACACCCCACAAGACCTGCCGTTTTGGAGATGCTCTGACCCAGTCATCTAGCCATCACAATTTGGGCCTTGTCAAAGTCGCTCAGATCCATTCGCTTGCCTATTTTTCCTGCTTCCAACACATCGACTTTGAAAACTGACTGTTCACTTGCTGCCTAATATATTCCACACCTTGACAGGTGCCACTGTAATGAGATAATTCATGTTATTCACGTCACCTGCCAGTGGTTTTAATGTTATGGCTGATCGGTGTAAACCATTCCTTCTACTTATAAGTTTAATCCCTTACATTGTGATTAATTTAGAACAGATTTCCTAGGAGGTAGGCAGCACTTTTAGGGCAGCAAGATAAAGTTTGTTTTGATAACTGCTCTGTTTGGAAAGTGGCATAAGGATAACTGTCTTCTAGACAAATATGAAGGTGTGTCTTATTTTTAAAGATGAACTGCCATCTCATAAGCTTTAGTGTGTGTGTGTGTGTGTGTGTGTGTGTGTGTGTGTGTGTGTGTGTGTGTGTGTGTGTGTGTGTGTGAAAACTCACCATGGGTTTGAGAGACTGCCAGGCTACATACACACACGCAGTGAGGAGGGGCAGCGGTTGGCGTCCAGTCGCTATCCACACATCAGCAGCCAGCTCCAACAGTGCAGTGCTCCGCTGCACCAACTGCTCTACAGACTCCGCAAAGATATCAGGCACATCACTGGGACTCAGCTTATACCTAACACACATACACACAGACTTTACTTCCATTAATGTGTATTATATATATATATATAAAATAAAAGTAATGATGATGACGATGCTCACTCGTGACAGTGGCTTTCCAGCAGCTCAGTGAAGCTGCTTGTGGTTGTATTTTGGATGTTCAGGGTTTTATTCAGGTCGTGATAGACGGCGCCCATGGAAGTTGAGTCGGCATCTAACAGCATGCTGATGGTTCCCATGGCAACAGGCCAGTTGTGCTGCCTGCAGACAGACAGCACACAGGAGCCCCCCAACATCTCCTTCATCATCAGATGTCGATTCAGAAAGTGGGGGTGATTATAGGCACGCTCGTACAAGCTTGCCACCTCAGACTCCATGTTTCTGGATAACCTGAGGATACGGCACAGAGAGCGCACACTACCCAGACCTGCACGCACACACAATTATCACACACAATAGTACAATAAGAGGGAGTTAACACAGGCTTGACAGACAGGCAGTAGCTAGCTAAACTACCATTACACTTTTTTCCTCCAGCAGGGTGTATCTGAAACTGCGGAGCTAGTTAAGGTCACTATCTAGCTAATGTCGGGTAAGCTACTGTGGTAACGTCACGTGATATGTTCACAATTGTATAATACTCTTCAAAATCAACACAGACAAAGGATCAGCTACAAAACTCACTGACTAACAGTCAAAGAGTCAATAGCTATAAGGTTTAATGACATTCAAAGATCAAACAGAGAATTCTGATAGGTTATAAAGCATAATGGAACTGATATAAATGAGTGTAAAGCCTAATTACAGTCAGTCAGGAGGGAAGGAGTTACCTTTGATCAGGTTCTGACATGGCTTCTTCGTCACCTCTGTGGTGAGGTAATAAGGTACAGCTGTGGAGGGACAAACAGATGCATGATTAACAACACTTAAACAAAACTCATTTCATACAGTTACAACATTCCATATAAATGTCTCATCAAATTTCATTAAACAGATAAATTGTGAACAGTTCTGTTTCCATCAACTCCTTTTCTGGTAAATATTCAAGAGAAGCAACAAGATGACATTTCACAAGGAAAGACACAAACACACAGTCACTACATCATAGCCACACAGACACACACTGTAGCCAGACACACAGACACACACGCACACACACACACACACAGTAGTCAGCCAGACAGGTGGTGTCTGACCTGTACATTGTTGTTCTTCACTCAGTACGGTGGTGAAAATCCCCTCTGAGATGACGGAGCCACAGTCCTGACACACCCACTGCGTCTGACTATACAGCTGATCCTCCACCACGCTATTCGACCCACACTGTGAGCACGAAGGGGACATCGCTGCACAGCACACACCTCACCTACACACACGTCACCTACACACAAACACACACAAACCTCACCTACACACACACCTCACCTACACACACACCTCACCTACACACACACCTCACCTACACACAAACACACACACACCTCACCTACACACACCTCACCTACACACAAACACACCCACACCTCACCTACACACAAACACACCCACACCTCACCTACACACAAACACACACACACCCACCTCACCTACACAAAAAACAGACGTAACACAAAATGCACAACAAATGACTCGGAATCACAAATCAGAATTCAATCTAACTCTGTTAAAAATTAAAATGAAAGAATCCAATAAATCTGAATGAACAGAATTAAAAGATAAAATTAAATATATTAGATAATTTTATACTGCATGAATTAAGTAACTGATATCGGTTTCAATGAAAAACCTAATATGCACTATACAATATAACTTTATAAATATTGCAATATACTATAAATGGCAATAATAGTAATGATTTTGGAGTTTGGAAGGGATCATATATTAAGTATTGGTGCTTTTGGTAATCAGCTAAGATTTAAAATATTACCATTTTATAGCTCCATATTGTGAATTTAAACTCATGGCGTTTATGGTTAAAAATTGACCGGCAGTGTTTTGGCCAAAACTACCTAACAACACGTTTAATTATTGCTCAATAATATCGCGATGGCCGATACACACACAATTCACACACACAATACACTGTGCAGTCCCTGAGAAATGTCACGCGCAGACTTCATACTTCCCGCTCATGTGGTCAGAAACATTAGCAATTAGCTAAGTGTGTTTAAAAAAAAAGTGTGTTAGTTTGCTAAGTCATTATCCTTGCACAAACTGGATAAACAGCAAGGCAACACACTGCAAACTCAACGACTTTAAGCTGAAACCTACTTACCAGGTACTTAAGGTTACAAGAAATGTAACAGCACGAGCACAACTCCACAACCAAATAGCAACGGCACAGACGCGTTTATTTACCTACGGGTATGTAGCCGCCGCTATACTGCTGCTTTGAGAGCCCACTTCCGGCTTTCGAAATTAATATTGCAGTACTTAATACTGCAATACCGCTAGAGGGCGACAGAGAATGCGAGTTAATGAAGGTTATTTTTATATATATATATATATATATATATATATATAAAACAATCATACAAAGGCATTTTGTTTAATATATAAAGGTGTTTTGGACATCTAGTGAGTGCAACTCTGACGAAATGAATTCACCACTGACTTAAATTTGCTAACACTTTAACAGTTGTAAAGAAATATTTAACAAAATACCGCCTTTTATGTTTAAAAAAAAAAGGAAAGGATTTGTAGGTGAAAATTCTTAAAAGAACTGCATCGTACTCTTGTTAGCCTTCTATCACTTAATGGCAGTAAGAGAACTTCGTCATGTTAAATAAATAAATTAATAATAATAATAATAATAATAATAATACTCTCGTGTCATCCAAACGGACTTCTTTTAGGTATCTTTGTGTCCGCCTTATTAAAAACATACCCTATCGACTTGAAGCACTGAATATTATTATTTAAATAATAATTTAATTGATAAAGATAACGAGAACAAATTATGAACATATACAGACTGAACATTTCATGAAAAATGCAACGCAGAACAGGAAACCAGTCAAGCACATAAATTAGAACATGGCTTAACGCAGTTATTAGCATAATATACTAATAAAATGGGCAATTTAATTAGTTGTGATGACATTAGACACGTACACGATGTGTGGGTTCTTTTTTTGTTTGTTTGTTTGTTTCATACGCAGTCGAGAATCGCAATATTAGCCAAAAGGGTCTTGATTTTAAATCAGGCGACTACAAAGCTACCAATGGGTCCTCGTCTGCACCAAAGAGTTTTAGGATGTAGAGAATTCCACACAGGTTCCAAGGGTCCCAAACCTTGGTAGAGGAGTATTCTTTGTGTGAACATTTTAGTATCCTAAACATATTCTTGCTCCCAACACATTTAACTATTCAATTCAATGTTATTTGTATAGCGCTTTTAACAATAGACGTCACAAAGCAGCTTTACAGAGATACATAAATTTTGTGTCTGAATTTTAAATCGATAAATTTATCCCCAATGAGCAAGCCAGTGGCGACGGTGGCAAGGAAAAACTCCCTGAGACGACATGAGGAAGAAACCTTGAGAGGAACCAGACTCAAAAGGGAACCCATCGTGATCTGGGTGACACTGGATAGTGTAATTATAAGTAATTCCCATCTATAACTGTATGATACATGATATAAAGTGCAACTGTGTAGTCAGGAAATTCAACACCGTCTCAACATGACGTCTATTTTGCTGAAATCATGAACTGTCCACAGATGGAGACCCGAGCACAAAGTCTGTTTGTGAATTGTTTGTGGAGGCTGTCCATATGGGCCTATCCTCAGCAACAGCGAGCGACCCCCAGCGATGAGAACCCCAGAAGCAGGGCACCAGGACGGACTAGGCCGGCTCAGAGAGCAGAACGGGTCGGGCCCATTGCCACCCCAGGAGCAACACGCGTAGAACTTGTGATGTGACGATTTGATGTTGGTATCGTCCAAAATCTTCACAGGCATTGGCGTCATCTGGAACTAACGCTCAGGATTTCAGCTAATTAACAGCCCTGTTAAGCCCTGGGAGCCTGTGCTGTAATAAAATGTCTAAATATTTGCTGCATCATTAAAGATGTTTAAATAGGTGACTCTATTGCAAAGTAATTCTTTATTTCAGAATGAAAGATAACACCACTTCAAATGTTCAAATGAAAAGTTATACAGTACAAATAATCATTAATATGTACAGATTTCAGAAAGGAGAAAATGTCTCTGATTAAAGTGCTTTAGGTATACAGTATTGTACTCATATTGAAGGCATATTACACAATATCTTAAATAAGGCAATATACTGTGTGTTTTAGGTGTGGCTTTTTCCCCCGTTTCACAAAAAAAGGGAACTGTTAAGCACAGTAGGTACAAAGAGCTCTTTTTCTGTGTACTAGTGAGCAAAGCTTGAGCTTTGCAAAACAGGAAACAGTAGAAAGACAATGTTACACATTTCATTCTGTCCCATGATATGTAGTAAGAGCAGAAGTTTATGAATGTGAGAGGGAATAAATCCCATGTTTATGTGTTTATCTCAGTAATAAAGACTGCTTAGTCTGCTTAACACCATAGACTTTGCACTGCAGTGAGTGCTATACTAGCAACGTCTAGCTTAGCATTGTCAGAGTTCACCTTCCTTAAAGTCAGTATGTAAGTATTAATCCACTCTGTACGTGCTTTCTTCAGCACCTCCTATTGTTTGGGTGCTCACATAGATTTGTTCTTTGTGTTCAGGGTCATCAGAATGCTTGGCTTTTCCTCCATCACACGCACCAGCAGGTCATCGATGTATTGCTCCAGCTCCTGGATCCTGGCATCACGCTTTGAGATCTGTTCCTGTTGACGCAACGCCATAGAGATCAGCTCGGTCTGTGTCAACTGAGAATACGGGCCTTTCATCACTGCTTCAGCCTGAAACACACATACACACACATGCACATTTGTTTATTATCCTTGTGAGGACCCTCTAGTGACATTCTGCATGTCTACACCTCAACTTAACTTTAACCTTAACTTCAGTAACCAAAAGGAAACCTTTAGTTTTATATATATCGTATTTGTTGATACATTATATTGTGATAGTCGACATGCACAATCCAGTTATTGTGTTAAATCACAACTGTTGTACTGTTATTTTACTTATTATTTACCTATTGTTTTGTTTTACTTATGTAATGTTTTATAGCTTTTACTTAATTCTAATGTAGTACTGTTTAAAAAATTTAATGTTCGCACACACCGGATATAGAGTACGGTAAAATGGTTGGATGAATATTACACGGTCAGAGAAGTGTTAACAGGCTAGATCAATAACACAATTGGTTCTTCAACATTCAGTAGCTTTACTGCATTTACACTAGTCATTGCTGTAGCCAGATTTCCCCCCAATCATGACCTTACTTGGACTTGCGGCAAAAAGAAGTGACTACAACAGTGCAGTAAGTATTCATTCATTCATTCGTTCATGTACATCTATGTCAGGAGCAGTACCTTTGTTTTGGGCTGTGTGTTGTCAGTTACTCGAGGTTCATGATTTTCAGGCTGACTCTCTGCAGCACTCAGAGGTTTCACAGCATGCTGCCTGTACACGGACAGAACAGGAATGTTAACGCTCTTTCAGTGAATAGCATTTATTCATGTGACACAGCAGAGATGAGCAACAGACCACACCAAGTTATACAATATATTGTGATCTTCATCTTGTTAAGACAGAGGATTATTCTTGGAGGCAGAAATCTCATCATTCTGTTCACCAGACAGGAGTTTGAATAGTGGTGAACAGGAATTGCATGCTGACTGACAAATAAGTTCCAAGTCCAAGTTATGTAAATAAAATGAAGCTATGCAGCTTGGGTAACATCTATTGTTTTTTCTATCTGGGTTAAATGTTAAATCAGGACTAGGAAGTACGTAAGAAGAAGTGCAGTGATGGAAAGAAGTGACTGGTGGACAATCATGACATCTAGGTTCCAGGTACAGAAAAAAAAAAAATCTGTGGCGGTTGTTGTCATCTAACTCAAAGTATGGAGGATTCAGAATTATGAGTTGTTTGTGGTGTTTAGAACAAAGTTTGTTCTCCAATAACTGCAACACAGGTGTTTTCTCCACAGGGGGTGTCAGAAAAAAAAACTCTAAGATCAATAACTGTCCCAACCTAACAATTCTGAAGAACTGTGCATGTTGATTTAACTATGCCGAGGACACCATGTTGGTAAAACTGTGTCTAGATGGAAATGTCATTTGAACAGATGCTTTCCCCACTCATACCATTCGGCCCTACAGCACAGAACAGGCTTCTTTTGATTACATATCTTACCAGTATATTTTCACACCCCTAGTTTACAAGGATACTGTGCGTCACCATTTCTAAGAGTTCCAATACTAACTCTATGGAATGGGCTAATTATGACTATATGGAGGAATCTCACCTGATTACTGAGGTGGGAGCAACTTGTTCCCTTACTTCACCTGCATCATTGGGTACCACTTTAGCCAATGGCAAAGTCCTAGACCCAGAACCAGAACCCGTCTCCACCAACTCAGTAGCACAAGGTTTCATGACCTGTGATTTCTCTGCAAGTGAAGTGAACACTGAGGATGAAACTGTAGACGATGAAGGAGTGCTGATTGCAGGTATTTCAACACTAGAAACCGATGCATTATCTTGGTTCTTCTTATTACTATGGTTCTCTTGGGTTTGGTCAAGGTTAGTCTTGTTTGGACGAGATGGCTGCTGGTGCGGAGTGCTTGGATCTTCAGTTCTTTTGGGTTTAGCTGGAGGAAGAGGGGCTCGAGACTTCTTTTGGGATCTTTCCATGCTTGGCAGTCCATAAGTCTGGCAAACCAGAGGTTCTGGAGACAAATCCTGACTGACACATGAATGAGCATTTGGTTTTGCAGATTCAGGTTCAACTATGTCCTCCAGATGTTCTTCTCTTCGTGACAGATCATCAGTAAGGTCACTTTTGACATCTTCAACTGTAATATCATTTGAGGCTCTCAACAGTTTCCAGTTTGGTTGATGACCTTTGCTATTAGAAGCACTTGCTTTTTCTTCAAGGTGAACAGTACTTTCTGTTAGGTTTTTGCCACCATTTCTTGGCTTATCTTCAGACACAGATATCCCACTTCTTGGTTTTGGTGCTGGTGTCTTGCTGTGTTTTATCGTCACTGGTCCATCACATGTGAAAGGATTAGTATCAACTTGTGTGTCATCTTGAGTGACTGACAAGACTTTGCTCTCATGATGTCCCTCAGGGGTTTTCTTTGCTCCTTGACCGAGACCTGCTTGATCCGTGTTTTCTTTGACTGTCACTTCTCTGGTCATCTTCAATGTACCTGGTGGTTGAGGTGCTGGACGTTTTGAGACTTCTTTTAAATTGGAATGCTGTTTAGAAACACCTCTGGAGGAAACATCTGGCCCTGTCAACTGTATAGGTAATGGGGCATGTCCTTTTTTAGCAGCTGTCTCTTCAACACTGATGTTTTCTGAAATGCTGGCATCTAAATCTTCATCCAAAAAGGGGTTGGTGTTCACCATAGTCAATTGAGAAACTGTTGCAGAGACAGACACGCTGAGGGAGCAGGACGTGGGTAAAGACAAAAAGTGAGTGCTTTAACCAGAATTACTTGAATACTGTGTGAGCATGACAGTAAACAGTATAAGACCTGTACAGTTTAAGAAAATTTAGCTAGCAAAGGTTTTTATTAATCCAGGTCTTGAAATTCTGTAATTTTGATTTAGCCTGAGACCTTCCATTACATAGTCTGAAAGCTTTATGCCTAGGCCACACTAGAGGGAAATCTGGCCAAATTTGAGGCCTTCCTCCTTTAGCAAAACACACACACACAAACTCCAACTGCATGTAATGGTGTTGAGGTGTATATCGGCTAAGTAACTATTTACTACAGCTAGGCAGACTTTTCTTTAAATGTTCAAAAGGATTTGTCTTATAAAGGTGCTCAGATCATCAAAACTGGATTTTGTGGTAGAATTGTGAAGACAAGTCCAGTCACTTTGATTTACTGATACAGATCTACGACCTTAAAGTCTCTGAAGGTTTTCAGTCATTCAGATCATTGAATTGCCTAGAGCAGCAGTAAATAATTTGGATTTAGCCGAAGGGATGTTGCTTTCTTTTACGCAGTCAGAAAATTATGGAGTCTTTTTGATAGCATCTAAAAAGAAGGTTTTGATGGTATCTTAAAAGACAAATCACACTGCTTTGATTTAGCTGGATAGCTGTTTACAGAATCTGTGAGCTTTCACTAGGTTAAACTGTGACGGTTTTCAGTCATAGACGTCACTGAAATATCTATCAAGTCAGTGTGAATATCCTGACTCTCCAGCTAAATCTCTTTGGACCTTATTATGAAAAGTGCTACATTTTGAAAGTTGAACAACTAAAGGAATGTCTCTTTAGCTAATTGAAAGTGACTGGACCTGCTTTTATAATCATAGTTCCAGTCTTGGATTTCACTGTAAAGCCTTTCCTTTAGAGCCTTTTCCTTTCCTAAACACCATAATGTCTAATTGATTCTCTATAGTTCAAACAGGCCTCTAGCAAGACCAGCTTCATTCTAATACTTGTACATTCACATAAATGTCTGTAAAAATTAGATTAGTCTCGCATGAAAAAAGTGAAAATGAATTCCTAAGAACTAAGAAGTCATCCTCCTCCCTACCACACTGCACCCTCCTTCCTGAAGTCAGTATCTATTTTATGAGGCAACCAGGCTTTTAAAAAACATGAGTCAGAGGATTAGAATCGCCAAATCAGCTTTTTGGGGCAGGCAGAGATTTCCTGTGGACAGACCTCAGTTGTAAATCATTCCCTGAGTAAAACACAACAAGGAATGTTGAAGAGGGATAGCAAGACCTAACGCATCAGCAGTCAGCATTAAAACACAGCAGGGAAAAGAAAACAAGACAGACCATGGCAAGGAGGGTTAAAATAATTTATTTTGATTTGAGGTTGTATTTGGTTAGTGTGTGTTATGATGATACTTTTAGCATTGTACCAAATTTAATGAAGTTTAATGAATCACTATTTAACCAAAGTTCTTAATAACTCACCTGAACCAAAAGCATGTAGACACGTTTACACTCCCGTATGCATCCACAGACTCTACTGAACCTACTGAAGACCTACTGAATATTTCACAAAGGTGCTAAATATCATCTTAGGACACAATGATCTTCTTAGGACTTTAATGAGCTTCTCATGGCAGATTGGTGTTATATACCACAGATGAACAGATTAAATGACACTGTGTTTCCGACAATGAAGGCTATTTCTGGATCTGGTCAAAGTTTTCCAGGAAACCTTTGCAGGAGCAAATAACTAACTAACAGAATGCAGTAACACAGCTTCAAGTCACATGCACATGGAGGAGTTTGGGGAATAAAACCCCACAATTTAAAACACTCCAACAAAACTAACATTAGATTCATGCAATCAAATGCTAGAATATTCCATTCATATTCCAATGGTTTGGATTCTGAAGTAAAGTTCCTGTTTACACTTCGGTTTCATCCATCGATCCCTCACCTAAAGTCTATCCCTCACCACAACTCAATCCCTCACCTAATGCAGGGGTTCAAACTGTTCGCAGTTTAAACTATTCAAATATTATGCTCCTTTCTTAAGTGTACAATACTATTCTGGCTATTTCTTAGAACCAAAAAGCTTTTTATTCTTGAATTTTCCACGGACAGAACATGTTAGGTCCTGTCATTATTTATAGGTCAACTTTGGATTACACCCATTTAGTTTAAGTGACCAGTCATACCATCTAATAACTAACAACTCCTACATAAATTTAACATTAATATGTTTCTACCACTGTTACAAAATGAAAAAAAAAAAAAAAATCATCACAGACCCCCTATCCAATGAACCTTACTATCATCACAGACCCATCCATCCAATGAACCTTACTAGAGCTGAAAAAACAAAACCCTGAGAATGTTCACAGGGATTTATCTGAGGGTAATTGGACTAGGGCCACAAAGAGTGCTTTCTCCACAGTCAGTCTGTTTGCAGAGTCAAAAACTGTGAAATTAATACTTTCAGTTTGTTTTTGGTTTGGTTTCACACTGCACAAAGGAAAGCTGTCAGGGAAAACATTGGCTGAGGGGCGTGTGGGAAAGGGACAGGACTGGAAAATACTCACAAAAGTGTTTCATTCATTGGTCACCTCTTGCAGTCAGGTTTAATTGGGTTTATATCAAGTTCTGCATGGAGACCACCTCTCTTTTACAGGCAGCTTCAGAGAGGCGGGTTTGATCCGCACTTGTGTGCAATTTTGTGATCACACCTACCCAAACACCCCAGCTTTCACCAAATGTACCACGGTCTGAATCACAGTACTAAAGAGTACTATATCAAGTTCAAGTGGCTTTATTGTCATTTCAACCATATACAGCTGGTACAGTACACAGTGAAATGAAACAATGTTCCTCCAGGACCATGGTGCTACATAAACAACACAGAGCTACATGAGACTACACAGAACTAAATAAGACTACAAAGACATACACAAGACTACATAAAGCACACTTGTGCAAATGTGTGCAACAGCGCAAGACAGTACAACAATTATCAAACAGGACAATAGGCACAGTAGAGGACAGTGCGTAAACATATGTCAAAGCATTCTAAGCTTGTTATACAGCGGTGCTACATAAGTGCACATGCAAATGCTAAGCTGTTAGGATATAAGATAAGCTGTGTATAATGAGCTTAACAGCATTTTTGCCTAAAGTCACTGATCACCAGGCAACAGTGTGTGTTTTCATCCTCCTGTGTTTAGGTGAATTATTAATTTGAGCGTGAACCAGGAATACACATTTATACCAAAATATCACAATAATGTTTGGACAAAGAGAATGTGTGATAAAGGGGGATGGAAACATAGTATTTGGAATAAATGATGAGTGAACTAGTTAGTATTCTAGGTATACTAAGTGTTAGTAATACTAGAATGAGTTTAATAGCGGCAAGGTACTATAATTGACCACAGCCTAAGGCTGTCCCAAATTACTCCATTAGTGATATACAATACTTCACCTAACAGGTGTATACTACTGCACTTAATAGGGTGCTAAATAATACTCTGCTTTGGTGTATACTACTGCACTTAATAGGGTGCTAAATAATACCTCACTTTGGTGCATACTACTGCACTTAATAGATAATACTCCACTTGTGCAACTGCTGCATGAAATGGGGTACATAACCATACTTGTATTGCAAAATAATACACTAAATAAGGTATTAAACAATACTCCACTTGTTGCACACTATTATATTATAATATTATTATCATTGAGGTACTAAATAACACTGGACTGGTACTGCATACTTCTACACTAAATAGGGTTCTAAACAATACTCCAACTGTGGTGCTTACTACTGCTTAAAATAGTTAATACTAATTAATACTCTACTTGTTGCATACTACTGTACCAAGTAAAATACTGAATAATACTCCCTCTATGATCCATACTATTTAGTCAAGGAACACCAGCACTAACCTCGGTTTAATGTTGGAGATTCTGGCTGAACGTGTGAAGTCAGTGGATTGTGAGATGACACTTTCTTCAAATAAATTTTCTTCTTTTCTCAATCTCTCCTGCTCTTCTCTCATCCGTTTTTCCTTCTTTTTCTTATCCTCCATCTCCATATTCCTTCTTTCCTGCTCCTCTTCTTTTCTCTTTATCTCCAGCTCTGCCCTCTTCCTCTCTTTTTCTTCTCTAACTCGTTCTTCTTTTTTATGCTGTTTCTCCTTCTCTTCTGCTATTCTTCTCTCTTCTTCCTCCCTGGCTTTTTTCTCATCTGCTAACCTTCTCTCCATCTCAATCCTTTTCTCCTCTTTCTGTTTTTCTTCCTCCTCCCTCCTTCGTTTTCTCTCTCCTCTTTTCTTCTCTTCCTTCATCCTTTCCTCCTCAGCAATCCTCATTTTCTCTTCTTCCTCAGCCTTCTTCCTGTCATTCTCCTCCTCCATCTTTCTCCTCAGCTCTTCTGCCTCCCTCTCTTCCTTTCTTTTTCTTCCCTCCTCCAACTTTGTCACCTGTTCTTCCTTCTCTCTCTTCATCCTCAGTCTTTCTCCCTCCTCCAACTTTCTCCGCTGCTCTTCTTTCTCTATCCTCTTTCTCTCTTTTTCTTCCTCCTCTATCCTTCTCCTTTGTTCCTCCTTCTCTCTCTCCATCCTAATCCTCTCTTTTTCTTCCTCATCCATCCTTCTCTTTTGTTCTTCCTTCTCTCTTTCGATCCTTATCCTTTCTTTTTCTTCCAGATCAATCCTTCTCCTTTGTTCTTCCTTCTCTCTCTCCATTCTTATCCTTTCTTTTTCTTCCTCCTCCATCCTTCTCCTGTCCTCTTCCTTCTCTCTTTCCATCCTTATCCGTTCTTTCTCTTCTGCCATCCTTCTTCTTTGTTCTTCCTTCTCTCTCTCCATCCTTAACCTCTCTTTTTCTTCCTCCTCCATCCTTCTCTTTTGTTCTTCCTTCTCTCTCTCCATTCTTATCCTCTCTCTCTCCATTCTTATCCTCTCTCTTTCTTCCTCCTCCACCCTTCTCCTTTCTTCTTCCTTCTCTATTTCCATCCTTATCCTTTCTTTCTCCTCCTCCATATTTCTTCTTTGTTCTTCCTTCTCTCTCTCCACCCTTATCCTCTCTTTTTCTTCCTCCTCTATTCTTCTCCTGTGCTCCTCTTTCTCTCTCTCTCTCCTTATCCTTTCTTTTTCTTCCTCCTCCTTTCTCCTATGCTCTTCTTTCTCTTTTCTTTTTCTCTCCTCTTCGGCTTCCCTCCTTCTCACTTCCTCCAGTCGTTCCTGTTCTTCTTCCTCTCTTCTCCATCTCTCCTCTTCTACCTCTTTCCCTCCCTCCTCCTCCTCCTCATCCTCTTCCTCCATTTCCTGCACTTCTTCACTTTGGGTTTCTTCTCTGTAAACATGACTACCATTTATGCAAATATCAATCTGTGATGGAGGATTTTGATTGGTCGAACCAAGGGTGAAATTATTATGATTGGATGCCTTGCTGTCTGTGCTGCCGTTCCGCTTGTGTGTTAAAAAGGTAAATTTCTTCTTTTTCTTCCCTTCATACAAAATTAAAAGAATAGAATTAATAAAAACACCAATATTTAATATATAATATTAAATATATAATATATAATATTAAATATACTAAATATATAGACATATTTTTTATACTAGTTAAAATTGTAAATGATAGAATCAGATACTTCTTACCTTCTGAAGATTCCACATTGAGGCCTGAGGACGTGCTCGAGCTGATGGACGAGTTTTTATCAGGAAGTGTCCCTAATGAGGACATGGATTGAGACATAGAGTTGCGCTTCATGTTGGATTTAGGAACAAAAAGAGACTTTAGTTTGTTCTTCTTCTTTTTTGTCGACTCTCCCTCCGTCTCTCCGTCCATCTCTCCCTCACTGTCCGTCAGCACCTGGCTAACCGAAGGTAAAATCGCGGAGGCTGAGTCGCTCAGCCCGTCTTTCTTTTTGCCCCGCAGTTTGTCCTTGAACTTTCCAAGGCGCGAGTGTGATTTGTCGGAGAGGTCAATCATGCTGACGCTCATGCTGCTCTTCAGGAACTGAATGTCCAGCAGAACCTCACCGCGCTCCTTATCGGCTTTCCCCATCTTATTTAACAGCTTAAACCACCTGCAGGAGACAAGCAGCAACACGTCACAATGTGTTAACATGTCAGATTGGTGAGAAATTAAATGTACATCATTTCCCCATCTTAAAGAAAATATAACATTTAGTGTCTGAAGGTCTTTAGTTTTCTCTTCACCTACATCAATATTTATGAAATTGGGCACAAATAACCACCTCAACCAATCAGTGCTGTCTGAAGGCACAATACGCGGTTACACATCAGCCTGTGCACCTCTGCATTTACCCATAAACCACCTCTGTTTCACCACACAAATATGCAAACATGCTTCAGTACAGAAGTGTTAACTTAGTGGTTAACACGTTTGCCTCGCACCTCTGGGGTTGGGGGTTTGATTCCCACTTCCACCCTGTGTGCGTGGAATTTGCATGTTCTCCCCGTGCTTCAGGGGTTTCCTCTGGGTACTCGGATTTCCTCCCCCAGTCTAAAAACCTAGGAAATGCAGACTGGCATTTCTAAATTGTCCGTAGTGTGTGAATGTGTGATTGTGCCTTGTGATGGGTTGGCACCCTGTCCAGGGTGTTCACCGTCTTGTGCCCCGAGTTCCCTGGGATAGGCTCCAGGCTCCCCTCGTGACCGGTGTAGGATACGTGGTATGGAAAATGGATGGATGGACGGATGGTTGGATTTTCCATACTTGTCCAGGTCTGGCAATGAGTGCTTTTACATTCCACACTTTTCTAGACCTGCACAAGAATTCTGAGTAAAATTTCTCTGTTGATGTGTACATTTTTCTCCATACGTTTATCCACATAAACCTGTTTGTGGGAGACGTTCTATAAATTACAAAGTGTTTTTGGGCTTAGTTTTAGTTATTTTAAAAGTCCTTACACACACACACACACACACACACACACACACACACACACACACACACACACACACACACACACACACACACACACACACACACACAGTCACATGCACTACTTTTACTGAATAACAGGCCAGAAAAGTGCAGATGTATCATTTTTAGATAGCATAAGAGTGCAGGAAACGCCACATCCTGCTGATAATGAGACACACTACACTGCTGTCAGCATTATCACAGTTCTTCACTAATACTAGCATTACATTAGAACAGAAGCCGTATAACCACACTGCAGAACTATGTGTATCACTATAGAGAAATAGCTCATCATGCGTAAAACCTCAGAGAACCTGCCACTGACGTAAACGCCCAAACTGGAATGGGTGTGTGTTGTACACTCATAAGAGCGGCTTTATGCTTGATTTAACTACACGGCTGTATCCTGCGTTCTTCTGGCACAGTGGCTGTGTGCGTTGTTAGAAATTGAGGCTACGTATACATGTGGTGCAACTGAAACATAAACAGTAGGGGCAGTATAACACGGTGCGATGAAGACAGAACAAATCTCAAATCGCATACTTTCCAGTGGAAACTATGCAAATTAATGAACTTAATTAGTTCATTAGGAATATTTAGTGCAATTTGGGTTTTTTGTAATCAAACCTTTTTCCCCACATCAGCATAAATGTTAAATCACTTATCCAGTCTTATTATCATAATACTGTAATTAAAAATCACTACACATTTATCTGTACCCTGAGAACATTACTGCCATTCATTTTTATGTGATCATTATCATTTATTTACGTAGTAGATACTTTAATCCTCATTTCACTGACGCAGAGAGAAACATAAAGTTTTCCGTCATTCCCCAAAACGCTAAAACAGAAAACTGAGGTAGAACATTCCAGACAATCCGGTATCACGTCCCGACACGCCAAGGTTTCAGGAGTGTTTCTCCCCAAATTATGCAACCAGGGAGTGCAACCATAATCCTCTAAAGGTCACTCTAAAATTAACACACACCCATACACTCACATTTAAGTGAAGGAGAACTCCTGAAGCGGTCTAGACTTCTCACTTTTGAAACATACATTTCCTGTTAGTTTCACTGTAGTTACTGAATTATTCATAGTAGTTAATGAATAAAAGAGTTTTAGCTGAATAACTGAATAATAAACTAGGTTTAACAGTCATCTAGTGTCAGGCTGAATGACCAGGAGAGTCATCTACACCAGACAGCTAGTATCAAAATGGAGCAACCCATTTCTGACCACGATGCAAGTAGGTTTATACTATATATAAGTTTCTCCTGTTAGTGTTGCTATAGTTTAGTGTTGTATTGTTTTTGCTACAGTCATGATCTTAATCTTTATGTCAGGCCTGAAAGAAAGCAAAGTCAATCTTTATGAAGTCATTACACGGTCATGTTTAACACTGAATCACTTCTTTGACTCATCACTGTTTTTTTCAATAATGCTTCCTTCTAGTAGAAGGAAGCAACCCTAACCCTGATCTACGAGACTTTCAGATTTATGTGGGGAAAAAAAAAGGGTCACAAAAAAAAAATCACAGTACAGAAAATACAGTAAATATGTATCAACCTGTCTGTCTACACAGAGTGTACATGAACAGACGTAGTGAAACATCTGATGTGATCATTCAGGAAGTTTCTCCATCTTAACTGTTGACTTAGAGAACAGATAAACTTAATGTCATTTCCTGCTTCTGCCCTATTTTTTCATAGTGTACTGGACAGCTAATATGTCATACATTATGGGTACACTAATAGTGTGTGTGTGTTGTAGTTTTTGCATTTTGTGTAGTTATGTACATTGTGTGTATGGTGTTGTTAGTTATGTGTGGCACCAAGTTCCTAGAGCTTTGTTTTTTTTTTTTTGTTTTTTTTTAAAGCATTGTATACAAGAAGATGGATGGGATGATAAAGATGGTTCCTGCACTGATAAGGACTTCAGGCTTTGAGTGTGCAGCAGACAAGAGCTTTCTGTCTGCATCACTTCCCGAGAGGTTAGTAGTTTCAATTAACACAATCTTAACCAAAGTTTTTAAGATTAAAAGGCATCATTACTACCTACAAAGTGTGTAGGCACTACACAAAGTGTGATTTATGTTATGAACTGCACTTGGAAAACACTACAAAATCAAGAACACTGAACATAGAAGGGCTACTAGAAATCATGATATAAGGAATCCATTTGCTGTACGGTTTACAGAAGCCGGGGTGGGCAGTACTTATTTTGTGCCGGATTGTCCCGGGAACAGAATCCAATACCTCCTGGACGTTTCACCTCCCTTCCAAAAATACAGTCGGCTCATTTCTATGATGACCAACTGCTAACTTGTAACTCAAGTTTCATGGATAAGGCGAAAGAATGAAGCTGACGTTGTTATTATTTCTTTAAGAAGTAAGCAAAAGCGATAGGGCAGAAACTTGTTGGTCCACTTCTCACAAAATTCCACCCTGTCCCGTATGTGAGTTTTTGGATTTGTAAAGGACATCGAACTGACACATCAGAGCAAACCGCAACATCAGGAATTACATGACTGTGTTGTGGAGTGATTTGGATAATTAGGCAAGCTAAGAACGTCTTTTTTCATTGATATCGGTTATATTTGTGTTGTAAAATTCTGTGCAAAATTTGTGTTGTAAGCTTGAGCACATATTGTGAAGCTTAACAAATCGGAACTGTGCACTTGACTCCTCCAGTCCCACCACAGCATCACTGGAATGTTATGGTTGCAATCCCTTATTTTACCACAGTCATCATACTTACTGTATACCACTGGCCCTAGGTCTATGGCAGCATTCAACACTACTGCATTACCCAAAGCTCTTGGAGTACTATTGCGTCTATATGTTTTGGGACCTTTTCCCTCCCTGTCCACTTGCTGGATCACCTCTACCTTGGTGTTCCAATACCTCCTATTTTACAAATTAAACACTTGAAGGGGGATATAAAGAGATTTTTTTTTCTTTTTCTTTTTTTACAAAGAGAACGATTTTGTATGACTGAATTGGACACTTTTAACAGGGGCTTAAATCAATATATTTGAAATAAAGATTGAATATTCTGTGATTAATTTCCTTTTTTAAACACTGTTGTCCTATATAAGTTATATGTATTGTACAGAATATATTATATAGATGTATTTCATAGTATATTTTATATTACATAGAAATATATTATATAGGTTATATGTATTATATAAGTGATCATCACTTTGCCCAGACAAAGATCTCGGATTGAAACATCTCAATCCAAGTTACAATGTTACATGTTATAATAAAACACAAGTGTTCAAACATGTATTAGTGTTTCTAAATAGCTTTCTAAATATTCTACATTTTCTAAATAACCCGTGCCCCCTTGTTCTAGTGCTTGTGGTAACAGCAATAATGAGGTCTATGCCAATGTGTGCTTCAAGAGTTACTGATGAATTCAACATGGCATCACATGGTAAATAAATGTGAAACTTCAACCAGGACATCCATTTAAGGAAAACTGAGCCGGACACCTACACACACACACACACACACACACACACACACACACACACACACACACACACACACACACACACACACACACACACACACACACACACACACACACACACACACACACACACACACACACACACACACACACACACACACACACACACACACACACACACAGATCAAACTTCAACCAGCCTTCAAGGAGCAAGATCGGTTTTCATTTGAGGTCAAGGAACAGGAGTCGGCTGACATCCAGCTAACCGAGAACTTTATCAGAGGAGAATAACATTCCTGCACTGTTCTATGAACATGTGATGTAATATTGGTGTTGCTCACACCTTCACAACTTTATGGAGACCTAACTTTATTTGTGTTAACCTTTGTATAAGTTAAATGTTGTGGCAAATGTAGGAACGCTTAGAAATTCTTGGTAATGAAAATGTCGACTAAAGTTGTATATTATTTACATTATTATAGCGTTACTCACACATTACGAAGCCTAGTGAGTAGTCATTTAGCTGCTGGATTTTTTTTAAATGTACAGCTTTCACAGGCTTTCAAGGGCTTTTCAAGAGCTCAGGTTAGTGTTTAAGAACAGTGGTGTTCAAGAGCTCCACTGATTAAACAATGTTAATTGAATCTCCATTTGGTTTAGAATCAGCTTTAAATGTAGTCATTAGTGATTTAATCAAGCCTGAGATTTTGAACATGACCCCACATGGAGAGTGTTAGTTTAGACACAATGACAGCCATCATCAAATTACTGGCAAACAAATGTAATGATTAAATTTAATACTTAAATTCCACTTTAAATAACGTGCTAGTAAGCATAAAGTTGTGAGCTAAATGGATGGCATAAAGTTGTGAGCTAAATGGTTAAATTAAACCGCATCAGGTTGCAGCACTGCCTTCTGGGTAAGCTGAAATCTATAATGGTTGCTTGATTTCCTATTCCATCAAATGATCATTTTACACATCATTTGAGCTTATGAAGTAACAGCACATCCCTTAAGATGGTCGAATAGATCCAACTAAGGAAAAGTGACTAAGGCTGGGTTAAAAACTACAAATATTACTGGAAAAGAAGCATGCTTTTGTGCATCCCCGTCTACAGCTATTGTATATAATATCACCATAATGGCTTTATCTAATTCTCTGGAGGGTTGTCTGCTGTCTGAGAAAAGAAACACAGCCAAGAAGCCATCAAGGTCTAATGGGTCGGCTGGAGTGGGATAAGATCTTGAAACAAATCCCTTTAGTATTCACCAGCAACACTGATGGTATTCAGTCCAAAGCTTAATGCTTAGGTCAGAGAACATCAACATTTGTGTACTACTTTAAAAATATGTCATATAAAGGACTATAAAAAGACCTGAATTTTTCCTTTGTCTCATTTTCCAGGCATTTAAATGATGAATGATAATGAGTTTCAGAAATCCAGCCATGTCAGGACACAGGAAATCTGAGCCCTGGCTATGAGCAAAAACAAATGTTTACATGAAAGTGGTTATTAACTCTATTTACATGTTTTATAAGATGTACACTCACATTAGCTAGAGAGTCAAACTGCTTTGTAGGGTTTGAACAAACCAGTTTATTCTATAACGTGCTGTTCTCCCTCCCATGGTGACTGCCATGTTTAGATCACGTGACCATAACAACTAAGTAAGCGTAAAATCACAATAAAAGATGACAGAAAAGAGTATTGTACTTTCAGCCTTGAACATGGATAAAGTGTGTTAGCTGAAGTATTTTCTGCTGGATCAATTAATTATTTAGATGCAGTTATAGGAAAATAATCAGTGAGGTGGTGGTGTGATGCACTCTCATGTGAAGCTGATAGCAGCTTTAAACCATCAATCCCTCATCAGCCTCTTCTATTCTCACTCTTGAAGTAAAAAACAAACAAATGCCAAGTCCTATGTTTTGAAGACTTTCCTGTGGAAGACACTGGAGTCACTAACACTGGAGACTCCTTCCAAATTTCCACTTTGTGGACAAAAAAACTAACTAACTATCTAACTAACTAACTAACTAACAAATATAAAATA
>CM042550.1:12629605-12839605 GCA_023630585.1 Cranoglanis bouderius
CACCGATCAGCCATAACATTAAAACAACTGACAGGCGATGTGAATGACATTGATTATCTCGTTACAGTGGCACCTGTCAAGATTATATTGCGCAGCAAGTGAACAGTCAGTTCTCGAAGTTGATGTGTTGGAAGCAGGGAAAATGGGCAAGAAGTAGGATTTGAGGACTTTGATAAGGGCCAAATTGTGATGGCTAGATGACTCGGTCAGAGCATCTCCAAAACAGAAGGTCTTGTGGGGTGTTCCCGGTATGCAGTGGTTAGTACCAGACAAACATGGTCCAAGGAAGGACAACCGGTGAACTGGTGAAATGCTGGCTATGAGCGAAAGGTGTCAGAACATAGTGTATTGCAGCTTGCTGTGTATGGGGCTGCGTAGCTGCAGACTGGTCAGAGTGCCCATGCTGACCCGTCCACTGCCGAAAGCACCTACAATGGGTACATGAGCAGTGGAGCAATGGAAAAAGGTGGCCTAGTCTAATGAACATCACTTACCTGGGGAAGAAGGCAAGCCGGCAGAGGCAGTGTGATGCTCTGGGCAATGTTCTGCTGGGAAACCTTGGGCCCTGGCATTCATGTGGATGTTACTTTGACATGTACCACCTACCTAAACATTGTTGCAGACCAAGTACACCCCTTCACGGCAACGGTATTCCCCAATAGCAGTGGCCTCTTTCAGCAGGATCAATCCTGAGCTTTCAGTATGCACATCTTATAATCTTAGGAACCAATGTAGGTAGCAAGTATGGAAGTTACAGCTGACAAAGAACACAGTTCAAGCTTCAAGATGGTTGCTGTTACCACATTTATTTTTGTAACATTCTTTTGTTCATTTTTATAGATAAGTGCAGTGATGGCTAGTCATAATATCAAATGAGAGCGCCAACAAATTGTACTACTTTTCAGAATGTCTTTGTTACGTTTATGAAAACATTATAGTTAATAGTATAGCACAGGTCTCATGATAGTCATAAAACACCTGGCTCTGTTATTTGTCCCTTAGTGAAATTTGTACTTTGAACCACCATTGCTTAGTCCGTTTACTTCATTTCTCCTCCAAAACCATTTAGAAGAAATCAGTGATTGAGAACATAATCCAGCTTGTTCATGTTTATTACACTTGCTGTTATATTTCATGTGTCTTCTTAATCACTACTGATGGCATGCTATAGATACAGTATGCCACCAAAGTATTCTTAAATATGCATATGGAATCTAAGGGGTGTTTCACCGAGTATAATCACGTGACATGATTGTCAGCAACTACAGTACTTAAGACAGTCTAGACTAGAAAGAAGTCAGCCACTTCCTCTACTTAACATCACCGTTTTTTTTTTTTATTGGTTCCACAAAAGTAAACAAACAAAAAAACACCACCACCACAAAAATCAAGTAAATCAAGCACATAAGGAACTGACATATTTGATATATTTTTTCTTTAACATAAAAAAAAAAAGAAAAAAAAAAAAAGAGAGGGACGGTTTAGCCAAGTATATATGCAAGTCGGTTTAAGATACCCATGAACTCAACAGAGCCATTTGAGGTAATTAAGATTATTTTCCATCAGAAGCCTGAACCATAACATTCAGTAGACAGTTATATTAATACAAGAAATTAATTTAATGAGAAACAGAGCAGACCATTCTGACAGGATTCAACAGAATTCAAGATATGTTCAATTTCATTATCACCCAACATTTGTATGACGTTTTTCATGGTTGTTTATTTCACTGTCATCCGATACACAGAACTACGAGATTGCTTTCACCCAGATGAGACCCATATGTTATGGTGTCTTTTGAACAGTGCAGGCTTTAGCTCGTACAATGTTCTCAAGTGGCCAATATAATATTGTGCGTGTTTAAGGAGCATATTATATTGTATATCTAATTATCAGCACATAATGATGCACACAACCTTTTTGTGTTTTTTTTTTTCCCCATCTGTAACTGTCAACATTTATATGATTAAACGCCTAAATGAGAAAGCACACGCTTTGCCTGAGTGTCCAATGTCAGCTTGAGAGGTCATAATCCAAACATTGAGTTTCTTTTTCACAACAGATTTTTAGACACACATCTTCACTTTTTCTTCCTCTAGGAAGAAAACATGCATTCAGACAGCAAATGTGTCCCTACTGTAACAGACTACACACACACAACAAAAGAAAAATAAATAAATAGGGGAAAAAAATTTTATTGATGTAACTTATCTCAAGAAAAGTGAAAGAATGTAATGCCACTGCATGGATTCGTGCAAAAGTGTGCAAAGTAACATTTTTGGAAATCTGTCTGCAAGCAATGGCATCCATTTGATTCTTCTGATTCAGTTCAGTCATTCCATTTGAATTCAGGTAATTCAATGCAAGTTGAACAGGGTAATTCAATTCAGAGTCCTTTACTTCAGTCTGAAGGAGTTTCATATTGATTTGTTTCATTTTGGTTCAAGATGTCTTCAGTCTGGATCTGATCTATTCAGATCTGTTTCAGTTCAGTTTGGATCTGCTCAGTTTAGTTTTATTTTGTTCAACACATCGGTGATCTGCTTCGCTGAGATTTTTTCTGACCTGTACCTGCTTATTCAATTTGGTGTGGTTCTGTTCAGTTCAAATTCAACATGTTCCATTCCACTTAAAGCAGTTCATCTCAGTTCAATTCAGATCGGATTGGTTAATTTCAGGATCCATTTGACTCCGGTCAGTTCCAATCTGCTTTATTCAGCTAAGGTTATTTTCAGTTCAGTTCCATCTGAAAGAGATCTGTTCAATTCAGACCTGTTTAATTCAATTTAGTTCCGTTCAGTGTTAATCTTGCAGAGGAGTTCAGCAAGGCGTCTATCTTGGCACGGTTTTGGTCTGTGCCGTGGTTCAGAAACATCCTGCGCTCTGGGCACAGTCAGTAGGTCTGCTTGCAATCTGTAATCATAGATATAACTGTTAATAATAACCCTGTGTGTATCTGTATCTGCTCAGGTTACCATCATGCCATCACATTAGCACCATTATGGCTCTGGTTGGAGGTGCACGTTATTCTCTGGGTTTGATTAGTTTGGTCTGAATTACCAGGCAGTGCGTCTGTGATCAGGAGCGACTTCGATCCTCACCATTTCCCACTAACATTTTACTGTAGAGTTTCTGCTGCTCCTCCTTAAACACCTCCTTCACCTTCTCTCGTTTTAGCCCTCCATCCCTGTGATAAACAGGTTAAATTTAATCAGTGCTCAGCATCAGAAGGGACAGCAACACACAGAAGTATACTAACTACTGATGGCCATTTTGAGTACTCTTGTAGTAGAGTACTCAAAACACAATAAAACAGTGAGCATTGATTATTCAGTGTTTAAAATCGGTTTTCTATTTATTTTGCTTATCGCTAGTGATAACCATGTCACTATCCTGTGTTAAAAGAGTCCGCAGTAGAGTACAAGCATTAGCGTGTGAATAAAAACTCCCTGTGTGAGAGTGTGTTACCATAACAGATCGGCTAATCCTCCTTTCCTGGCGATGGCAGCCTTCACCCGGTTAGCGAAGTGCACAGCATCCTCACCGTCCTACATACAGACACAGACACACACACACACACACACAATGCTAGTATATTCATTTTCAATAAATAGCTGAGTAAAGCTGTGTCAGCTTTGATTGTGGACTTTGACCTATAATTTCACATCCATACTTGTACTTAACTTTCAAAATTATGATAAATATTACATCATATATAACAAGGCATAGTCTATTTCCTATTTCCTGTGTTTTTAGAGTAGGCATGTTATTCCAGCAGTTACTGGAGTTTGCCAACCACAACAGCATTAGCTTGGCACGAACAGGACGTTCAGTCCCACAGCTGTGCCAAATTTGCATTAAAAACAAAAACTAAAATAGTTCTGGGAAACAAAAATTCAACTAAACTAATAATGGTGCTTTGGAAAATAAATACAATAAATAAGAACATGAAATCATTTCCATTTGCCTTTTTTTGTGCAGAAATGGAAAATGCTGGCTGGTAGGAAGAAAGTAAATGTGCTGAGGAAGTATGGTGACTTTAACTTCACAATATCTTACACAAAAAGTCCTTCCTGATGTAGTGCCGATTATCATGAACAAAAACTCCACCATGCGGAAAATGTGACTGTACAGCAGGGTCAACACGGGCTTATCAACAATTTATCAGCAAAGAACAAGAAAGGCGTGCTAGCATTAGCAGCAGTGAGGCTTAACTGATCGCAAAACATCAAGTAAACTTTGGCATCCTACCCACAGCATAAAACCGAACCAATGAATACAGACAAGGAGAACTGTGATTATTTATACACAAGGGCAAATACCAAAATGCATTACTCAGTGTAGAGAAAGAGTTTAAGAAGTGTACAGAGTGCAGAGATAAGAGATGTGGGAGACTGAGGACATGCACCTTCTTAGTGAAGCCTGTATGATTTCTCTTTACTGCTACAATAAAGAAACTGTGCTCTGAATGAACACCACTCATTTCATCATTATGAACTAAAAATAAATATATTAAACTGACTCATGACCATAATCAGCTTAGAAAATAGATGCGGTTATAATTCTTCATAGAGGTCGACCGATTGATCCGTTTTGCCGATTAATCGGAACCGGTAAATGATTGCTGGAACTATTGGTTATCGACAAAAATCCACACTGGTAGCTGTGCCCTGGCTGCCTCCGTTGTGTGCACAGCTGAGAATTGCGGTCATTATACAGTACGAGAGTGGCCTCTTGAGGCGAACTAAAAACTCTCACTGACAAATTTTGTTGTGTTATTTGAATTTTTTTTTAATCGTTTTGGAGGTCTCTATTTTTTTTTTTGTTATTTGGAGTGTTAGCTTGTGTTCAGTTTGGATGTATACATTTTATTTACTTTAATATTTATTAATAGTTAATATATATATTAATATTTATATATTTAATACAAAAAAGTACAGTACATTTTCATGATGCAGTCAGTACTGTTTATATTTGTAATAAAGTTCAGCAGTATTGTACTTTGAGTGTTCTGTTTTCATTCAGTATCAATTTTAAAAAACTATCAGTGGATTAATCGGTAGGTACTGCCCAACTTGGTTCGCTAAAATCGTCGACCTCTAATCCTTTATAAAACATACTAACTTTAGTTTATGGCCTTTAAGGATCACAAAAAAGCTGATGCGACCCAGGCTGAAATGAGTGAGTGAGGATGTGTCAGTTGTAGTTATCTCAGGCCAAACAGAGGGATCAAGAGCAGGGCTGTTATAAAAACAACTACAACTGCAGCAACACTAATAAACACTAAAATGCTGAATAAGCAGAGTGTCCTATACTTTTAATACAATTAATAGTCCAGACGATAGAATAAATCATAGATCCAAAACCTGTATGTGTAGATGTTAAAACTCACCTCTCGGCTCATGGGCGGTAGATACCACACACTGCAGACGATGGCCCAGCTGCTCATCATGTGGAGGAGATAATTCACCATCCCAAACTTACTGCTGTTCCAAAAAGCATCTCCAAATCTCGGGTCATACTGTAAAACACACATGGTTAAGTTCACCTAATGCAGATTTTAAAGTCAGTGGGGATTGTAATTGTTAAAGATGTCCTGACAAAATCTAAACCGATGACCTGGGCTGAACAAGAGTGTTAAAGATGAAAGGTTCTCTTATGTAGTTCTTCTGTATGCCTCCATATATTAGTGAACTACATTTGGTGCGTTCAAGTCATGTCGGAAAGATCGTATTTACGAGTTGAAAGCGCATGAACAGCATCACAAAGTCGTAATTACTAGTGGGAAACTCTGGATTTTCTTTGAGCGCTGAGTTGGGGGCGTGTCAATAAGAAATCAATGGATGCAACGTCTGAAGTCGACGGTAAATTTGTTATTGAATGTTTACTCATCTCAGAAGCTGATTTCAGTTATAATGTTTTTGCTTTTTTATTTACAATAAAACAAGTTAATTTCCTACACAAAATACAACAGCGTTGCACAATTATGATATAATATGTAACAATAACGTTTACAGTGTCTTCATAAATTGTTCATAAACATAAAAAAAAGCTAAACACACCTGATGCACAATCTTTGTTCTTCATTTTCTAGAAGTAGAGTTAAAAACCTTGCTGTATTTGTTTGTAGTTAATTAAGAGAAGGTACACCGTCATCTTGCTCTGACCAAAGTGACTTGAACGCACCTGACGTTGCAATTACCACTTCCCAACTCGTAAATACAAACTTCCCAGGAGGACTTGTACGCACAGATTGGGTAAGTGATAACTGCTACTGCACCCTTTGTAGTGCTCTTACATTTACATATCCAACAGGGAGCTTTTTGGGATTAAGCTTGTTATATTGGTGTAATGTAAAGGATTCTGTATGCTATGCAGGGCACTTTAGGTGCAGTAGAGTGCAGGGATTCAGAGGAGTACTTCACATACAAGCACGCATGTACCCACACACACAAACACACGTATACAATTCGTCTCTCCATATACAAATGCAATACAGAGGGCATGAAATTGAAACAAAACTTCTACACCCCATGTTCTCCACTTTGCATCCAATTTGAGATACGGCTGCCTATTTTTCTTTATACACGTGCACTACATGGTGGTATGAAAACGGTTTGAGAACACAATGTTAATGTGTAATGCTATAAAGAGGAAAAATGGTTACCTTTATTGCCACTGGATAGACGGTGCAGCCGATTTCAAAGCTTCCCTTCTTAAACATCATTACCGAGGTGTTGTTAATACAGGTACCTGGGGTGGAGGGGGACATATTGATCCTGAAGTATTGAATATGTTCCAGTTGGGAATGAATGAATGAAAAAAATAATAGCAGCAATAATTTAATGGTGCCAGATTAATTCTTACCCTCTGGGAAAATCAGGATGGGCAGCTTGGTTTTGTCTGCAACATGATCATTAAGCCTACAAACATAAAAATGATGCAGTGTGATTAAAATAAAGAATATATCTTTATATGCCTTAAAATGAAACATGAAAACATCACATTCACTAGATTACCAAGTTGTTAAAGGGCTTGTAAACATAGCATTGTGTCTTAGGTCACAATCAGTTAGCTTAACTGTTTTAAGGTTATTTATTTGGTAACTTTACCGTTTGGCCACTAGGTGCCGATCTTTAACCTCTGATCTCTCAAACCAGATGTGCGGACAGGCTTTAACCATTGCTCTCTGAATCATGCCCATAAGGCCACCGTGGACCTGCCCGACCTAACACACACAAACAGCACTTATTTAAAATATTTTGAACGTCAAGTCTGTTTTTAAAGTTTAAAATGAGCATGAAATATACCCTGAGCATGAGAAACACAGTAAAACAGTTACCATGGCGTAGCAGCCGTCACTGGCCAGGATGATGACATCGATGGGTGACGTGTGATTGGCCACACAAATGCCTCCATTCTTGGGTTTGTTTTCACTGCGGGAAAAAAAAAAGGCAGATGTTGGGTGGAACTTGAAATGTAACTTAATCATCTTTTTAATACCACGTTAAATGTCATTCCATTAAACAGCTGCAGGATATAATAATGTAAATCTGTATTACATTAAAACAAAACACAATGTATAATACTACCTCTAGTGTATTGCGTGTGTGTCCCACCAGCAAAAAGAAATTCATTGCACTTTGTATGTTATCACTGTATTTCAAAAAAATGAAATTATAAGTCAACCCCGTATTTATGTGAAAGACTGTTTTATTTTTAGCTTTCTGTAATGTTCAACTTTAAAAATGGCTGTGCATCAAGTTTCACAACACTATTTTAAGTTTCGTGACAATCTAGATTACCAAGAGGAAACTGCATTACAATGACTCTGACCAATGAGAAAAAACACAGATGAACAATATCACGGTGTTATTCACCAACTCCATTAGTGAATAATTATGATGAATATTAAATAGAGGCACAGGGCTACCTGTCGTGGTACGTGATGATGGCGGTGAGAGCGCGAACGCAGATCCTGTAGCACATCAGATGAACTTTTTCACTCAGGAAATTCTTCATCCTGTCAGAAACAGCAAATTTATCTTACTGGGCATCGCACACTCGGCACATTCATAAACTCTCTCACATTGTGCACTATTTTCTTACATTATACACTATGCATTATACTTTTATATAATATATAATACATTATACTTCTATAGTGTAGCGACTGGTTGCGTGGGTCACTTGTAGAAACTTACAGAAATACTTTTAAAAGCAACACCAATGAGATTACAAAACGTTGATCTCAAAAAATGTTGGTCACCAATTAAGAAAACGGACTTACCCGCCATTTGGGAGCAGGCCGATGAGGGACGTGAGAACCACAAGGAGTCCGACGCCGGTAAAAGCCAGAGTGACCCTGCGTTCATTCACACAAACAATATTTACTTTTCTTTCTGACAGAGGTGCATTCTGTCTTATTGTTGCTGGACAAATAAACCCTACCAAAGGGCACTATCTATCCCCTTAATCCTCCTTATTGAACATTTGCACTATTTATCCACCCTAACCCACAGCAACATCAAATAAGCCATAGCAGGTGGAGCTTTCCCAGGAGCATGCATGGGATGTTTTTCTATATAAAGTGTATGAGTCATTATTTCATACTCTATGTAGTGCAGCTGAATCCCAAACAGCTTCCTACTAGACATACATTTGAGGCCAAAAGTTTACACGTACCTACGCTAAAGATATTTAGTCGGCTTTAATCAAGTTAATTAATTGGGGCATCTACTTTGTTCACAACAGAGGAAAATGTAAAACAATCAACAATTAATTAGAGACAGATTTATTTCAGCTTAAACTCACTATATTAGAAATCCAAGGGGTCAGAAATTTAAATACACCAAGTGGACGGTCTCCTTAACCAGCCGGGAAGATTCCAAAAATTCATGTAATGACTTTTAGAAACATCTGATTGGCTAACTGTCATAATTAGGAGTTAATTGAGAGTATACCTGTGGTTTCTATAAAGAAACAGTGCCTTTTTACCCTTGATAGCAGGGGAAGTAGCTCACTATCAAACACAGTGTGCTAAGTCTCCACCCTATCCCTAGTGCTGCACCCTACCTGAGAGGCAGCAAAATGCTGTAGCGGATGAGCATGCCGAGCCCCCACAGCGCTGTCAACCGTGTGCTGATGTTGTGGAAGTTGTAGTTGTAGTTGCTGCGCGTCAGCAGGTTCCATGACTCTAGTTCTTCAGCTGTGAAGCGCTTCGTCACCTCGTCATCCACAATGCTCTCGACCCCGCGGCGGCAGAAAAAAAAGATGTCTGACATGTCGAACTCGGCGCCGCCTAAACGCCTTACTTCCTGTATTTCCTGCTCCAGAGACGCTGGCTCCTTCGCTATAATACCTGAACAGGGGGGGAAAAAAAAGGTCACATGACATTATTAACATAATTAACATACATTACACTGCATCTGGGTGGAATCCTGAATTCTGATTGGTCAGTAGAAAATTGCAAGGTGTGTTATTTCTCTGATCCTGTGCCATAGAACAGATATTTGCTGACTTTGGCATTATGAGGACTCAGTATTATGACAGATTTATATGAGCGCTTCTATTTTGGTTGAGAGGAAATACAGATCACAGAACTCCAGGTCAGATTGTGTTACTGATCGTCCTCAAATGGTGAAACCGGTCATTCTGTGCATTCATAACTTACTGCAATGCACTTTAATTGTGTCGTGTTACCACATGAGAACAGAATTTACACCCAACTGAAGTTTAACTGGTGCGACTGGTTCCTGTTCACAATGCTGGGATTTACTGGGTGATGATGAGCACCTGGTTTTTACACCATCCCTTACTTATAATGTAGAGGTAATAATCATCGTCTCACCATTGCTGTATGGTCTGTAGAGCTGCTGGTTCTTCTCTTTCGCTCCTCTCTCCATCCTCAGCGTGGCCCACTGAAACAAAAACGACAGCAAAGAAAAGAGTGAAAAGACTAAACAGCTGTGCGTTCTGCTTTGTGTTAGTTTTCTAGCACAAAATTAAATGTTACAGAAAAGTGTTTGTATGTCAGTAAGGAAAGCAGCATATTACATAAGAGACACTTTTCAGACAAAAAAAACACAATGAAGGCTGCTGGGTTTTGCTGCACAAATAAGAAGCAAGTGTGAAAGTCAAAGTGTCCAGAAGAACTGTGGCTGGTTCTGCAAGATGCTCAATAAAACTTACCAGCTCATTTCCTTATAAAACTGCACTAATTGTACCGGAGACTACTATTTTCATTTTTATTTTTTTGTTACGCCAAATATTGACTTTGTTTCATTTACTACTGTTTACTGCTCTTTACAGTATTTTTTTTTTTAATGTAGAAACATTTAATTTCATTATTTTGAAGGCATCTTTGCTCTACAGCATTTCTTTGCATGTGCCTAAAACTTTTGCACAGTCCTGTATATATTTTGGCCTGGCCTACAAAAATATTAACTTGACTACTAAACTAAATGACTGATGTACTGTATGTGTGTCCTGCTTTAAAGCTGGACACACATACAGTACACACTAATCCAAGCATCTAAGCTAGGCCTCAGGTACCAAGGAACATGCATTCATCTTGCTTCCTCCCTCCCTCTCTCTCTCTCACACACACACACACACACACACACACACACACACACACACACATTCCTCAGAAGCAAAGGCTTCATGGGATCCCACACACCCTTTTGGGACAGGTACGCAGCTAGAGTTTTGGGCAGCGTTTGAGTCCCATTTGGAAAAAGCAGCATAAGTTCAGCTTATCTTGAACTAATCTTGAGGAGCATGTGTCCTTCTTAGAAGGACCAATCCCACAATTCTGTTCACAAGACAAAACTGTGGCTATGACTAAGGAATAATACTGTTTAATTCTGTGATAACAGATTACGGAATTTTGTGATCATAACACCCACCTCAAATATTTTCAGCAGTGAATTCATGTAAAGCCGCCGGATGCCAAAAGACACACCGAACACCGCAGGCACGATGATGAAGACCAGCAGGAGTGTGAACCACACGGTGAAGGAGATGCCCAGGAGCATGCAGATCAGCCCATCGAAGGGGAAAAGATACGATTCCATCGCTGTAGAGACCCGGGCCAGCGAGCATTCACACACAGGGACTGCAGATTGTACTGCGTTTAGAGCCTCAGTTTCTGAAGCCTGCGCTGAAACAAGGCCTTCATGGGCACACCTGCAACCTCAGCTCTGCTTATTGAGGACACCAGGAGGCAAACTCCAACCTAAAGAGTTAAACATTTAGTTCTTGGTGTTTTTTGTTTTATTCCATAGCTCTCCGGAACATTTTCAGTCTTTTTTCTGTACCGGAAGTCCACCACATCCACGTTTCTGTGAAGCAAGAATTACAAAGATCAAACACAACATGTTAAAAATGATACAGAGTTAGCTCAAGTCATTGTGTGGACAATAATCATAGAAAAAATAGCACCAAGGAAGCAAAAGAAAAAAAGAAAAGAAAAAAAAAAAAAATCACTCAATGATTTGCATATTAAACAAGCAATCTTCAATGTTGTCCAAGGGGTATTTTGTTTTTTGGTTTATTTTTCTTGAGTTGACTTTATTTATTTTTAGGTTAAACTTCTTTCACAGTCAGGTTGGACTATCTTCACTCTGGTTAACGCTTTCCTACCTTCTGATAGTGGAGCAGAGGGATTTAGCCCTCCCTTAATCTCTACCTAAAGAGAGCGATGCAGCAGGGCTTTAGTCCTTTAGTCTGTTCAGCTCTCTCACCTCCTTATCTGTCCACTGAAACAGAGCAGCTTCAAAAGCTTCAACTTTCATGCTAATACAGCCATTAACACAACACTGGTCGCCGGCCGATCTGTACTGCGCATGCGGACGACTGAGGATACTGAGCATGCGCACTGCAAAACTCACTGCCTCGGATGTTTAGCGATGTTTGAGTTTCGCGAAATAGACCAGATTGTGTGTGTTAATTATGTTTATCTGAAATGTAGAAGAATAGCCAAGGAAAAGTAATTTATATTAATACCGAATACCACTTAAATACGTCTCTTATATAAGTCTCACAAACCGGCTATATCTTTCTATGTAATATAAAAGACAACACACAATGTAACCGGTCTAAACTAACTATAAACGTTACGATATGAAAACATGACATAATAAATTAACACGCAATAAAACACAGTCAAATAAATTAAACAGGGTTATAAAATGCCAAGTCAGTGCAGTGATGAGCTGTTTTTAACAAGCAAGCAGTTAATGCTCAGCTGCATCTATAAAAAGCCCGCTAGCTAAAGCAGTTAATAAAGCGAGCTGGCTAATTTCCTAACTGTATAAACATCCAGCATTTACAAACTCACCTGTTTTAAACACATATGAACCATCCGGCTCTTCTACTGATCATATCTCATATTTAGAATTCGCACGCTGATATACTTTACAAGCAAACGGGTTTGTCCGCGAGGCACAGATAAGCAAACCGGTAAGAGCATACAGCAACAATAGCGTGATAAGAAACCGGAAACAGGAAGTGGAGTAAAAAAAAAAAAAAAGACGTAGGCGGGAAACACTACTGTATAGTCTTATAGTTCCGTCTAGTTCTAGTTCTGTTAAAAAATAAATAAATAAATAAATAAAAAAAACATAGTAGAAGTTCGAATTCATTGCTTATGTCATATATGCTCTTGTTTGTGCTTGTTATTGAACTGGGTACATAATTAACAATTTTATATTCTGCAAATAAAAATTCAGCTTTCAGTCCAAGAAAGCTGTAAAACTGTCTCTGTCCAACAGGTGGAGCGCTAGACCATAATTTTACAGAATTTTGCAGTTAAAATATTTAGATAAATAGAAACATAGTCATGTGAAAAATTAAGTACACCCCATGGAAATGGTTGTTTTTTAAACATATTTGGACAAGCAAACATTTGCCGTGCCAGGAAAAGCCTTTGCTGTCTAAAAAGAACATTAAAGCAGGACTACAGTTTACCAATGACAATATAGCCAAAGACCAGGCCTTTTGAAATAGTGTGCTCTGGACAGATGAATCAAAGCTAGATTTGTTTGGCCACAGTAACAGCCGACATGTTTGGCGCAGACCAAAGACAGCTTTTCAGGAGAAGCACCTCATACCAACTGTGAAGCATGGTGGTGGAAATGTTATGGTTTGCGGTTCCTTCACTGCCTCAGGGACTGGGCAACTTGCATTCATTGATTCAACTAGGAATTCTGCATCGTATCAAAGAGTGCTTGAAGATAATGTGAGGCCATCTGTTCAAAAGTTGAAGAGTGAAAGTGAACCTTTCAACAGGATAATGATCCTAAGCATACTAGCAAATCCACCAAGGAATGGCTCAAAAAGAAGAAATGGAGGGTTATGGAATGGCCTAGTCAAAGCCTGGATTTGAATCCCATTGAAATGCTGTGGGGGGATTTGAAACGGGCAGTACATGCAAGAAAACCCTCAAACATCTTGCAACTGAAAGAATATTGCATGGAAGAGTGGTCAAAAATTCCAGCAAGCCTGGTGGACAATTATGCAAAACACCTACAAGAAGTTATTTCTGCTAAAGGGGGCAATACTAGCTTCTGAGGCCAAGGGTGTACTTACTTTTTCCACAGAAGAATATCACATCTATTGATATTTCTGTTGAATAAATGATTGAAAAAACTATTTTTCCTTGTAGTTTTTTTCAAGTATATCAGCTTTATTAATAGGATCTGTTTCAAAGATGATCAAATGTTAGCTTGTCCAAACAGGTCAAAAAAGTCAACAATTTCCATGGGGTGTATTTATTTTTTTCACATGACTGTACATTCAAGCCTTTTGAGAGCATTGCAGGTTTTCTTTCCTTTTTTTCTTTCCTTTTTTTGAATATACATGCACTTTTCATAGTGAAGCCCAGCACTAATAAGCTGCCAATGTTGCACAGATGCACAGCCCATAGCATTGCTACTGGGTCCCAGGTTCAATCCTGAGGTTGTGTTACTACCTGTGTGGAGTTTTGCATGTTCTCCCTGGGTCCTTGTGGGTTCCTCTGGGTTCTCCGGTTTCCTCCCACCTCCCAAAAATTAGGTGGGTTGATTAAGATAAATTGCCCCTAGGTATGAATGAGTGTGTGAATGTGTGAGTGTATGACGCCCTACAGTGGACTGGCATCACTCACCCAGTGTTCCCCAGATAACCTCAGGATCCAGTATGAAGTGCTTTTTGAAGATGAGTGAATAATGAATGTTCGGTCTTTGAGCATATGTATAATATACACTACTGTATCTTTTCACTGGAATGAAGGGACCCAAACCTGTTCCAACGTGACAGTGCTCCTGTGCACAAAGTGAGGTCCATGAAGACATGGTTTGCCAAAGTTAGAGTGGAAAAAACTCGAGTATCCTGCACAGAATCCTGACCTCAACCTGAACACTTTGGGATGAACTGGAACGCTGACTGCACCCCAGGCCCCCTCACCCGACGTCAGTGCCTGACCTCATTAATGCTATTATGGCTGAATGAACACAAATCCCCACAGCCACGCTCCAAAATCTAGTGGAAAGCCTTCGCAGAAGAGCGGAGGCTGTTATAGCAACAAAGAAGGGACCAACTCCATATTAATGCCCATAGTTTTGGAAATGGATGTTCAACAAGCACATCTGATTATGAAGAAAACTTTTCATAACACAAGCCTTTAATAAAATTTACACTCTGCCACTCTGCATGCATAGAATCAAACACTTTAAACAAACCTGAACAAAATTAAGACACTTTAAAGGAGGACATACAGAATATACACACTCCTCTCCTTCCTTCTTTTACACACATTCAGTTTTTTGAGATGTCTTTTTATATGTTGAACACATGTTGACACTCACAGTAAAAATCAGAATGCACACATGACTCCAACTAGGTCAACATTTGTCTACGTTGTCTATGTCTAGGTCAACATTATATTCATGCAGGCGATGAAACACAGACAAGGCATTGATAATGTCTTGTTGTTACAACAGAAAAATAAATGTACATTTGATCTTCCTAATATGAGAATTGCATCAAAATTGATGTACTTGAATGTTAGACTGCAGGTAGTGTAAGTGCTATTATTTTATCCTTAATGTAGTGTACTTATATGTTTATTATAGAGCTGAATCAAAAGCAAATGGCTCCCTGTTGGGTGTAGTGCACAACATAGGGTGTGGAATACATGCAAAATTCCCTATGTGGTGGGTTTATAGTGCTCTAAATAGAGCATAGGTGCTATTATTATTTCATTCTCTTTGTAGTGCATTAGATACCTGAATCACACATTTATGCATATTGGCTGTATACAACATGTAATTATTTCATTATTTCAAGTTCATACCCTATGCGGGGCACTGCATACGGGCTGTATCCCAAATACCCACTGATTGCACACACAATGAACTAATGCATAAGATGTAGAAGTAACTATATTATATCCTGTATACTGCCCATAGGGCAGCAGGGCTCACTGTTGTAACTAATAGTGCCATTATTCTATACATTATCTAGTAATGGTAAAGTATATAGTGATTATGACTGCATATTTGATCTAATGCACTACATAGGGTGTAGGTGACATTATTCTAGCAACTTGAATCCCACATGGCTAGACGTTTGACATAGTGCAAAGTTTTATCAGAAGACTCTATGACAGAAGGTGATATGTCCCTAAGAAGTGCAAATGAATGGTAATGAAGATATTTCCAACAGTTTATCACTCTACATCACTAATATACAAATGAATATACTAGACTTCCATGTTAATTAGCTAAGTGGCTACTACTACACATTACATTCTTAAAAATGAAGGTGCTAGAAAATGGCCTTTAGAGGGAAGCCATAGAAGGACTATTGTTGTTCCCTTAAAGAATCATTTTAGCTTTGATGAATAAAGTTATTGTGAATAACTATTTTTTGTCGTAAATAAAATAAATAAACTGAAGAACCATTTCCTGAATAACCATAATCCATTCATCAAAAGCTTCTTCAGGACCCTGGGTCTCAAAGAAGGGTCAGGAAGCATAGCTGATACTTTGATTTATGTTACAGTGGTGCAAATCACAATGCACCGTTATTAAAGGTATATTTATTATTGTGTTCTCATACACAATAATAATTATTAGCTGATTTGACTAGTTGCTTGAATTGAATATGTTCTGTCAGTGTTTAAATATAGCTTTATGACTCCAAAAATAACCCAATAGTACTGTACACATTTAAATAATAAGCCTAATATTTGAATAATTGTATTATGGTCATAACATAAATATGTATTATGTAATATTTATAAAGTTAAGTGGGTTTATTCTTGTAAAATGTTTAATAACCTCATTTAAGGAAACCAAAAAATGGTTCTTCTATTGCATCGTTTGCATCACCTTGATTTTTAAGAGTATATAACACAAACACAGACTACAGCCCATTTTACAGCTGAAGCAACATGGCATGGATATGCTTCATTTGATGTATTGTATAATATATTTTACAATATACAAATTGACTAATTATTGCTGCTATTCATACGTATATAGGGTCATAATGACCAGCCTTTTAATATATTTTACATGCAATCATCAGAACATGTACAACTGCGCATTCATTCAATTGTCCTTTCAGCCAATCATGTGGCAGTAGCGCAATGCGTAAAATCATGCAGATACAGGTCAAAAGGTTCAGTTAACAGTTCAGTTTCACATCAAACATCAGAATAGGGAAAAAGTGTGATCTCTGTGACTTATCCGTGGCATGGTTGCTGGTGCCAGGTGGGCTGGTTTGAGTATTTCAGAAACTCCTGGGATTTTCACACACAACAGTCTCTACACAGAATGGTGCGAAAAACAAAAAAACATTCAGTGAGCAGCAGTTATGATAGTTAATCAGAGAGGTCAGAAGAGAATTACCAGAATGGTTCGAGCTTACAGAAAGGCTATGATAACCATTCTTTACAGGCAGAAACGTATCTCAAATGCACAACATGTCGAAACTTGAAGTGGATGGGCTACAACAGCAGAATACCATGCCAGGTTCCAAGAACAAGAGGCTACAGTTGGCACCGCCTCACCAAAACTGCACAGTTGATGATTGGAAAAAAGACCAGGCGACATTTTGCCAATCTTCAACTGTCCAGTTTTGTATCTGCATGATTTGATGCATTGTGCTGCTACCACATGCTTGGCTATTTGGATAATTCCATGAATAAGCAGGTGTACATGCATTCCTATTCCTATATGAAAGGTAAATGGGTATGAAATGGGTATGAAATGGGTAAATACATTCCACATAGGATATTGTTTTAATAGAAAACACTCAAATATGTTTGACAAATGATAAAAGAAAGATACCCATACCATTTCTTAACTGTTGACAAGACCTAATTACATAAGCATGTGTATAGAGGTGTCTAGAAAGAACGTTTTGGGAATATATCTTGATTGGTCTTGTAATTTGACTATATGGAACTATATTAACTGAAGCACATTCATGCATTTTTATTATGTATCTGAGATTCCTATAGAGTTACCCTGTGGAAAAACCGGACTCGTCTTCCCCAGTATATTACTGTGTTGTGCTCTTTGCTTCTTGTGTCAGGGTCACCTTATTTATGTATACATTATTCACAATTTCTACTGGCTCTCCAGTGAGGGTATATTGGTGGAGATTTGTCTCAATGTGCTTTTGTTATTGTACACATTATAGCACAAATATTTTCATAGTGTTTCTAGCTAGAAACCACTAGTGACAAAAGTAGATTCAAAACATTAAAATCAAGCTTAGTGCACTTGTGACCCCTGCTGCACTGCTTGCCAGGCTTTTCTGGTATAAAAAGCTACATTGAATGATGCTTAAAGGACATATTTTCTGCATCTCATGTAAAATGGGCTTCACACACTCACTCTCACAAACATCAAACATCTCCACATAAACACAGAAACAAATAAGTAACATTGCATATCCAATCCATATCCAAGGTGTCTTGCTCAGATTTTCCTGGTGTAAGAATTTTAAGTCACAGTATTGCAGCGATATGTTGATTATCTTCAGGAAGATGTGCTTCTGTTACAGCTGGATATATAAAATGTTTTCTTGCAGCATTGTTTGATCAGCCTGTAGTCTTTATAAAGGAGATGCAAAGGGCTTTCATGCTTCATTGCAGGGTCAGAGGTCAGAGGTTGTATTCCAAATGTCCCTTCTAATCTCCTCCCTAGCGCCTCTCTACCTCCGTCATATCTTTCAGCTCTTTTCTGTCGTTCCTCCATGTCAGCGTGACATCATTCGCACAAACTCTGAGTGAAAAAAAAAAAACCAAAAGCTTTGCTGCAGTTTTATCTAACATAGCAAACATGTCTCATTGAATAGTATCTAGTATAGGAAGATTGCACTTTTTAGTATACTGTTGTGCAGTTTGGCATGCAGCCTTAGTCACAGAGAGACTGGAATACACACATCATACATTCTAAACAGTGGCCGATGCAAACACACACCTTCAAAGTCCACATGTCCATCACCGTTAAGATCAATGTCCTTCAGTATGTCCTCCAGCTCTTTGCGTCTAACCTGCAATAAAAAACAAAGAAGTACAGCATTATATAAGCAAGGCAGAAATGAAGCTGTTCATTCTTGCTATATGTTGCACGGTGGCACGGTGGTTAGCAAGTTGGGAGTTCGAATCCCACCTCTGCACTGTGTGGGCAGAGCTTGCATGTTCTCCCCGTGCTTTGGGAGTTTCCTCTGGGTAGGCTGATTGGCATTTCCAAATTGTCCGTAGTGTGTGAATGGGTGTGTGAATGTGTGTGCGATTGTGCCCTACGATGGGTTGGCACTCTGTCCAGGGTGTCCCCTGCCTTGTGCCCCAAGGCTCCAGGCTCCCCCATGACCCTGTGTAGGATAAGCAGTGTGGAAATATGGATGGATATTGGATGTTGTTTGGTGGACATAGTGGAACAGTATCGAAGGTCTACACAAACTGTCACCTGGCGAAATCCCTACAAAATGTGCCAGTTCCCCAGTCCTGCTTTCTCATGAAAAAAAACATGTGAGAGTTGTCTGTAATGTGACTTTGCAGCATTGTTAATATTTGGTTTCGGAAACAAGAAAAAACTGAACGTATGGAGGGAATATTGGTTGGGGAGATGCAGGCAGTGATGATTGTCTGTTCTGCAATGAGAACTGGAGGTATAGTGCAAAAACTAGCTATTTTTATACTGTGCACCACCATGTTGTGTTTGTTTTTATGTTTGCTGTTCCGAGCAATCATTTGGGTATGACATGCCAAATAATTTCTTATAGACACAAATAGATGAATGATAAGCTGGATGCAGGGATCTGCTGCACATGAGAGCAGATAAATTTAATTTAGTCTCTGACTTTCACTGGTTGTTTCTCAGTGAAGTTTTTGTTACTAGTCACAGGAGGATTCACACATTTGAAGGACATGTGGTGTAAGACAATGTAGAAGAATGACAGAGGAAAGAAAGATGAGATAAAAAGAAAGTTTTAACCTGTTGTCCTAGCAGTTTCTTCATGGCCTCTCGTAGTTCAGATGTGCTGATTTGACCATCTCCATTAGCGTCAAACTGAAAGTAATGAAAAAAGAATTGTGCTCATTGTCTTTGGTACACATCCGTCAGTTTAACCCTGTCCGTTCTGAACAACACAAAGCATGATTTTTCTCAAATTAGCATGAACAATATTTTTTAAATCAGATTTCTATTACAGAAAGGATATTCAGATCATTTAGAGCTGATTTTTTACTGGGGCATTTTAGAGCGCATTTTACTGGGGTCTTGGATTTCTGCATCTGTCTGTATTCACCTCTTTAAAAGCATCTCTGAGCTCCTTCACCCCGATCATATCAGCTGTTTCTGCTAACAATTTTGGTCCCATCAACTCCACAAAGTCATCAAAGTCCACATGACCTCCCACTGCAAGAACACAGAAGAACAAAAGTAAAATTTGTTTATTTAACTAGATTAATGAAATTTGGAATGGATGGAATGATGTTGTTTCGCTGTTTGGTCTGTGGAACCTACTGTTCATGTTGACCTGCTGACTTAGTTCAATCAGCTCCATCTCTGTAGGCATGTAACCCATCGTCCTCATACAGACCCCCAGATCCTTACAATTAATAAGGCCATCTCTGTCCTTATCAAACTCTTTAAACGCTTCTCTGAGCTCTGCAAAACCCAACAACAGATCAGGATAGTTGAAAAAGCTGATTTTTTTACATTTAAATTGTACAACAATAATAATAATAATAATAGTTCCTTAGATTTATATAGTGCTTTTCTAGGCACTCAAATTGTTAAATAAAACTGACACAACCAAAAACATTAGTCACTAGCTATGTTTCCATCCAAGTTGCAAATTTAACTTATGCAAAAAATTTAAATATCGCATAAAACATTTGCGAATAAAGCACCATTTTCATCCCATGTGTTCAAGAGAACAAAATCATCACTTCCAGGGAAATTGGCGCAAAGTCGTCTATCCGAACATACCTCTCGCTCTCTGCCATTTTTACTTTTCTGAGCCAATTATCCAATCACATAATTTATTGAGGCAAAGTCACATGACTTTTCTGATGCGCATCAAGGAATTTATTTGGTAAATGTGTTTCCTGAATTGTGTTTATGTGCATGTCTTCTTATTGGATAAAAAAATTATCCACCTCAATTGAGTGCATACGTTTTTCATGTACATTTTGGAGATTGTATTCACATCTGGTGTTTCCATCCAACGTTTTTTTAAAATTTTTTATGCAATATCCCAAAATTCGCATAAAAATTCGTGGATGGAAACATAGCTATTGTGTGACAGTAGCTTTAAATAAGAATTATATTCGAATATTAACATTTTAAAAGCATTGTTTTTGCACAACCAATTTTGTTTGAACCACTGAATCACTTTGAATCACTGAATCAGTTCAAATTCTGAATCAGTTTGAACCATTTCCAACAATGAGATGAATCATGGTCAAATTACAGAAATGTAATTCAATTAGTAATGCCCTATTATTAATATTAATTTGTCTAAATAAAACTATTTTATATAGGTATTATATTATTAGCATTATCTCAGAAATCTTACCATCCAGTTCTTCAGGTCTCAGCTCTCTGTCCTGAAAGAAAATAAAAAATCATTTGTAAATAGCAACAGAAAAAAAAATCTATGGGAGTTCTGTTTCCTTTGTTCTTTCAGTCTATTTAAAGAGGGATCTACACATGTTTTGAGAGGTAATCATAATGTGGTTAAAAAAAATGATAACTATTTAAGTTGGACATTTTGACTTTGCAAGTGTGTTTTAGTAACACCCCAGATGATTTTTATTTCTTCTCTTAATCTGAGATTGATTGTTGTTCATCCATCACTAGGTGACGAGTTTGATTCAGCAAGACCAGGGTTAAGTTTTTTATCCTTTATTTATGCATGTGAGTCAGACTTAAATTTAAATATTTTTCCTGGCAAATTAGCAACAGTAATGACAAGAATGGCCAAAAATCACAGGAAATATTAACAAGCATTTGAAATTCATCACCTTTTTATAATATGTGATACAGAGGTAAGGGCTTGTGTTCACACCTACAGTATCTGTGGCTCTGTGCAGTTTATCAGCCCCCATCTACCTTGAAATGCATGACATGGTGGTGTGTGGACATGATATGTATCAGGCCATATATGCTGCATTTTAGACACTTATATCATGTTCGTCATCTTGTAGGTGTACAGTTAGAGACTATAGATCACTTTTTCATGCACAATTTGTGTTAATATTCTCTAGTCCTTCATCAGTGTCCATTTCTGACCTCAAGTGTAGCTGGGAAATTGCGGTGTTTATAGTATAGTGACATTCTGCTGTGATGTCAGATATTTAATTCAGATAGTAACATTGTGTTAATTGTTGTCATTTCTTATTGACCTTGTATCGGTGACTACACTCTTCTATATATTATGTGTGATGGTCCCTTACTGCACCCAGCCAATCAGAACACACTATATTTGACACTGGCTGCTTCTTACATTTGTATTAAATGTAAAGAAAAGCACTTGGTTGAGGCTTTTGGACCTGAATGTATATTCACTCCCAAGTGTTTGCCCTCTCATTGGGAGATCGCAATCTCAAATCCTGACAATGCTACAACCATCCATGGCTGGGAGCCAAGACAACAAAATTGGCCCTGCTCTCTGGGTGGGAGGAATGTCATACTCTCCTGCCTGTCAATCAGAGCAACAGTAGCCATACAAGGGCATCTAAGAGCTCATGTATGCAGAAGAAGGCAGATTCAGTGCTTTCCTCTGTGTGTGTTACACTGCCTTGTGATGCAGCATGAGCAGCAGTTGGGGAAAAAATGTGGTTGGAAGCACATGTTTACAGTAGGGGAGAGCTGGCTAATAGGTGGACTTATAAAGATAAAGTTAGATAAAGTTTGTTGTGGGACATGTTTTGCAACTTATTACTATAATTATAGAAAACACTTATTTTTCTATAATGTAATATACTTCTATCATACAACTGAAAGGGTATCAGACATAAAATAGACCAATTCTGATTTATTTATTTATTACAAATACATTTTGATTAACAAAAATAAAAGCAAGAAACAATACAACATAAAAAACAAAAACAAAAAATATATAACATAAAAAACAACAAAATATATGACTAATAGACAATAATTGGGGATAAATAATAAGTGTATTCTGGTAATAAAACTAAAACTAACACAAAATAAAATGTGTGGTACAAGTTTTTGACTAAATCCTTAAGAAATGGGTCCAAGTTAAATGCCCTAGAAAGAAAACACACCTAATCTGTAAGTATGAAATAGGTATAATTAACCGGAGAAATGTTTGTGACTATTTATTTTACCGAAAAACAAATCTAGAATAAATTGAAAATTGCTGATCTGAATCACTCTAATTAGACACATGTAGCACAACAATATATATTTGTTCTACAGTCGATACTAACACTGTATAATATCCACTAATATCAAGAGAAATCCAGACTTACAGTCCTAGAGTAACTGCTTCACCAAACAGGTGCAACTTGTCTTTAAGTCATTTATAGTCCCATTATGATCTGAAAAAGTTCTAGCTAAACAAGTAAATACAAAGATTTATGGAATTGATGGAACATTTATTTATTTATTAATTAATTTATTTATTTTTCTTATAAATTTTTTGACAGGTAGTGTATATATTATAAACAGATAATTATATAGATTTGTCTGTTTGTGTATGTACACACTTACGTACAGCCTGCCGGCTCTCAGCGAATCCCTTGCGTAGGAAGATGCATGCAGGCCCAAACACGCTGTGTACATAAGTGGAGTTTTGAGATGCCAGGGTGTGGCTTGAGGCTCCGCCTTCATCACGTGCCACAGCTTTGTAGCTCCGCCTCCGGTCCTGATGTGGGCCAGTGTTTTGGGGAAGGATGTGACAAGCAAGGGGGTACAGAAATGATCAGAGACAGAGAGTCTCTCTCTATATACAGTGCCCTCCACTAATATTGGCACCCTTGATAAATATGAGCAAAGAAGGCTGTGAAAAATTGTCTTTATTGTTTAACCTTTTGATCTTTTGTTCAAAAAATGCAGAAAAATACTCTGCTCTCATGGATATCAAACAATTGCAAACAAAACACAGGTTTATAAAAAAATATATCTTTGTTAAATATATGTTTGCCACGATTATTGGCACCCTTTTAGTCAATACTTTGTGCTACCTCCCTTTGCCAAGATAACAGCTCTGAGTCTTCTCCTATAATGCCTGATGAGGTTGGAGAATACATGGCAAAGGATCTGAGACCATTCCTCCATACAGAATCTCTCCAGATCCTTCAAATTTTGAGGTCCACACTGGTGGACTCTCCTCTTCAGTTCACCCCACAGGTTTTCTATGGGTTTCAAGTCAGGGGACTGGGATGGCCATGGCAGGACCTTGATTTTGTGGTCAGTAAACCATTTTTGTGTTGATTTTGATGTATGTTTTGGATCACTGTCCTGCTGGAAGATCCAACCATGACCCATTTTAAGCTTTCTGGCAGAGGCAGTCAGGTTTTCATTTAATATCTGTTGATATTTGAGTCCATGATGCCATGTATCCTAACAAAATGTCCAGGTCCTCTGGCAGCAAAACAGCCCCAAAACATTAAACAGCCACCACCATATTTAACTGTGGGCATGAGGTACTTTTCCATGTGGCTACCTCTCTGTGTACGCCAAAACCACCTCTGGTGTTTATTGCCAAAAAGCTCTATTTTGGTTTCATCTGACCATCGAAACCGATCCCATTTGAAGTTCCAGTAGTGTCTGGCGAACTGAAGACGCTTGAATTTGTTTTTGGATGAGAGTAGAGGCTTTTTTCTTCAAACCCTTACAAACAACTTGTGGTGATGTAGGTGACCGGTTTGTAGTTTTGGAGACTTTCTGACCCCAAGACACAACTAACTTCTGCAATTCTCCAGCTTGATCCAGATTGATTCATAACATTTCCAGTTGACTGGAACTTCTTAATTATTGCCCTGATGGTGGAAATGGGCATTTTCAATGCTTGTGCTATTTTCTTATAGCCACTTCCCATTTCGTGAAGCTCAACAACCTTTTGCCGCACATCACAGCTATATTCCTTGGTCTTACCCATTGTTATGAATGACTAAGGGAATATGGCCTATGTGTTACCTCATATTTGTACCCCTGTGAAACAGGAAGTCATGGTTGAACATATATTTTATAAGATTTTTTTTTATAAACCTGTGTTGTGTTTGCAATTGTTTGATATCCATGAGAGCAGAGTATTTTTGTGAAATTGTTGAACAAAAGATCAAAAGGTTAAACAATAAAGACAATTTTCACAGCCTTCTTTGCTCATATTTACCAAGGGTGCCAGTGGAGGGCACTGTATGTGTTATATATTAAGGACGTGATGAAACATCTGTATAATGGTATATTAAAAAAATTCCACCCATTTCCCTTCCTGTGTATCGAAAACTTCACACTGCACTGTTATATGTTTTTACACATGGGCAAAAATTAAATCCCATAATACTGTTATTGTTACTGTCACCATTGTTTTACTCACAGTGGTCACCCATAATCTATACACTTTTCTGTGTTCTTGTTAATTCTTCTAAGCTCTATTCACTGGTTTCTCATAATACACACAGTCAGGTCCATAGGTATTTGGACAGAGACCCAATTTTTGTTATTTTGCCTCTGCACATCACCACAGTGGACATGAAATGAAGCAATCAAGATATGACTAAAGTGTAGACTTTCAGCTTTAATTCAAGGGGTTTAACAAAAATATTGCATCAACCGTTTAGGAATTACAACCATTTGCACAGGCTCATAAGTAATTGGACAATTGATGGAGAAGCAGTTTCATGGCCAGATGTGGCCTGTTTTCTCATTATTTCAAGACAAATTAAGGAGATGAAAGGTCTGGAGTTGATTCCAAGCATTGAATTTGCATTTGGTAGCTGTTCTAAGCTGGTTAATGCAATATTTTTGTTAAACCCCTTGAATTAAAGCTGAAAGTTCATACTTCAATCACATCTTGATCGCTTCAATTCAAATCCATTGTGGTGGTATACAGAGGCAAAATTACCAAAATTGTGTCACTGTCCAATACCTATGGACCTTATGGACCTAACGGTATTTTACTTATTGCTTTATTTTATACAGTACTTGCTATAAAGTTTCCTTATTATCTAGTTATTTCAATGTAATAATAACCAGTTAGCTAGGTTTTGTATTTGCTACAGTTGGTGATTCCATGATTGGGGTGCCATAACATTTACAAATATGTATGTAAAGTAAAAGTAAAAGACCTTTCAAACATCGGTCCTTCACTACTTTATCTTTCGGATAAATAACTTAAAGGATAATAATACCTATGTACAGCACTTAGAAAATAGCATTTTTGCCTGTCCAAGCTTTCTATAGCTACACTTCATCTTTTTTTGCATTCATGTGCAAATCCATTTAACATCTCATACTTGAAACTTCCTTTTCCATGAATCATCCATTATAGGTTATGAAAAATGTATATAGTCCCACGACATTCACTCAACCCTGTTACTTGAACGCATTCACCCCTATGAAATATTTTGAATATTCCACAAGTCACAAGTTCAATGGGAAGTTACATCATCTGAATTTACTAAACATAAAAGATCAGAATTTACTAAAGATCATTCTTTCGTTCATTCATTTTTTCGCTATTTTTAGTGATAGTGTGATATTGACTAGTGAAGTCATTTTGAAAGTCTGTTCCCCGAATTCTAATCTGAAAGAAAATGATTACTTAAAAATAATAAAATTTTAATTTAGTCATTAGAATGTCCTTAATGTCCTCTTGCTCTTAGTATGGATGCTACTTAACTACATTTTTTTCATTCTATGCTAAAAAACTCAACCCTGTTACTCATTTAAGGGCAACATTCAGCTACTGTCCGCAAAGATAAACTGTAAACATGAAATTATTGCCTGAGATGGGTTTTGTTGGTAAAATGCATGTTGTCTTAATTTAAATGTTGAAACAATAAAGTTTAATTAAAGGAATGAATGGCATTAAAATCATGAAATCACTCGATTATTGGCTAGATAGCTACAGTCCCTGCCAAAAGTATTGGAACAACAAGGCCAATTCTTTTGTTTTTGCTATAAACTGAAGACATTGGGGTTTGAGATCAAAAGATGAATATGAGACGACAGATCAGAACCTAAAAATTGGGTGCTCTGCCACCAAGGGTGCCATGTTCTAAGCTGTTTTAACACATCTAGATGTAAATATCAGGAAATGAAAGCTGAAATTCTGATCGATTGTCTCAGAGCCAGCTTTAATGAAAACAAAGGAATTGGCCTTGCCGTTCCAATACTTTTGGAGGGGGCTGTGTTTGCATTTATCCCTTTGTTGTAATGCTGTCTAGCTAGCATTAATACCGACATACTTTTACAGGGCTGTACAAATTAAATTTACATCAAATTAAAGCAAAGCCATGTAAAACACACACACACACACACACACACACACACACACACACACATACACACAAAACAAACTTACAATATCTAAAGTCCTGTTTCATCAAAAGATTACAACATGAGCACAGTGTGCATAACTGCAATTCTGTGTGTGTCCTCAGTCCAACTCACCGGTGTGTGTGTGTGTGTGTGTGTGTGTGTGTGTGTGTGTGTGTGTGTGTGAAATCAGCATCTGTCCTCTACTTGAGCATGACCTTCACGGTCCATCTGTGTGTGTGTGGTAGAGAGTGTATGTCATGCTCTCTTGCACCCCCACTAACAGTTCACACTGATAAGCGAAATGCAGTGGGGTGCAGACAATTTCCATCCAGGATCTCTGAATACACAATGAAGCAAAAGCCAATAACAGTGGTATTTAACTAGATTTCACATGAAACAAGAACTAAAGCTAATTCAGTCAATTCAAGTGTTTCTTTAAAATGATTGAGGGTTTGCAAAGATTAGGGTACGAAACAAGCTCAAACTGTGTACTGTGCATATTTTTAGCATGAGTACTCATTTCACTGAAAGACTCAGATGTAGTGCGTCATTCATTTCTGAATAATGTGTTAGAAGTGATGAGAAATTAAGTGCGTCTCAATGACGAGAAGCACTGTGTGGTAATCCGTCGTTTCCGTTCAGTGCAAAAAAGAATTGCGCTTAATTACTGTCATATAAACATCCAGGTATTAAATAGTTAAATATATATGAGTGAATAGTGTAAAATTTACTTGAAGTGCACAAGCTGAGACAGGAGCTTAAAACACTGTGCACTGTGTAAAACCAATCATCCAAAAGTCTCTCTCTCTCTCTCTCTCTCTCTCTCTCTCTTTACATAATCCTATAATTATGCATTTAATATCTTAAAGGGTCTTAAAGTCAAAGCAAATACTTTTACTGTCACAACATGAGCGGCTTACTTGCTCACACACGCACATACACATAAATACACTCAGTCTGCCTAAAGCCTAGTGCACACTGCACGATTTTATCCCTGATTTCCTGCTCACGTAGTGTGCATTGTTCGGTGATTTTCTTTGATATTTTCAAGCATGTTTGATTTTCTCTAGATAGACATGCATGTAGTGTGAACCCCTCTGACACTAGTTGACTAGTCAGTCCTACCAGGATTTCGCGATTGCAGAAATTAACGCAAAATCAAGCAAACTTTGCAATATTCGGAAGGAACTTTTTTCAATTTTTTCAAAATTACCACAGATTTTCTGCAGATTTGGGCCAAGACGTGTCAAGTGATGTCATCACAACGTGCATTCAGCCAAAGCCCGCTTCGATTCACGTGTGTTGAAAATGAGTACAGCTAAAAGGTCTCATGTAAGAACAAACATCACTGAGAAAGACCGTACAAAACAATTTTTGCAATTGCAATTTCACCAATTCAAGTAGCTTTCTGCAAAAAAAAAAAAAAAAAAAAGCACAAAAACTCTACAAGTTGCATGGCAAATTTTGAAAAAAGCCACAGCAAAATCAAGCATATTTTTGGCTGCAATAATCACAAAAAAACTCCTGCATGTATCCTGTATGGAATGACTAGTTGAGCAATGAGAAACAGCCAACGAGAGCCTGAGAGGAAATCAAATTAATCTGCTCTCATGCGCAGCAGATTACTGAATCCAGTTTATCACCCATCTGTTTGTGTGGGAGTAATAACGCTTCTATAAGAAGTGATTTATTTTATACCCAAATGGTTTTTAGGAACAGCAAAAATAAAAACAAACATGACACGATTCCTATAAAAAATAGCTGTGTTTCTTTTCACTGTAGCTCCAGTTCTCTTTGCAGAACAGGCAATCCTCGCTGCTCGCATCTTTCTGACCAATATTTCTTGTTTCCAAAGTCACAGCTCCCACTTTTATTTTTGTGAGAAAGTAGGGTTTGGGGAACAGGTGTGGTTCAGCAGGGATCTCTCCAGGTGAAAGATCGGAAGTGTGAGCACACCCCTGCATCTACCAAACAACTGACCGCAAGCGATTTAAGCAGTGTAAGGATCAGCGATTCTAAGATTTTGAAAGTCATGTAGTGTGCACTCGGCTTTACGATGTCTAAAACCCTTGGTCAAGTTCGATATCTACATGCCAATTCAAACTGTAGACTCAGTGGAGTCAAAATGAAATCTTTAAATGCAATTTTCTCCCTTTTCACTTTTTTAAATAGCATTTTAAAATCTGCTTTTTAAATTTACTTGTGTTGGGGAGACATGTAAAAATGAAACATATTTCAGTTCAGGTTGTATTCAAAACTAAAAACTAAAGAAAATGTCAGGATTTTACAGTGTAAAGGGTTTTCCGAGATCACCGCACATTTAGGGGTCTATGATTGATAAATGCTTATTAACTGATTGGTTTTTGGGACAGAATTTTTAATAGTTTAAACCACGCTGGCTTTAAAAGAGCTGTTTGCTGTAAAAAAAAAAACAACAACAACACCAACAACCTTAAGTTCAAAGCATACTGATACACCTCTTAAAACTTCACCCTGCACATGCATCTGCACTTTAGTCCAGAGTACTGAATACTGACATGCAGAATTTCACTATTAACCCTGGCTCTGTATTGTTAATCCACTGAAGGCTAAATATGTTTACTTTTTTCAGCACAAAGTGTAAATACTTAAAACTAAGTAAACACTATTTACTTCCTACTTAAAAATACTTACTACTTAATACTTAATCGGCTAAAACGCAGATACTGACATTGCTGTAATGATGACTCGTGTAGAAATAAATCTACTAAATATAGTTGGATCAAATCAATATTTTGAGCGTAGCTCTATAATCCTATTACACACACACACACACACACACACACACACACACACACACACACACACACACACACACACACACACACACGAGGATGCTCAAATCTACAAGGAAGAGTGAGTCAGTGCTGTTTAGTCAGCTAGAGTCCAAAAAAGCACAGTCAGGCTCATTTACATACACACACACATGCACACCCATACACTCATATAATCATACATGCACTCACAAATACACTAATGTACAAACACACAAATTGTACACTAGCACACACACATATACACATTGTAATTGGTAGTGAACATACCTTCTTGTTGAGGCGGTTAAGCGGAGATTTCACACAGTTGCCCATAGTGAGTCGCTTTAGCTCATCCTGCCTCTCAGGGTGCAAGAGTCAACGCTTGTGTGTGTGTGTGTGTGTGTGTGTGTGTGTGTGTGTGTGTGTGTGTGTGTGTGTGTGTGTGTGTGTGTGTGTGTGTCTTTTCCCTGCATGCATCAAGCAACTTTAAAGTGCATTTTCCAGTAAAAATATATCTTAGAGACAGAAACAGAGAGAGGGAATGAGGGACGGAGGCTGAGGCAGGATAAGTGACTAGAGCGAGGGATTGAATGCAGGATCAGAGAACGAAAGGAAGGAGGAGAGAAGGCATGCATGTCTTACGCGTGTGTGAGCGCTCACTGAGAGAAGTGTGAGAGTGAGTGCTCGTTCTCATCTCTCTCTTCATCTCTCTCTTACTTCCTCCATCTCTTTCTCTTTCTCACTCTTCTTTTTACTCTCTCTTTGTCCCCTGACCTCTGTCTCTCTATATTTTTCTGTCTCTCTCTCTTTCAGTAGATTTCTCTATCAATCCTCTCACTCTGTCCCTAACACTTTCTCTGTATATCTATCTCGCTTTCTCCCTTCATCCCTCAATCTTGTGTTCTCATCTTTTCCTCCCTCTCCGTCCCTCCCTCTCTTGCCCTGTCTCATCTGTTGTTTACTGTTTTCTTCTTCTTTGTCTCTTGTTCTTATCTCTCTATCCCTTTATTTTCTCTATCTCATTTTTTGTTCTTTCTTCTCTTGTTTTCATGTCAATCATTTATCCTTAATTTCACTCCTGCTCTGTTGATCTACTGTATTTTTATCTTTTTTTGTCTTTCACACACTCTCTGTGTCCCCTAAGACTCTCCTTCTTTCTCGATTTGAATAGCTCTTTATCTCTTTTTGTCTCTCCATCTCTCTGTTACTCTCTTTTCTTTCTCTTTCCATTTCTCTCTGACTCTCTTTTTTCCTTACTCACCCTGTGTGCATAGTTTTGTACTATCCATTTGTACAAGAGAATAAAGATAGACAGAGAGATGCAGAAAGATAGACAGAGAGACACATAGAGAGAGACAGAGAGAGAGAGAGAGAGACAGAGAGACAAACAACAGAAAAAGACAGAGACAGAAAGAGAGAGAGAGAGAGACAGAGAGACAAACAACAGAGAAAGACACAGAGAGAGAGACACAAAGAGAGACAGAGTGACAGAGAGACACATAGAGAGAGACAGGTTCTTAGGGTCGAACGTATTACCTTCCCCCAAGCGAGACACTGGTGACACTAATCCAAACACACACACGCGTGTACACTCGATTACACACACACACGGATACGGGGATGGGGAGCTAAAAATATCACACACACACACACACACACACACACACACACACACACACATACACTTTTGAGCTCTTGAGTGCTCTTTTACAGCAATAATGGATGCATGAATAAACACACACACACACACACACACACACACACACACACACACACACACACACACCTCCACACACACACACACACGCACGCACGCACGCACACACACACACACACTGGTGTGTTGGCTAAAGGCCAGTGCAGGATAGAGAAAGGCAGCTCAACCCAAAATGCACCTGCTGCGACATCACTTCCTGCCTGCACTCATCCTCGCTTCCTCTCAGCTTCTTATCCTCCCTTCCTCTCCTCCACTCATCCTCTCTTCCTCTTCTCTTATCCTCAGATCCGCTCCTCATCCAGTCATCCAACATTTGGGTTCTTCACTCCTCTTCTTCACACGTCTGACATTTTTTGTCCTCTCATCCTACACTCCTGTTCCCCTCTCATCATTCGCTCCTCTCCTCCATTCATCTCCTCCTTCATTCATTCATCCTCCATCCCCTTCGTCCATTTGTCTTCTCTTTTCACCCTTCAATCCTCTCCTCCTCTCATCCTTCTCTCTCTCTCTCTCTCTCTCTCTCTCTCTCTCTCTCTCTCTCACTCTATTTTTCTTTTCTGTCTGTGTCTCTTTGGACGGTTTATCCTGATGAAGATTGTTTTTTTCACCGCAGGCTCATTGTGAACTCTAGTGTGCATCTGAGCCGTCTGTTCACATAATGTCAACTCAACACACACACACACACACACACACACACACACACACACACACACACACACACACACACACACACTGGCTGCAGCCAGTATACATACCTACATCTTTTACTATAAACAGATGAGCCTTATACAATCACAAATACACACTCTACTACACTACTAAACACAAACACACACGCACACGCACACGCATATACACTTGATCCCAGTTATTTGAAATATCAGGAATGCACATGATACAACACTGAGGATAAAGTTTCAAGTGTTACATACAACACGTTGATCCTTTATACGGTATCCTTAAATAAGGCTACTGATGAGGTTAAAGTACAGGACACACACACACACACACACACACACACACACACACACACACACAGGGGCATCAGTAGTGATGTCACTATCTATCTATCTATCTATCTATCTATCTATCTATCTATCTATCTATCTATCTATCTATCTATCTATCTGTCTATCTATCTGTCTGTCTGTCTGTCTGTCTGCCTGCCTGACTATCTAGAGATGTGCATATCTATCTATCTATCTATCTATCTATCTATCTATCTATCTATCTATCTATCTATCTATCTATCTATCTATCTATCTATCTGTCTGTCTATCTATCTGTCTGTCTGTCTGACTATCTAGAGATGTGCATATCTATCTATCTATCTGTCTATCTATCTATCTGTCTGTCTGTCTGCCTACCTGACTATCTAGAGATGTGCATATCTATCTATCTATCTATCTATCTATCTATCTATCTATCTATCTATCTATCTATCTATCTATCTATCTATCGATCGATCTATCTATCTGTCTGTCTGACTATCTAGAGATGAGCATAACTATCTATCCATCCAAGTGAGTAGTTAAGCAGAAGAAGAAGGAGACACTCTTTTTCTTACATAATCCCTTCATATATCTGCCTCCATATATCCATCCCTTCCTCTTCTTCCTTCATCACTCTATCCCTCTTCCCCTTTCTTTCTCTCTCTGTAGCTGCACACTCATGCCTGCAGAACAGCAGGAGTTAGCCGGCAGTGCTGAAACCTCCTGTCCTCCTGTAGCGTGCACTGCTCCCAGCTCGTCTCTTCAAATCTTTACAGCTTTCACTTTTTTTTAAAGTCCTTGATACATTTATCATTATTATAAGGTCAAAGATGATTTTCTATTGTTAGGCACTTAGTGAGCTAGAGTCGCACGTTAGCTCACTATCATTTGACATTGTCCACCCTGCTGACTCACTCACTCACACACACACACACACACACACACACGTCTCTGCATCAGCAAGGCAGAGTGCTCTCAGTCACTGCAATGCTTTTAACTTTCACTTTAACCTCTTTGTTTATAGTCTCACAAAAAGTGAAACTATACTAAAAATAAAACTGTTGGTGCCATCCTATTGCTTCGGTCTCTTATTTTCACTCAGAGTTGCCAACAGGATGAACCCAAATCTTGATCCACACTAAGATGGGGTGTTTACAATAAATGTTTTTGCTGTATCAGATCAAATGGGACAGCAATATAAAAACCAAGATAATGTAGAATAATGTTCAAGCTGCTTTTTCAATGCGAACAAACTCAGCAGGGTTTCAGTCAGTGCCTCGGAAATGATAACATCCAGGACCTTCGTACCAGTGCCTCACCCAATCAGATATGCTGTTGTATGAGATGTACTCAGGATATAATATGCTTAGAATCATGGGTTATGATTTAAGTAGTTTACTTCCTCTCTAAGGACAAACTAAATCTGAGACAACACTGTAGAAGTGCACAGGGGAATAATGCGATGTCTTGCCACAGCCAATGTTACTGAATGATTTGGTGTGTGTGTGTGTGTGTGTGTGTGTGTGTATATCTATCTATTTATCTATCTATCTATATCTATATCTATATCTATCTATATATTTATCTATCTATATATTTATATATATATGTCTATATATATGTCTGAACAGAGTTGTGTTAGGGGGCTTTTAGAAGTCTTCCATGACACACAGTCTCACACACACACACACACACACACACACACACACACACACACACACACACACACACACACACACACAGGCACAAATATGGGGTTTAAATGCTCAGGGTAAAACACAGAACAGGTGAACACAATAAGAGGAAACACAAAAATGACAAGATGGGGGTGTGGACCATGACTCAAAGACGGAAACAGTCACAGCAGGACACCACCCCATTAATGTGTGGCTTATGAAGCGTGACACAAGGGAACACTGGTCAGTGCACAATACAATCACAATACATTCAACAGGGTTTCTCCAATACAAAGGAAAACACACAGGGTTAAATGCTCTAAACTAATGAGGGTGAAAGCGGGAACATTTGAACACAATGAGGTATCAACTACATCATCACCTAAACATTACACAGCTTTGAGTTTAAATTCTAGCTACAAACAGCGAGATATACTGCAATATTATGCATTTTACACACTAATTTCAAGATGGAAAAAGTCTTGTTCTACTGACAGATATATCTCTATAATTTTAAAAGCACAGTATTTTGGGAAAGAAGCACGTATAATAAGTAAACTGAAAGTCTGAAATGAGTAAAAGCTTTTTAAAACAGGCTGAATAGTCAAATACTTGATTTATAATAATCTCATAGTAAGAAGTATTAGATATATTTGCCCATATTTTCACTTGCTGAGATATTTTTTGCAGTGTGACTGACACTGAGGAAGTGTAACACGGTAAATATAACGAGACAACTAGTCACTAGATCTCACCAGCTCCATATTTGCTGCCCAGCTTTATATTTTCTGTGCTTAAATACAACCATGAATTCTATTACATTTGAATAAAAAAAAAAGTCAAAAAGTTTTTGCCCCTTTTGCCCCTGTACTTCTTTAAACAGACATTGCATATTGCTCATATAATATTTAACATGCTATGTAGAGCGTGCAGAGGGCATTTACACTGGTGATGTTACTAAAATGAAATAGTATATATATATATATATATATATATATATATATATATATATATATATATATATATATATATATATATATATATATATATATATATAAAACAATGTGCAATGGTGGAAAGTATCATATAGTAAACAATAACAAAATGTATGAGATTACAATTCCAATTACTGCATTTTCTAGACTATAAGTTACAGAGGGATTTTTTTGCCACCTAGTAAGCATGTAAAAGTTATATCTTCTAGAAAGAAATTACACTTAATATATACAAACAACAGTTTATACATACAAAAATTTTATCCAAATGTTTTGGGTGAAGTATCTTTTTAATTCTTTCTCTTGAATTCTTAATTCTTTCTCTTAATACATAAAATTTAGAAAATAAGGTGCAATTTTTTTTCACTTTCAAGGTGAAGCCTATTGTCTTTTCAAATTGCACATACCACAGTTCCATTATCGCATGTTGTTGCCATATGGCAACAATTACATTTTACCATTTAACAGAATACTCAAAATATATAAACTTGTATACATGATGTAAATGTTAACTTAGCTCAGATAGTGTTTTATTTTTCTTCCTTTAACAAATTTGCCTAAATATTGAAAAATTAATCACATTTTGAGAGCCCTCCGATGATGACCTTCACCATGCCATGTGATTGCAGACAAGGAAGTGCAAACAGCACTTCCTGGTCATCTGACATGGCATTTTTTTTGTTATGTCAAAGTTAAAAGGCCCCTTTTTCCAATTACATAGGAAAATAGCAGTTTTGTATTAAAGCCCATCAAAAAAATTGGAGAAAAATTAATTTTTGCTATATGATAACACCATGCAGTAAAGGGTTAGAATTGCTTGTAAGGAATATAACATGAGAAAAGCAGGAAAATGGTCAGTGGTGCAAAACAGGATGCCTTTGCTTATTTTTCAATAACAGCACATCCTGAATCTTATATGACAAATATTTGCCAATTCATTTTTTTTATTAATTTAAAAATGGTACGTCATACTTTTAATTAATTTATATTTATGTTTAGTGTTGTGAAACATCTGTGGAAAAAGTTAGTTCCCGTTATCACTTACATTATAACAGTTATAAACCATAATTCCATCATTAGTCTCTCTCTCTCTCTTTTTTTTTTTTTTTAAATTTCTGTTAAAGTTAATACTGTTAACACTGTTAACACACACACACACACACACACACACACACACACACACACACACACACACACACACACACACACACAAATCACTGACACTGGAGACTCCTTCCAAAAATAAACATCTCCTTACAGAGAACTTATTAAATCTGCCATACAAGTCTATTTGTAAGATACTACTACAGAAATCAGTACCAATCAGTGCTTAATAGACACACAACAAAGATTAATACACAAATTAGTTTTAATTCAAATTGAGATTTAAAATTTTGTCCTTTTCACTGTTTACCACACATTAATATGAGAGCTGCTTCCGTCAGCTCCTCCTCCCCCACACATCTGATTTGCCCATCTCCTGTAGTAATAATGTACATAATCTCATACACACTGAGCTGTGCTGAGCTCAGGCCTGTGAATATTTTTATTAAAATATAATGGTCGTTGTGTGCTCTCTCTCCCTCATGTTGGCTGCGACGTGGCTAAATTTAGCTACACAGCCAGTGGAGAGCAATTCAGCAGGGTTTAACACACATCTGTGTTATATAAAGAAATATGAAATACAGCATGCTGGGAGAAATGGTGGAGAAATATTTCTGACAAAACAGTGACTGCACACACACACACACACACACACACACACACACACACACACACACACACACACACACACACACACACACACACACACACACACACACACACACACACACACAATCTCAGCAGTACTGTCTGATCATATGTTAGTATTACATTACATCTTAAGTAGTGTGTAATGTCAATCCTAACCACTACACAAAACAGTAACTGTCTGTCTGTCTACCTGTCTATCTGCCTGTCTGTCTGTCTGTCTGCCCATCTAACTACATAGGTTTGTTTTTCAGCAGCATGGTGATGTTACAATCTTCTTGACTGGGAGAAAGTGTTTTTAATGTGATGCTCACTTTACCAATTAATAATGACTTTTGTGCTACGATGCGTTTCAAAAAATATCTCGTCCTTTAATCCTTCCTTCCTTCATGCCTTCCTTCCTCCTTTTGTTTTTTCTCTTTGTTTTTGTTTATTTGTTCATTTCGTTTCTCTTTTTCTTTCTTTCTTTTTGTTTGTTCTTTCTTTGTCTGTCTTTCATTCACCCCTCCATTTCTTTCTTGTTTTCTTTCTTTATCGCTTCCTTCCTTCGTTTTTACTTGCTTGTTTGTTTGCTCCTTCCTTCCTCCTTTCTTTCTTCAATCCTTCTTTCCTTCCTTGCTTTCTATCTTTCTTTCTTTGTCTGTCTCTTTCCTTCTTCCTTTGTTTTTATTTGTTTATTTCATTCTTTCTTTGTTTCTTCCTTCCTTCCTTTCTTTCTTGCTTCCGTCCTTCCTTTGTGTTTGTTCGTTTGCTCCTTCCTTCCTTCCTTCCTTCCTTAGTTTTTCTTTCTTTTTCTTTCTCCCTGTCTTCCCTCCCATGTAAATATATAAGAAATAAATAATGAAATCTCCACTTAAAAACATCTGAATCTGCAGACATTACAGACATGAACCAGACGAGTGTTCTCATTAAAACTCCTCCAGCAATCAGCACAGTAATTAACCTCCATCATGAGGAGCATAACGGCCTACAGTGCATGAGTGTGTGTGTGTGTGTGTGTGTGTGTGTGTGTGTGTGTGTGTGTGTGTGTGTGTGTGTGTGTGTGACTGAAGGTCTGGCCTGGATTTGGGTTATTTCTAGCCCACATTAACACAAGTGTAAGTGATTGCGCTTTGCTGCTCTCTCGGAGACACACAATGGGTCAGATTCCAACAATTATCCTATAGCTTGGTTTATCATTGTGTGTTATATGTTATTGTGGATATACACTCAGTAAAAATGTTCCACATCTACTGTACACGAATTTATTTTGTTATATAATTGATTGATAAGTTCATATTTGTATAGACCTGTCTAAGATGTGTTAAAAAGCAGATTTCACACAATTGCAAAGTCAGTTGTCACAGAATTAATACATTTTAAGGCTGAACAAAAATGACAGCAGTTTGTTTGTGTGTTCCATTGTTGTGTGTTATGTATACAGTTGAGAAAACCTCTTCATATTTCTGATAACATATGCTGTAACAAAAATCATTTAGTTACTGTAGTCTCAATTGGTTAGTTTCATAACTACATGACACTGACTGTTTAACCAGAAAAGATAATAAAAAATACTAAGCATTGACGATTCCTTAGTTTTGAACAGTAACTTTTCCCCCATGCATAAAATGTTGCTTATATTTGGAGCCTACTTCCTTTTAACATCTTCCAGGAAAGACAGGGTACTGGTGATGAAAACCATATCAACTAAATTTTAACTCTTCATGTTGAATGAACAAAAATGTTAAATGAACACATACAGTGTTAATTCAAAGCTACTGTTAACTCTTACTGTGTAGGCTTAACAACTAGTGTGTAAAGTTAACTCTTATAGTGTTGGGCTTATCTCTTGGTGTTAAATTAATAATAGTTTTAACACCTACAGTGTTAACTCTTACTGTGTAGAACTAACACCTAGTGTGTAGCATTGACACTTGCAGTATTGTGTTTAACTCTTAATAAATGTTAAATTAACACATACAGTTTTAACTAAAACCTACTGTTACTTTTACTGTGTAAAATGAACACCTTGTGTGTAGACATAACTCTTACAATGTTGGGCTTAACTCTTGGTGTTGAATTAACAATAGTGTTAGCACCTACAGTGTTATCGGTTACTCTGCCAAATTAATACTTAATGTGTAGAGTTAAGTCTTACAGTGTCGGGCTTAACTCACAATGTCGAAATACTTGATGGAACTAATGATGTTCTGTCATGTATCAAACATGACGGAAAAACTGATGCATTTTCTCATAATTATATAACATAGGGATGTCTATAAATTATACAGTAACCTGAATACATAATCAGATATCAAAGATAGCTGGACAGGCCACGCCCACAAAGGACAAACCTAAAAAAAACATGCGCGGCTTGTTGCCTTTTCATGAGACTGCAAAGTGAAACTTTTACTAAAAGAACAGACAGAATTCTGATTGGCTGGTATGGTAGTGATCTGTGGTATATACAGTATTTATATAATTCATGCTGTTCTATTAAAAACAATAACAAGAATAAAACTAGATGAGGTAGAACAGTAAGACTGATGATCTGATGTACGCCTTTTTGGGATAAAAACCTAATTCTGCTCATGTCCAGCACCTCTTTTATTTAGTCTGCTTGTTTCAGCATTGTGTCACCATTTCACAGAGTAATGGGGAAGAAGATTTACTATGATGACAGAGCCCTAATTACCTTTGTTAAAATTTACTGCAGCTGGTTTTGGAAGCATCAGCATGTTAACTGTCACGGTGTGGACACAGTATACACGCACACCACATCCATCATGTACATTACATCCCCACAGAAACTATCAACCAATGAGACAGGCCCAAACACACCACTATCATCTGCTGTGGTAACGTTAAAGCATGATATAAAACAAACTTTCACAATAATGACGTCATTAACTAACGTCATGCTGCGTGTACTGTGATAAATGAACACCTACAGTGTAAACTCTTCCGGTGTATAGCTTATACAAAACTTTAATTCAGCACTGTATATGTTAATTCAACACTGCTCTGTTTCCATGCATTGTTTTCTTGCATGAGAGGGTTTATTCCTTAAAATTTTTTTAAAATTGGACAAAAAAGATGGATCTATCATAAAACTTGCCCTGGGTGTTATCACTGTTTGCAGGACTAAAAAACTTTTTGGCTATCTAACATGAGACTGTAGGCTAGTTTGATGTCGTTAGCCAAGGGGAGGCACAACTAAGCTATCACTATTTGGGTTTAGCTGCTACGGTGCCATGCAAAGTACGTTAGCTGCCCTTATGCTCTGCTCATATCATGTTCATGTAAACTGGAACTCATATAGACATTTACACACCTTGTTTTCCGGCCCAGCGTGAGAGGATGTTAGTGTTTCAGTTTCAACATCGTATGTCCAATTTTCCCTCACACTGACTGTGTGAGCTAGTGTTTGGCAGAATTGAGACCTGTCAGCCAATAAGACATGAGTATAAACCCTGTGTGATTGGTCTTTCCTCTGTTCAATGAAGATACAGAATCACAACATTGCCGTCTTCTTTTACTGATGTTCAGTTACGTAGTGAAAAACCGCTCCAAGTGGAGAATTATTCGGGGCTAAAGAAAAAGTCTCTAGGGCTACAGCCCTGAGTGCCCAGGCCAGGTTACGCCCCTCGACAAACCAAGCAAAATTTTGAAAAGCTTTGCACATCCTCTGTCTGCAGTTCTCTGTATAAATTTAAGTAAGTGCGCAGTCTCTCATGGCTCAACAACCAAGGCTTCACCCACAACCTCTTTCGTTTCACTCTTCTTCTTTTCAGGTGAAGAACAACACGTAAAGACACTAGTAATTGTAACATTTTTATTGTGGTAAAAGAATAATCCATTTTTAAACCAGTCTGACTGTCCGTAAAAAAGTTTGTTGGTGTTTGTTGGGGCAGTGTGACAGCTGTGTTTCCCAAAATTCGAAATCCAACAGCCAACTTTTAAAAGTTGGTGATTGTTGATGTTAGTAGGTGTTAATTCTGTGTATGTAAAAGGTGTATGTAGGTGTTAATTCTGTACAGAAAGTATACTGTACTGTAGGTGTTCATTTGCCACTGTAACAGTAAACCCTGCACTGTGTTAATTCAACCCTTTAAAAAAATGTAATGGATCTACATCTACACTGTAGGTGTTAACACTATTGTCAATTCAACCAGGAGTTAAGCCAGTTACTCAAAAGTTAACGCTACACACTAGTTCTTAATTCTACACTAAAACAATAAAACAATAGTTTTAAAAATTAACATTGTAGGTGTTAATTTGACACTATTGTTAATTCGATGCCAGGAGTTAAGCCCAACAAGCCTTAACTCTACAAAATATATGTAGGTGTTAATTCTACAATTTAAGACTTAACAGTAGTTTTAAGTTAACATTTTAGGTGTTCATTTGACACTAATCTTATTTCAACATGAGTTAAGCCCGACACCGTAAGACTTAACTCTACACATTTGGTGTTAATTCTGCAGAGTAACAGATACCACTGTAGGTGTTAACACTGCTGTTAATTTAACACCATGAGTTAAGCCCAACATTGTGAGAGTTACTTCTACACACTAGGTGTTAATTTGACACAGTAAGAGTTAACAGTAGCTTTGAGTTAGTACTGTATGTGTTAATTTAATTTAACATTTTTGTTAGTTCAACATTAAGAGTTAATGCTACACACTAGATGATAATTCTACAATGTAAGAGTTAATCTGTACATACCATAAAACTTATGTTTTAAGTTTTTTTTTTCTTTTAACCAGTTAACCGTGCTTTCTTCATCTGTCCGCGCGCGTGTCCTCTCGCCAATCACAAACCTGTTGAACGCATAAATCATCTCTACATTTTCTCGCATGCGTGTTTAAAACCTCTGCATTCTTACCTGTCCGAAGACTGACTTTATGATCGGACGCAGCTCTTCATCCGGTGCCTTCGCGCGCGCGTTGCCGTGTTTGCCTGTCGCCTCTGCGCACGCGGAAGCGGGGCTCGCGTTTACGCTTTGGTTCGAGCCCCTTCGCGGTTTCTCCTTCGGCTCAAAAAACGAATTGGTTTCGTCCGAGCGCCTCGGGGTTTTCTCACTCTGAGAGTGATGAGACGGCTGTTTGCGTCTCGCCGTTTCCTCCTCGTGCTGGCTCCTCGGACCGCGTCTCGCGCATCCGTTCCGGGAGCTTCCGCGCGCGCCTTCCGCGGGCGTCGTGTTTCCGGTGTGCCGGTGATGCTGGGGATGCTGATGTTGACGGTGAACGGAGGATCCGATCAGAGATGTTGTAGATTCGCTCTTGGGAAGTGACGAGCTCATTGTAATCTAGCTGAAAATGTCACTGGAGAGGGTCTATGATAACCTCGCGTGCGTGAGTGGGTGTGAGAGAGTGTCTTTGAGAGAGAGTGTGTGCTGCAGAAGTGTACTGAAGGAGTGTGCTGGAGGAGTGTGCAGAGAGTGTGCTGCATGGAGAATGCTGTCTACACTCCCCCAATAGAATCCCTGTATTATGATGGGGAGTATATAAACAGCCTCCACACAGAGATGAGCCATTTTCAAGGCCAGTGAAATGCCCTGCTATTTGGAGGCTTTAATGCAGAGCGGAACCAGTTCATCTGAAAACAGAAACAACCTCGACTGTGCATTAAATTAGAGCTGGAAGGTGATAGTGCATCTCTGTAGACCCTTTGTTCTATATGTACTTAATGGTCAGATCAGAGGTGACTCTGTTAAAGAAACTTTCACATACTGGTCAACTTTTGGGCCCAGTGTAGCCACTGACATGGACACTATCATCAGCACCTCTTTCAGACCACTGCCAAATTAATGTGTACCTGAACCAGTCCCACACACCACAATATCTATAGATGGGCACCACATAGCACCAATAATTCCATCCATTTTCTGTACCGCTTATCCTACACAGGGTCGCGCAGAGCCTGGAGCCTATCCCAGGGGACTCAGGGCACGAGCTGGGGGACACCCTGGACAGGGTGCCAATCCACCGCAGGGCAGAGACTGGAATCGAACCGCCAACCCCGGAGGTGCGAGGACAGGGTTGTGGTCAGGGAATACACCCTGGGCAGGACACCAGTCCTTCACACTATGCACACACTTTCACACACTCATTCACATCTAGGGGCATATTTTTTTGGGAGGCAGGAGGAAATCCACACCAGGAGCTGTAAGGAGGCAACACTAACCGCTGTGCCACCATGCTGCCCTCCAATAAATTCATTCAGCCTCTAGATTCTGCCTCTATAACAAACAAAATGACTAATGTTATTACTGTAACACCCAGTTTGAGGATCAGTGGCTCAGGTGGTAGAGCGGGTTGTTCCCCGTATGGTTGGCGGTTTGATTCCCGGCTCACATGACTCCATGTGCCGAAGTGTCCTTGGGCAAGACACTGAACTCCAAGTGCCTTGCATGGTAGCTCTGCTGCCATTGGTGTGTGAGTGTGTGTGTGAATGGGTGAATAAGACACAGTGTAAAGTGCCTTGTGAACCGCAAAGGTTAAAAAGAGCTATATAAGTGCAGACCATTTACCATATCTTGTGCTCTTGAGTGTGTGTAAATGTCTGGTTTACCAACATTGTCCATCATCAACACCAATACTCTCCAACAAAAACACAGACAAACACCAACATTCTCCAACAAACACCAATAGTTTCCAAGAAAAACTTTCACCAAGATTATCTCTAGATTTGGACATTTTCAGGTACTGTTACAATGCTGAATATTTTTTATTGGCATAGAAGTCAAAATAGCTTCCATTTCTGCCTTTTCATTCACTGTTTAATAGTCATTTTGTGTTTCCAGCCCTCTGTGTGCTTGACTTTTTATGGAGATTTGTGAGCATCAATAAATGCTTTATCAGGAACATGCTTTGCACTTCACAGGCGATCAACATAAGCACTAGAATGGAGAAAATAATTTTTTCCAAAACTTTTGTAAATCTGGCAGAAAATTTTAGTTTAGGTTTGCCTTACACAAACATTTACACACACATTTATTAAAAGAATGCTAAATGAAGCCCATTGTCCTACATATGCTCATTCCAATTGTTCCACAGCATGGCATTCATGGCAGGTGAAAGCTCTTCAGTTCAGTATGTTTAATGCCAGAGGTAAGTTCCTGCAGAGAAACACCAACCTGTTCTCTCTCTCACTCTAACCTTCTTAATGTCTCCTGCTCTCTGTCCTTCTTTTTGTCTCACCATCTCTCCCTGTCCTTGTTTTTTGTCTGTCTGTCCTTCTTTCCTTCTCTGTCTTTGTCCTTTCTGTTTCTGTCTTTCTATAGCTCTTAGCACAGCAACCTTCAAATGAATTATTATGTAAATCCCTTCTCCCTGTAAAAAAAAAAAAAAAAGCAAAAACAAACAAACCAAAAAAAAAAAAAAAAAAAAAAAAACATGAAAATGATTCATACCAAAATCCCCAGAACATTAACACCTACAGTTCTGAATTAACACTTAAACCATAAAATGTTTCTCCACTTTGTTCATTTATGAATTAGCACATCCAAGGCTTATATCCAAAAATGTTAATTTTCTTCAGCTTCATTTGAGGTTGACCATTTCCAGATAGGTGACATGTGAGAATGTTAGGTAGTTAGAAAGGCCAATTCTTCTACCTAGTGAACACTGGCTTAGTATAGTGTAGCCTAGGAGTCTACAGCCAAATAATCTAGGCTCAGGAACAAAACAACAGAAGTACACATAAAAGAAATATTCAAGTTAATCCGAGTCATTCATGGACACCTCATGGAGAGCTGACCATGAAAAATCCAGCTAATGTCTATAGCCTATGTATTAAGGATACTATGCATCCTGTCACCATACACCATACTTTTATATAAAGTATTTACAGAAGAAATAAAATTACATTTAACTGTGTATAAAAGCCTTATGATATATATATATATAAACAGATTTTAAAAGCCTACAATCATGACTAAACAGTCAAATGTTCTAATGTGAAACTTGATAATGAAGGGATTAAACAGAAGTTAAACATTTTCGGGTCCCCTTGCACCCCCTGTAAAATCGGCTGTGCCCTAACATATGCAAAAATACCATTTGAGTGTTTGACCAGCCTGAAAGCAAAATCAGTTTTTTTTTCTATTTCTGTAGTATTTATGACTATAATGTTGAACATATTTCCTTTACTGACAACGTTTAACATACTGCATTAGCATTCAGGCTACACTAGGCTAACCGAGCGTTCGGGATCCCTTACGTAAGAGTGCAGAGGATGCAGCGCACATTTTAATGACCTCCTTCAGCCAAAATTGCTGCAGTGTGCAGCAGAATAAACGATAAGTCTGAGAGCACTATGAAGGTAAAATTCTGTAATCCTACGGAGCAGCTGTATTAATGTTTGATTAAAGATGAAGTAAAAACACACATTCCTAACATTCTTGATAGTGCACTGAGACTTTTGAACACTGCTGCAGATCTAATTAAGTCCCTGTGTGTGCGTACATGTGTGCATGTGTGTGTTTGTAAGAGTGTGAGATGCACAGCAGTGATGATTTTTGCCTCTTTTATGTCTCTTGGGAGTTTATGTTCTTTGACATCTGTGTCTCTGTTCAGTGCCAGGGAGAAACAGACTTTCTCTCAGTCTCTTTCCATCTGCTTTTTCCACATTATCACACCGCATTGCTCCACGCCTTCATTTGTGCCTTTATCCAAAAAGAGCATTACGTATAACTACAGCATAATGCATAATTGTGCATGGTAAAAAAAATAAAAAACAAACACGCAATAGATTTCAGAATCTCGATTACAATAATATAATTAACTACAGAACAGTAACTGTCTTTGTTTATTCTGGCTTGTGCCTCTGTTTACTTTGGCAGTGTTATATAGAGCAGCTATTCAAACATTAGTTATTTGTATTAGGCAATACAAAGTGATTATTTTAATAATCTTAGTTCCTTCACTGTAAAGAAACATTTAGCATTAAAATATCTTATGAAAAACATAATTTTTAGAATTCAGTGTGAAAAATATTAACCGTGAAGTTCTTTTTTACATAATTTACTTTTGACTTTTACTTTTTACTAGCATTTAGCGTTTTGGAAAATGAGTGTTGTTAATTTTTTAATATTCATGAAAATTTCAGAAAATTTGAATATTCATGGAAATAAACTGGCTATATATAAGCTTTATATAATATATTATATGGCTAATATATTCTTTACATCGATACATTATATATATATATATATATATATATATATATATATATATATATATATATATATATATATATATATGTATATATATATATATATATATATATATATATATACTATATTATACATAGTATATTAGTGATTGTAACGGTTACAATTATTCTCTAGCAATAATCTGTACTTTGTAAAATATACTGTAATATATAATCCAGTATTTTAATAGATATACTGTAATATATTTCATTATTGTAAGGGTGCAGATGTTATTTCAGAGATATGATGTAAATGCAGCATTGTAGCGTTAATATATTGGGAATTTTGCTGTGAACAATTCCACATCATCAGATTATCAAGGTCCTACCTGTGTGTGAGGGGCTTACTTAGTGTCTGTACATCACACACTCACTTACATTATAATCAATGACCTTGGAGGCTTAGTGTATGTGTGTGTGTGTGTGTGTGTGTGTGTGTGTGTGTGTGTGTGTGTGTGTGTGTGTGTGTGAGAGAGAGAGAGAGAGAGTGAGAGAGAGAGAGAGAGAGAGAGAGAGAGAGAGATGGAAAGATCCATCGATGGCCTTCATGAATAAAACAATGGCAAACATGACAGACAGCAATATGTGTGTGTGTGTGTGTGTGTGTGTGTGTGTGTGTGTGTGTGTGTGTGTGTGTGTGTGTGTGTGTGTGTGTGTGTGTGTGTGATAAAGAGAAAATAAAAAATAAAAACAAGGTTGGTTTTTATCGCCCAGAACATCATCAGACACACACACACACACACACACACACACACACACACACACACACACACACACACACACACACACACACACACACACACACACACACACGCACACGTTATACTAAGTGCTTCTAAGTGAAATTAGTGCACTCAGTGACACTAATTTCACTTAGAAGCACTTAGTATAATGTTTTCACCCATCTTGTCTCACGTGTCACACTCTCCTACAGCTCGCAACTAATTTCACTTCAGCTCTGAATACACACAGGCTCATGTGTCTGAATCAGGTGTTTTTTTTTTGTTGTTCATAACCTCCCAAAGTTCTCTCATGTGACTCCACTACTATCAAGATCACTTCCTACTGTAGCAAGAATCAAATTAAAACAGCTTTGCACCACGTTATATACACACCCTAATTCAGAACTACATGTGATTTACAAGATTTACAAGATTTAACATACTCGTAAAGTGAATAGTAAAGATTAATTTACCAGTCCAAATATCCCCATTACTCCCCCAACGTCTAAACATCTACCTCTTCAAACAATATTTACAGATGGGTGACGAATTATAAGAAAGAAAAAAAAAAACAACAACCCAAGGGCATCCTTTATCTTCCCTGTCAATCATAGCAACACTAGCAATAGGGCATCTGTGAGTTCATGTATGAGGAAGAGGGTGGATAGAGTAGGATACACTCCTCTGAGTGTATTACGCTGCCCTGTGATGCAGCATGAGCAACAGTTCAAAAAGATGTGGTTAGTTCCTTTGGAGGAAGCACATGTTAGCATTTGCCCTCATGTTAGTCTTTGTAGTTGTCATACAGTATAATAGAGGAGAGCTGGGTGGTGGATGGGAATTGGCAGATGATGAAATTGTGAAAAAACAATGAGAAAAAGGGTTTTGTTATGCTGTGGGGACATTTGTTTTAATAGCATGGTTTGGGTCCACTTGTCCATTTAGAGAGAATTGATTTGATTTGTATTGCAAATCAATACAAAGTTATTCTGACTGATCACCTTTATCTTATGATGAAACATTTCTATCCTGATGGGAGTGGTTTCTTCCCACAGGGCATGAGAGCTCACTGAATGGCTTGGGGAAGATGGAAATGATGTAAATCATCTTCCAATCTTCACACATACCACATATCAACCCAACTGAACACCTATGGCAGATTTTGAAGAGATAGTAGAGAATATTCAGTGCAATCATAAAATCCAATAACACACTGCTTATGGTTACTGTTCAAATACATGTATTTTTGGCAATTTTTGCAACCTATTTGAAATAAATTTATATTTGTTTAAAGCTTGTAACAGCTCCAATGCCTTCACTCATCTCTGAATGTCTGACTCGTTGCAAACGGTGTTTTAACATCATCTGCACCGACTTTAACGAGTGTAAATATTTGTGCACGTTTGACCTCTACGTTAACCTGCTGTTTGGAAGAATATGAAATATTCATCAGCTGTGTGAATCATTCAGCGGGGGAATTATCTCGTGAACTTGTCCCTACTCTCACCTGATTTGCAAAGTGTGCAAGCCAAATCACCAAATGCACTACTTCACTTCATGAATAAAACAATGGCAAACATGACAGACAGCAATGTGTGTGTGTGTCCACTCATTTCCACGTGAATACCACTGCATAGTACTGTAATGAATATTGCATTATACTATTTAGCCAGCACTATTTGATATGCTAGCTAAGTCTTTTATAGCTGCAACCAAGCTTTTACTGTTACAGTGACACCAGGCTATGTGGGGCTGTGTCCTAAACTGCACACCAGATAGAATGACAAAATATCAAACCACCCAAAAGATGCCTATAAGTTGTCTTGTTGCTTCTTATCAGAGCGCTCACACATTAAGCTAAGGGTGGCACGGTGGCTTAGTGGTTAGCACGTTTGCCTCACACCTCTGGGGGTTGGGGGTTTGAATCCCGCCTCAGTCCTGTGTGTGTGGAGTTTGCATGTACTCCCCATGCTTCGGGGGTTTCCTCTGGTTACTCCAGTTTCCTTCTCCAGTCCAAAGACATGTGTTGTAGGCTGATTGGCATTTCCAAATTGTCTGTAGTGTGTGAATGTGTGTGTGATTGTGCCCTGCAATGGAGGGCCATCTTGGAAAATGGATGGATGGATAGTTGTGCTAAATTGCCCATAGGTGTGAATGTGTGTGTGCATGGTGCCATGCGATGGACTGGCATTCATTCCAGGGTGAATTCTCCTGCCTTGTTACCAGGACTGGTTATGGATCCAACAACATTTCATTCACCCTCAGTAACACTTTATCCTAGTCCAGGTCATATGGATACGACACTGACCTAGACTAGGATAAAGTGTTGCTGAAGGCGAATGAAATGAATTCTTCTTGTGGATCGTTATTATAAGAATGAATTCTAACAAACTGCAATGAAGAACTAATGCATTATGAGTAATACACAAGTGCCCTCACACAATGAGAATAACGTAGTATGTAGTAGTATTAAACATAAAATAACTGCTGTTAGGACAGCTCTGCAGCAGTTTTTCTGACGGAGCCTTTTTATCTGGACAGAATACTATTTTAGACATGGTATTGACTCTGTTGGGTGTGGCTGCTCAGGGGCGGACAGGTACAGTGTAGAGCCAAAGAGAGTGCAGTACTGAGAAAGGGGGTGGCACTCCGGCAAGTGCCACAGAGGGACAGAATAATTTGCATGGCTGTTTATAATGAGAGAAATCCCTTTACCTTCCTACTAATTAACCACCCTGTCTTTCTCAGCGTCACTTTGGGGTTTCACTTTCAATTAATATTTAATTCTGTAAATTAAATTTCATTTAATCTGATACCGTGAGTCATTTGATACCATTGTAAGCCACTTAAAAAGGCATTGACCTGCAGTGACAGTGGGAATGGGGATCAGCTTTGCGGTATTCCCCCCAGAGAGATAATAATGCTTTACTTTTGCAATGGAGATAATTAACAGATGTAATGGAAGCTTATAGCCACTGGTTTAATATCATGTCCAAATCATTACATAGTATGTGTTTCAAATAGACTTGCCTATGTAGCGTGTGACACTGTATGACACTCTGGGATCTACTGTATATCAGGACATCATAGGGCTAATAAACAGCCATAATGTAACAGCCATTTTAATGCACTTCAATCACTTTCTTCTTTAGCCTACTGTTTGTAAGTGGCATGGCCCAATATTTGAAAATGGAATTATATGACAGGCTGTATTGAAAGACTGTATTATCATCTAAATCACTTCGATTTAGATGATAATACAGTCAGTCAGGTCCATAAGTATTGGGTATTGGACAGTGACACAGTTTTCGCAATTTTGCCTCTGTACACCACCACAGTGGATTTCAAATGAAGCAATCAAAATGTGATTGAAGTGCAGACTTTCAGCTTTAATTCAAGGGGGTTTAACAAAAATATTGCATTAACCGTGTAGGAATAACAGCCATTTATTTTAACAGAGTCTCTCCATATTCACAGGCTCAAAAGTAATTTGAGAAATGACTGATTCGTGAATGAGTGTGTGGATATGTGTATGGTGCCCTGTAATGGACCAGTGTCCCATCCAGGATGCTTTCCCACCTTTTACTCAGTATTCCCAGGATTCCCTGGCTATGAATCCCCTGCGGTCCAGGTTAAAGTGATTACTTAAAATGAATGAATGTTGTGGCTCTGCCCAATACAGCCTACTGAATAGTACAGACTGCCCCATTGTGGAACCATTTAGCATTTTAATGGAACAGTTTTCTACTGTAAGGGTTTTCAGTGTGTAAGGATCCATCTGTTCATACCTAATGGGATAGATTCATAATGATTAATGCTCTACAGTCTGAGGTTCAATAGTGAACTCTGATTACCGTCTGTGTGGATTTCTTCATGTTCTTTAACCATGTCCGTGTAGGTTTCTGGATTGGATATGCTAAATTGTGATGAACCAGTTAATAAACTGGATGAAACAGTGAACAACAGTGTACTAAGGAACCTGATTAAATCTTGTAAAAAAATAAATAAGTAACAATGCTAAAGTGCATTATCTTTTGCCTGAACATGTACAGGCTCACACAGCGCTCTCGTTTACAGTAAATGAAGTGGGATGGATAAAGTAGGATAAAACACTGCAATCCTGGTTAACGGAAGATGAATGAAAGAGTGATGAATAAGAACAAGCATACAATACACTTCAGCACTGAAAATATGATGCAAATTTCCCTAATGAATAATTGAATTAGGTGTAAGTTGCTCACATAAATAATTAATTAGAGCAAACAACAGAGAATTTGACACTCATCCTCACTGAACAGCAACTTTTCCTATCACTTGCAGTGACAGTTTTTGGTATCTCCTTACAGCTTCCTGTTTAAAAGAGGACAACATTATACATACACTATATAAAACAGTGCAAAGGCACTGAGAGGGTTTTACTAAATAATAAAAACTCTTGTGACATCATTATCTCTACTGGTATAGTAAATCAATCAATCAATCAATCAATCAATCAATCTATCTATCTATCTATCTATCTATCTATCTATCTATCTATCTATCTATCTATCTATCTATCTATCTATCTATCTACAGTGGGGGAAAAAGTATTTGATCCCCTGCTGATTTTGTACGTTTGCCCACTGACAAAGAAATGATCAGTCTATAATTTTAATGGTAGGTGTATTTTAACAGTGAGAGACAGAATAACAAAAAAAATCCAGAAAAACGCATTTCAAAAAAGTTATAAATTGATTTGCATTTTAATGAGGGAAAGAAGTATTTGACCCCTTCGACTTAGTACTTGGTGGCAAAACCCTTGTTGGCAATCACAGAGGTCAGACGTTTCTTGTAGTTGGCCACCAGGTTTGCACACATCTCAGGAGGGATTTTGTCCCACTCCTCTTTGCAGATCCTCTCCAAGTCATTAAGGTCATTTTCAATGCCATGGCTGAGGGAAGGAGGTTCTGCAGTTGTCCTGTCCCCTTAGCAGAAAAACACCCGCAAAGCATAATGTTCCCACCTCCATGTTTGACGGTGGGGATGGTGTTATGACTTGGGGTCATAGGCAGCATTCCTCCACCTCCAAACACGGCGAGTTGAGTTGATGCCAGAGAGATCTGACCACAACTGACCACAACACTTTCACCCAGTTCTCCTCTGAATCATTCAGATGTTCATTGGCAAACTTCAGATGGGCCTGTACATGTGCTTTCTTGAGCAGAGGGACCTTGCGGGTGCTGCAGGATTTCAGTCCTTCACGGCGTAGTGTGTTACCAATTGTTTTCTTGGTGACTATGGTCCCAGCTGCCTTGAGATCATTAACAAGATCCTCCCGTGTAGTTCTGGGCTGATTCCTCACCGTTCTCATGATCACTGAAACTCCACGAGGTGAGATCTTGCATGGAGCCCCAGACTAAGGGAGACTGACAGTTTCTTCCATTTGCGAATAATCGCACCAACTGTTGTCACCTTCTCACCAAGCTGCTTGGCGATGGTCTTGTAGCCCATTCCAGCCTTGTGTAGGTCTACAATCTTGTCCCTGACATCCTTGGACAGCTCTTTGGTCTTGGCCATGGTGGAGAGTTTGTAATCTGGTTGATTGATTGCTTCTGTGGACAGGTGTCTTTTATACAGGTAACAAACTGAGATTAGGAGCACTCCCTTTAAGAGAGTGCTCCTAATCTCAGCTCATTACCTGTGTAAAAGACACCTGGGAGCCAGAAATCTTGCTGATTGATAGGGGATCAAATACTTATTTCCCTCATTAAAATGCAAATCAATTTATAACTTTTTTCAAATGCGTTTTTCTGGATTTTTTTGTTGTTATTCTGTCTCTCACTGTTAAAATACACCTACCATTAAAATTATAGACTGATCATTTCTTTGTCAGTGGGCAAACGTACAAAATCAGCAGGGGATCAAATACTTTTTTCCCCCACTCTATCTATCTATCTATCTATCTATCTATCTATCTATCTATCTATCTATCTATCTATCTATCTATCTATCTATCTATCTATCTATCTATCTATCTATCTATCTATCTAATAGCAAGAGCACTCATTTTGTGAATGTTCTAACTGCCACTGAGTACAGGGGTGAAAATCTCACTAAATAATCAAACTTTATGCGATCGCCTACAATAGCAGTGCATGTTTATAAAAATCTGGCGTTCTGTACAGATATTTGCACAAGAAAGCACAGAAATTAATCGTGTAGTGGAGAGAACATCACTTCTGCTGTGAAATCGGATTTTCTTTTCAGCTTCATCTCTGCCACATGCCCACACGAGCATAGATTCTAGCTAGAAACAATATGGCATGCAGTATTTATTTATGCTACATTCTGCAGTGTATGTGTAAAATCTAAACAGCACATGGGCTACGTTGACTGCAGCTCATGGTCTGCTGTCTGTTAAAATGAAAAGTTCTTGAATGTTCAGTCAAATTGTGATATTTAGTGGTAATGTGTGTTCATAATATTCTGATAGCCAGTTCATATATTTAAACATTATGTACAGCCTATGAAACCAGTGCAAGGAACCACAGAAATGAACGCTGTACATCCAGCAGAGCAGCACCGCTTCTGGTGTTGAGTTCATTTGGGATGCTGAGTTCAAATTTTTGTATAGAATATTTATCTGTACACGACATACATTTTCCCCATGCTGTATAAAACAACACAACAGTGCCCTCTGCTGTGTGTGTGTGTGTGTGTGTGTGTGTGTGTGTGTGTGTGTGTGTGTGTGTGTGTGTGTGTGTGTGTGTGTGAGAGAGAGAGAGAGAGAGAGAGAGAGAGAGAGAGAGAGAGAGCGAGCACACATCCTGTGATTTTCCTACACACATGCTGTATAAAACAACAAAAACAGCACCCTTCTCTCTCTCTCTCTCTCTCTCTCTCTCTCTCTCTCTCTGTGTGTGTGTGTGTGTGTGTGTGTGTGATTTTCCTGTACACATGCTGTACAGGAACAAAACAACAAAACAGCACTCCAGTTATAAAGGCATGCCACTCGGGACAAATTTATTTTTCATTTTTGTAGGATTATGTTTTTTGCCACACTGATTTTGTGTGTGTGTGTGTGTGTGTGTGTGTGTGTGTGTGTGTGTGTGTGTGTGAGAAGAGTCAAGAGTAGTTTATTTCTCATTTGCACAGCTACACTGGGTACACTGGGCTTGTGACGAGACTCAGACTTATACCTTGGCAGTACAAACACTTATTAGACATGAACAAACACAGTTTGAGTGCAGTCCTTAATGTTACTGCAGGCCTTCCTCAGACAGCGTGTTTGGTAAATGTCCTGTAAGGCCGGGAGTTTGTCTCCAGTGATAAGCTCTGCTGTACTCACCACTCTCTGAAGAGCTTCACAGTTAGAGGACGAACAGCTGCCGTGCCAAACAGTGATGCAGCCAGTCACAATGCAGAGGTAGAAGTTTGACATGATGTCTGAGGAAATGCAAAACCTCTTAAGCCTCCACAGAAAGTAAAGACACTGATGGGCTGCTCTTTTGTGTGTGAGCACACAACATCAAATCCGGTGATTGTTTGTGTGTGTGTGTGTGTGTGTGTGTGTGTGTGTGTGTGTGTGTATGTATTCCTATACAAGGTGTCATTGTGTGTTTTTAGTCAGCTGTGTTTGTCTTTAAACTGCACTGCAAATATCACCTTTCATTTTTGTACTTTTATCGTTATAAAGTTGAACAGGAATGATCCACATGGCCATGCTTGAACTGCAGAGTCAGCGCGTCTCAGCTCTGTCTCAACGTGCCTTTTACAAGGTTTTGCTTCTCAATATCCAGAGCTCCAGGTATGTTCATTTCCTCCACCATTACAGCATATGAAATTGGGTGGATTGGTTATGCTAAATTACTTCTATGTGTGAATGTGCAAATGTGTGCACTGTGCCCTGTGCTGGACTACTGTCCCTTATAATGTGTGCTCCGTGTTCCTGGGATAGGCCTGACCTTTTTTTTTCTTTTCTTTTCTAACTGGTATGGGTATGCAGGCTTCAAACAACATTTGAAGGCAATGGCCTCTTCTGCACAGTAACTCTGACAAACAAACAAAAAAAGCAGATTTTCTCAGACTAGGAATTCCCGCAAGGTTAGATATCCTTGTAGGGACATTTGGCCTCCCACCAAGATATAAAAACATGCCCCTTCCCAAGAAGTAACAGCATGCAAACACAAACACACACACACACACACACACACAGAGGGAGAGAGAAAGAGAGAGGCGAGAAATAGAAAGAAAGATTTTTTTTTTTCAAATGTACATATGATAAATGATAAATGTGTCTGACATGTGTTGATGTTTTTGAAGCCATCATTTCACTTTCCACACAAAGCATACCATATGATGGATTGCAAATTGTGTGCCTCATTGTGAGAAATGTGTTAGGACACTTGAGAGCGAAAGTGCTTTTCCCTGAAATGTCTGTAAACAAGTAAAGACTAAGTGATGAATTTCAAGCCTTGCTGCATGGTTATGGTTGCTATTCAGGGCACGTTGCTGAAAAAGGGAGTCTGGCTTCAATAAGTTAAGTGTTACATGGCTAACACAAGGGGTTTTCAAGTTAAGTTAAGTCAAGTAAAATCAAGTGGGTTATGATTGTCATTCCACTATTTAGCTTGTATACATTGCAACGAAATGTTCTCCAGGACCATGGTGTAACACATAATAGTACACAGGACTATATAATGTGCATATACACAACAGTGTGAGACAGGTGCAGGACAATAAATACACAGAACAGGACAATAAATACACAACACAGGACAATAAATACACAGCATGTACGTTTTCGAATACATTTTGCATTCTGGCCATTTACACATATTGCAGCAACATATTTGATAAACACATTTTGCATATTTGTCCCTTCTGACATGATGCTCCTGTTTTACACACTTATACACTAACAAGTCTTCTTACAAGTCCTATCTGTGTTTTGTAAAATAACTTTTTTCTAAAGTCAGATGTTTTGCCCAACACCTCCACATGGATTAATGTGATGATTGCTAGTGTCGAGTCAGTAAACTGGTGAAAGAAATGATTTCAGAGGCTGCAATTATCTACTGCTGTCATCATCATGCACTCTGTATTGCACAAAGATTATGAAAGGAGACAGTTTATTGTGTATATGAGCGTGACTGCCACAGCTATCCGCTACTAGGTGAAAGATTTAGTCTAATATCAATCCAATACCTGACAGTTTTATGAGCCATCTGAGCAGTTAGACATACATGTACTGTAACTGTGGCAAATTCTAAGGGAGGAGAAGAAATGTAGCACCACAAAGTGTCAGAGAATGGAAGCTAGCTTGCTCTCTTGGTTTTCAAAAAAAGCACAAAATCACTGCTTGCTAGCTAGCTAAAAACAAACAAATCCTCTTTATCCTCTCATTTCCTTCCTCTGATACTTGGATGCTCGGATCTCAGCATATCTTGCAGACATCTCATCATGGATAGCAGCTTATCAGCTAAAACGTAATCTCAGCAAAACCGAACTGCTGTTCATCCCAGGTGATGCATCCCCATGTCACATTGCTAATCTGACACTCTCATGCCGATTTCTCTTTTACAGCATCAGAAGGATTTGTCTATTTGTATCCACACAGGCCACTCAGGTGTTCATTCAGTCCAGTCTCATTTTGAGACTGGACTACTGCGACTCACTCCTGGCAGGTCTGCCTCAGCGTGCAATCTAACCCTTGCAACTGATCCAGAATCCAGTTGCATGACTTGTTTTCAACCTCCCCAAGTTTTCCCACAACACCCCATTACTACATTCCCTCCACTGGCTTCCTGTAACTGCCTGCATCAGATTTAAAACACTGATGCTTGCCAACAAAGCCAAAAATGGACCAGCACTCACTTACCTTAAAGCACTTATCACACCCTGCTCTGCAAGCCTCTGGCACTGCTTGATTGGACCCACCATCTCTCAGGGTACAAGGAAAACATGCATCAAGACTCTTCTCTGTTCTGGCACCCAGGTGGTAGAATGAACTTCCCCTAGATGTCTGATATCTGAATAGCTGAGTCACTGGCAGTCTTCAAATGTCCACTAAAGGCCTACCTCATCATGGAGTACTTAAATTAGTACTATAGTATGAAATTTGTTTTTCATACTGTAATACAGGGTGCCAAAAAGGCTCCATACATGGGGAAATGAACGCCACTTATTAGCAAAATGTAATTTTATTTACAAAACATCCTCTGCATGATTGCCATTTCTTTGTAAACACACATGGAGTCATCGTTCCCACTCATGATGAACTCGAGTTAAAACATCTGGTGTTATGCATGTAGTTGCATGTCCAGTGTAACCTTGCAACAGCTTCCAGATCCAGCCATGAGAATGATTTCAATACGTTCTTCTTTTGTAAAAAGCATTCTTAAATGCTATCTGAAAAAAAAAAAAAATACAAACTATGAAGTATGAAAAAATTTGGAAGACATTTTGGTAACAAATGTTCATTTCCTATATGTGTGGAGACTTTTTGGACACTTCTCTAACAGATTTATATATATATATATATATATATATATATATATATATATATATATATATATATATATATATATATATATATATATATATATATATATATATATATATATATATATATATATATTATTATTATTATTATTATTATTATTATTATTATTATTTTAGAATGATAGTACTCTTAGTCCTTGACCTAGTGAACCAGTATCAGGACATTAGGACATTTAGGACAGTATCAGAACTTCATGACAATTAGCTAAGCAACATTAGCTTAATATACCACATGAAAGATAAATCGATCATTTCAGTATCTAGCTACATAATTAGCAAAAAAAAAAAAACAACCAAACAAAAAAACAAACAAAAACAAAGCCGTTGCAGCCTCTGTCATCAAAAAGCAATATTTATTTCAGCACTTGCTAGTGTGGTGGTTGTGGCATGTTAGCTTACAAAAGGACCCTTGAGTACTCCATTCAAGTTACATTATTAAATTAGCTATGTAGATAATGTTTAACTGCAGTGTTAGCCTTTAATGTGAAACCTGCCTTATTTAATACATTGTTAATATGATTAGTTTATTTTATAGTGTAATAGTAACTGACTACCAAGCTAGCTATTTATCTATTTAAATGACAACCCTTCTGTGTAATGCAAATCAGCTAGCCATATTTAATACCTTATTTTATGGTGTTATTAGCTAGCTAGTTATTAATTTTTTAGCTAATAAACTTCAACGACAGCTTCTTCTCATGACACTAGCTTAGTCACAAGCAAAACATGATCAGTTTTGATGATTAAAATATTATTTAAAATGATTTTTAACCTGAAATGATTATGATAGTGTTGTGAAATCATGTGTCCTTTATGTAAGCAGTACAAGTAACCACTTTCATTTTTACCCCAAACCTTTTGGCACCACATCTTTTACTGTGAGTGTAAGTAACAAACCATTTTCTCAGAATTTACTCAACCATTTTCTCAAGCAGTATGACATTAAAATAGTAATACTGAAACTCTCTGATGCATACACAGTAATTGTCTGGTTTACTTTTAAACATCTGGAAGCTGTTTTTCAGCCCCCGGCTGCAGACTTCAATATTACAAAATTTTGCCAGCATGTTTGTGTGTGTTAGGTTTTTGTTTTATCCTCTTTTATCCCTTCACTTTTCATTTATTGTAAATCTGTGTGCGATCCTTTGCATGTTCAGGCAAAATGCAATGTGTTTCTTAACATTTAATCAGATTCCTGGGGGTTTTCCACTTCATTCATCTTCAGTAAGCACTTCTCCTGGTCACAGGTGCAATGAATCTGGAGCCTTTCCCAGGAATACTTTGTGTGAGGTAGGAATACATCCTGGACACAAATCTTACATTTACAGCATTTGGCAGATGCCCTTATCCAGAGCGACTTACGTTAATTTCATTTATACATCTGAGCAATTGAGGGTTAAGGGCCTTGCTCAAGGGCCCAACAGTGGCAGCTTGGTGGTGCTGGCATTTGAACTCACAACCTTCTGATCAGTAGCCCAACGTCTTAACCACTGAGCTACCACTACCACTCTGGATAATGCGCACACACGCACACACGTGTACACACACACACACACACACACACACACACACACACACACACACACACACACACACACACACACACACACACACACACACACACACACACACACACACTCTTACTTAGGGGCAGGTTAGCATGACCAATCCAACAGCATGTTTTTGGGAGATGGGAGGAAACCAGCCTCACAGGGAGGAAATTTACACAGACACAGAAAAAACGTTTAGAACTCCGCACAGATAGAAACCTGAGCTCATCACTGAACCCTGGAGCCGGGAGCTGTGAGGCACCAATGCTGCCCCAGAGTTAATCAAGTTTATAAAATGTACAGAATTTCAGCTTATTCTCATTCACAACTTATCTCATTCAGTTTAAGCATACAGGATCTTGATCTTCACATCTTATTGCAAATGAAAAGCTCTATCTCTCTATATCGCTATCTTTTGAGATGCCAGCTCTCTATCTCTTGAGATTGCAAGTTTTCTTGCAAATTTGCTTGTGCAGCTGATGGAGGACTTAAATCTGAAATGTTCTGTTTCTTTGGAAACTACATCTACAATTAATGCACTTCAGTTACTCCTTTCTTTCTTTCTTTCTTTCTTTCTTTCTTAGCCATGTGACTTTCTTTCTTATTGTTTATTTTTCTGTTTCTTTGTTTCTGTTTCTTTCTTTCTTTCCTTTCTAGCTTTGTGACAACCATTTACCTTTCTTTCTTTCTGATGTGTAGCTACTTGAACATGCCCTACATTCCCTAATACTATTAATGTATTTAACATCCATCCATTCATTTTCTGTACCGCTTATCCTAGACAGGGTCGGGGGGAGCCTGGAGCCTATCCCAGGGTAATTGAGGTACACAGTGGGGGACACCCTGGATGGGTTGCCAACCAACTGCACAATCACACACACATTCACACGCCCATTCACACACACCGGACAATTTGATGCAATTTGACATGTCGTAATAGAAATATTTTCCAGCGAAGGCAGAAACGATTCTGGATCCAAGATCAAATTTACTAACATGAACGTGCGACACTCCATAATAACTGCCTCGTCCATGTCACGGTGGTTTAAATAACTAGTAGTTTATGTTTTGGGAAATAGAACCAACCTACATTTTTGCTGCTACTTCACTAACTGATACAGTATCTCACAAAAGTGAGTACACCCCTCACATTTTTGTAACTATTTTATTATATCTTTTCATGGGACAACACTGACGAAATGACACTGTGCTACAATGTAAAGTAGTGAGTGTACAGCTTGTATAACAGTGTAAATTTGCTGTCCCCTCAAAATAACTCAACACACAGCCATTAATGTCTAAACCGCTGGCAACAAAAGTGAGTACACCCCTAAGTGAAAATGTCCAAATTGGGCCCAGTTAGCCATTTTCCCTCCCCGGTGTCATGTGACTTGTTAGTGTTACAAGGTCTCAGGTGTGAATGGGGAGCAGGTGTGTTAAGTTTGGTGTTATCGCTCTCACACCCTCTCATACTGGTCACTGGAAGTTCAACATGGCACCTCATGGCAAAGAACTCTCTGAGGATCTGAAAACAAGAATTGTTGCTCTACATAAAGATGGCCTAGGCTATAAGAAGAAACTGAAACTGAGCTGCAGCACGGTGGCCAAGACCATACAGCTGTTTAACAGGACAGGTTTTACACTGTTATACAAGCTGTACACTCACTACTTTACATTGTAGCAAAGTGTCATTTCTTCACTTCACACATATTTTTGTAAATAAAATATTTACAAAAATGTGAGGGGTGTACTCACTTTTGTGAGATACTGTATATATGGCTTAGTGGTATATACATTTGAATAAAACTCTTTATGACATAAATTCAAAAATAAGTCATTAATCACAAGATTACAACCTCAAAAAAACTATACAAAGCACTGAGAGAAAAACAACTCTTTTTCAACTACACCACATAGTGCCTTTTTGCTACACCATATTAATTCAAAAGTCACAAGATTATCTGTTGATTTGTAGAAGTGAACGTAAACTAAAATTCCAGATTTCACCAAATTTATAAAGAACAAAAAACATTAAATGTATAAACATTTTGGCCAGCTCTTTGTTCTATTTTATTTCTTCTGCTAGTGTAAATAGCTAATTTTGCTTGTCCTAACAGGAAATTTAATAACTGACAAACAAAACGGTTTCTCTGAACAGATGTACAATAGATAGATAGATAGATATTTTCATTGAAAACTTTTCATTCAAACAGTAAAAAAACAACAACAACAAATTAAAACAACAAATAAAAATAGGTTCCAGTCTAAAACAATTCATAAAAGCATGAAAAAATCTCTCTTTCAGTACAAAAACGACATTCAGGTTTAACATCAGGACTTAAAATAGAAATAAAAACATTAACTGCAATAATACCATGAATAATTCTCTACTGAATATCATCTGTCCTTTTTGAAAATGGTGGCTTCCAAAATCCAAAAAAACAAAAACAAACAAACAAAAAAAAAACATTAACCTCATCTGGTTTGGAGACAAGCATAGGACAGGAAAGGAGTCATCAGCATTTGGAGATTTTCCAGTTTTTCACCATCTGTGACTCATCAGTTGTAAGAACAGACTTCCGATTTTCTAAAACCTGTGTGACTAGCTGGGTTGATCTGATTCCCAAGTATACTGCTGTGGACTCTGCTTCTGTAAAGTTTGGTTCTACCAAATTCAGTAGATCACCCAAAGTTATAGTTTTGGAATTCAAAAGTAGTTTACTGAGTTCAGGAACGTTACAGTCACTAGATTTTAAATCCAGTCGGGTTCCATGTACTAGAGGTTACTTTAATAACCAGCAGATGGAATCCATAGTTTCCTCTGTCGGATTCCACACCTTAAAAAGCTTTCTGTAGAAGACTGGCAACTTGAGGGTGTCAATCTTACAGGGGTATAAACTTATTAAGACTTAGGGCACGTTTACACGACAACGTTGTACTAAAAACGGAAACGTTTTTCCTTTGCGTTCTTGAAAAGTTTCGCTTACAGACGACAACGTTGTCAAAACGATCCCCGTTCACACGGATCCGCGATTTGCACAGAACCTATTGTCTCGTTTAAAAAAAAGTAGCCGGTGGGCGAAAGCCAATGGAAGGTGTGCACAGAGCTCCAACGTAAACTGCAAGCATGACAGGGGCAACTGGAAGCCTGGATTTATAGTGTATTTTCATTTATACTGAACAATGAAACTCTGTACAAGAGCTATAATCAATCATGTGTGCTCAATGTATAAGTAATCAGGTAATGATTGATTATTATAAGGTAATGATTATAAAATGATCATAACTCAAGGGCCTAGAATCAAAAGTAGGTCAATCAAAAGTAGGTCAGGTTGGTGTTTGACTTCAGTCTGTGTTGAACTCATTGCCTATACACGCTTTAGTTACAAATGTATTCTTTCTGTTCGGCCTGCTCTGCTGTGGGGACACTGAGTTTGTATCTCGCATGTTTAAGCCTGTATCTGTTACAAATGTATGGAAGAATTTCTTTGATCAAACTATGATTAAAATATGATTATTATGTAACCCATCAGGTCCAATCAAAAGTTAAAATAATCAGAGTGAAAAGAAATGTTTTAATCCATCAAAGGCTTAATAATGATTGTGAAATGTATTTGAATCATGAAGAGAGAGAGACTTAATATTAAATCAACATTTAAACATGATTATGTCATAATAGTATATAGAATATTTTATTAATCAGAAAACAATAAGAGAATATTCATGGGGGTGAAACTAAGACAAATTGATGTAACTCCAGCTTGTGAGAAATCACTGAACACATATTTCTCACTCGCAGTTTTTTAAAAATCTTTTTCTTCCTAGCTTCCTAATTTGTCATTTCTTAGTGTGTATCCACTATTATTGCCAAAGCTTCATGAGTGGGCCATTGTTCAAACTACAGAAGTTAGAAAAACTCAGAATGTGCCAGTTCTGATAAGGCCATCTGTGTTAGAGGAGATACACCAATGTTCAAGGATATGTGTCTGTGTTAGTATTGTATAAAAACATGAGCATTGATTGTATTTGTCAGATGATCTGCAGACATCTCGGCTTGTTACTATGGTAATAAAGTCTAAACGCCCTTTTGCCATCAAAAACCTCAAGAAGTTTTTATTTCTGCGGAAGATGATTTTCCACGACAAATGCTGGCACACACACACACACACACACACACACACGTACACACACACACAGAGAGAGAGAGAGAGAGAGAGAGAGAGAGAGAGAGAGAGACTTTTGACTTTAAAAAGCACTTTAATACCAAAAAATAAAGTTTTTTTTTTCTTTTTTTTTCTTTTTCCTTTTTCTCTCCTTTTTAAAGGCAATTAAGTATCACATTTCGGAACATCACATTATCACATATAAAAAACAAACAAACAAAAAAAAAAACAAACCTAAAATAAATATTTCAAATTTCCATTACAGTCAACATCACAAACACATTGATTTACACCCCATTTATATTTAAAAGTTTCAATTTCATTACCCAGTTTGTAATAAGTGTATTCAATTTTTAATCGTGATCTTATTAAACCCCTGAGGACTAAATCAACTTCACAAGACTCATTACCGCACAGTTTTTCTTTTCGTGACAACCAAATGGCCATTTTAACTTGTCCAAATAAAAAGTTTAATAAAACATGAGACTCCTTTTAACTTTTTTTGTATTCAGGCCCATATATGAAATGCATAGGTGAAAAGACTTCTCGCAGGTTCTGACACCACCCATCTATTATTGGAAACAACAGTTGTAATCTAGCACAATTTAGAAATAAATGAAAAACAGTTTCTTGTATACCACAGAAAGGGCATCCCTCCCTCACCTGCGGATCAAGACGTGCTTTGTGTATGTTAGTAGCTAGCTAGCTGTTAGTTAGCCATGCACTAACCTACACTGAAGCTCTCCAGGTTTTTTTTTATCAATAGGTCCTTCAGCTGCCCTTGGGGGAAGCACCCAGTCCAAACACTTCTTGCCATTTAGACTCCTTTACACTTGTAAGAGCATGAAGATGCAGTGTCTTGACATACAATGTATACAGTGATTTTTTTCCCCTGTATTGCTGAAGACTCCCAACTGAGGTGTCTTAAAAGATAATAGTCCATCCTCAGTTTCTTCCCAGCTTTCAGTCTCAGCTGCAATTCCCAATTCTGGAAAGTCAAATGTGTCCATCTCTCCATTATAGGTTTCTAAGGAAAGTCTATAACTTTGTGGCAAAAACTCAGCTATCCGAGTCAAAATTTTCTTTGCTACACGAATTGATTTTATGCCCAGATTTCCAGCAAAAATTTCAGCTTATAGCCATTCACCTTCAGGTATCAAGTGTCCTATTTTTGTAATTTTTGCAGCCCACAGACTTTTCCTGAGTGATGTATCTTTAAAAATGTCCAGATTCAGTGCAGAGTTAAAAATCAATGGTTCTTCCCTCTGCCACAAACTTTGGGCATTGTTTGACTCCTGAGAAAACTTGAACAGTGTCCATGCTTTTAAGAGTGATCTATACAATGATGTTAGTCCTGCAAGATCCAGGCCCTCCCAGTTTTGCTTTCTGTATTCATTTATCCCCAAAAAAACCTCCCAGATATTTAAAACCTGCCCTTCCCCTTTGTAAACCACCAGGGAGTGATGGACTTTTAACAACTTGGCCACACCACACAGCATCGCTTTTACACCAGTTAACTTTGGCTGATGATGCCTTTCCATAACACTCTGGAGCATGCTTTACCACTTCAACATCACCATCTCCTCTGATTAAAACTGTAACGTCATCCGCATATGCAGATAATTTGACAGATTGCTGGGAGTTTAAGAAATTAATTTGTAAACCAGCTAATTCTTTTCTTAGTTTACATAGCAAAGGTTCAATAATTATGCTATAAAGTTGGCCCGAAAGGGGACAGTCCTGTCTAATTCCCCTCTGAACTTTTACATCCATGTCTCTTGCTGTTAAAAAACGACTCCTCACAAGAGCTCCTTTCACTCTTTCATTTAAAATTGAGCTCAGCAGGTTAGTCTTTTCAGTCCACAGATCTTTAATGTTTACAGAGTCATTTGCAGTAATACTTTGCTCAATACCAATAATTTCTTTTTCAAAACATTCCAATGATTTTTTTTTATACAAAATGAAGAATGTGATAAATATTGTTGACATAAGTTCCTTATTTGTACCTTGCCAATTTCCCACCATTGAATGCAATTTTCATAGCAATTCTTCTCACTCTTCCAAGACTCCCAAAAAACCTTAAAATTCTCACAAAAATATTCTTCTAATACTTTAGCATTAAAATGCCAATAATGACTTTTATGCATTCTTTTTTAGTAAAGTACACTCTATAGTGACAAATTTATGATCAGACACTGAGGTGGGAAAAATAGTTGAATTTAGAACTCTATTCCTCCTATGACGTGACATATAGAGTCTATCCAAACGTGCAGCAGATACCTTCTCATTACTAATCTTCACCCATGTATAACAGATTATACAGATTATGTTCTCTCCATACATCACAAAGCACTCGGTGAATGAGGTTCCTCCCCATCCTGTGTAATGTCCAAGGTACAGTTAAAATCTCCCCCTAAGATAATGAGATCTCCTTCGGGTTGTTGTCTTAAAAAAATCCTCTAATTTAGTGTACAAACGAATTCTCTCTGCACCAATATTTGGAGCATAAATATTCACAAAAATAAAAATAAGATTACTAATTTCTGCCCTCACAATCAGCAATCTCCCTAGATCAACTTCATTTTTTGACAAGATTTTCACTTTAACAATAGGGGAAAAAAAGTACTGCCACTCCAGCACTCAAATTGGACCCAAGACTAAGGACATGCTCTCCTTCCCACATCGAAACCCGTTTTCAAAAGTTTACGTTTTCAGGCGCCAAAACGCTGTTGTTGTGTAAACGAACAGCCAAAATGATTAAAACGTTTTCTGTTTTTAGTTGAAAACGTTGTCGTGTAAACTGCTCCTTCCATGCTGTTTAATATACTGTAGTACATGCAACAGTTCTCCAGTTAGAAACAGTAGGTCCATAAAGAAGTCTTTGTAAAAAACTGGAAAAAGGCAGGCAAAAGGCTGCTGTACTACAATTTGCAAATGAATGAACTCTTGTCCATCTTCTTCTCTTGGCAAGTACAACACGCACTGTGGTATCCAATGTATCCCAATGTGTCCCAAAAAAATTCACAAAAGCAGTCTATATTTCTTTTAAGAAACTTGAAGGAGGGTCCAAACATTCCAGTTTGTGCCACATGGATGACGACACTAAATTATTAACTATTAAAACTTGTCCCCTATATGACAAATTTGGTATCATCCAATTCCATTTTTCTAAACGGCCCTTGACCTTTTCAAGTCCCCCCTCCTAATTTTTCATTGCATTGGCCTCATCTCCCAAAAAGACTCTTAAATACTTGAAGCCCCCTCTTCCCCAGAATAGGCCATCTGGAAGTTTTGGTTTCTCACCCAACAATAATGCCTCGCTCTTATTCCAGTTCACATTGGCAGAGGATAGGGAACTAAAACTTTCTAGTAAATTTAATAAGGTATCTACATCACTTTGTCTTTTTATCATGACTATGACATCATTAGCATATGCTGATACCTGAATGTTGTTTATACAACTTGGTATGCATAGACCATGTATTTTTGTTCTAATCTGTTGTAACAAAGGTTCTATGGCTATGGAATACAGCATTCCAGACAATGAACAACCTTGTTGTACGCCCCTAAGAACTTTAAAAGAAGAGCATCAGCCACCATTTATCTTTAGTACACTCTCAACATCATTATAGAGAATCATGACCTTATCTATGACATATTTGCAAAAACCAAGAAATTCTAAACCTTTCCATAAATAATCATACTCCACTCTGTTAAATGCTGAAGTTAAACATTTTGGAGGTATCTATTATGTCCTGGACTAAAGAGGTGTTATCAAAAATTGTCCTGCCAGGCGCACGATAGGTCTGGACTGGATGAATTACCTGACCCAGCACCCATTCTATTTGCTAAAACTCTAGAGGGTAGCTTATCACTGCAAAGAAGTGAGACAGGACGCCAATTTTTGATGTCTGTTAAGTCACCTTTTTTCGGAAGAAGGGTGAGTACAGCACTTCGACAACTTACCGGCAGTAAACCTCCAGTTAGGCTTTCATTAAGCACCAAAAGCACATCCTCTCCCAGCACTTCCAATATAGACTTATAAAAGTCAACTGGGAGTCCACTGATTCCAGGTGCCTTTACAGACTCCATACTTTGGAGAGCCTTGTACAGTTCTTCCATATTCACAGCACCTTTGAGGCCAACATTGGCTTCCTCTGTCAGCTGGGGAAGGTTTTCATAAAAAAAACATTGTCAATGCTGCACCTTCATGAGAACTCACTTCTATACAGATTTTTTAAAATTTATAAAACCCCACTTCTCTCTTCCTGATATCTGGTCAGACAATAGTACTCCAGTCTCTGAATGTAAGGCATGAATGAACCTATGAATGAACCCCCTGTGCTTTGATTTCCAGTAGATCATACAATTGATCTACAATCTTTTTTGCAGAAAGGACTTCTAAATATTTTTTCACCTCTCATTAACTCAGCAAACTTTTGCAAGTGGGTAATTTCAGTTTCTAAATTTTTCATGTTAACTCTTTAGTGATGTTAAGACTGTATTATTAACAAAATTAACATAGTTCCACCACTGTTGGACAGTTCTAGAAAAAAGGTTCTTGTAGACTTAAAATCATGCCAAAAAACTTGAAAGAATAAAAAAAACTTATCATTCAACAGTGCAGTATTAAAGTGCCAGTATGCACTTTTTGGTTTAACAGAATTCAAAATAAAAAACATAAAAAAACATTGCGACATTGCACCAGGTCTGAGAAAGCAATTGAGGTAATGGGACATCTAAAAATACTTAAATTATGTTTAAAATCATAAATCTAGTCTCGTTGCTGACATGATCACATATATAAAACCAGTTATAATCTCTTTTACTGTTGTTGAACTGTCTCCAAATATCACTCAACTCATACATATTGATTAACTGTCTAATCCGTGACAGTTACAAATTACTTCATAAAAAAATTAATCAGTAATTGTATCCAAGTTTCACAATATGAAAGTAATGTAATCTGATTACTTTTGGATTACTTCAAGGTCACATATGTAAATAAAGTCAAGAGAAAAGCAATATGATCTAAAATACTTTTATTTAGAGCTTATTTTAGAGCTTAAAAACATATTCAGTGTTTGGATTTGTTTTAATAAATAAACAGATAAATAAATAAATTTAATAAATTTGTTGCTCATGTGAGTCACAACTGGCAAGAGAGAACCAGAACTATAATCATGCAGCTGTCTATATTGTGTTATGTCAAAAGTGTTAGGTTCCCTCTCCCTCTCTCTCGCTACGAAGCTAGCAAGTAGCATACTTCCGCTTTCCACTGAGCGCATTCCAGCGCTATTCATAAAAACCCTCTGGACTGTCATTCATGAACTCTCGTTTTGTTTACCTCTGCCATGTGCTTATGTTTTGGTTCGTGTCATGTCTCCACCTCCTTATTTCTTATTGGTTCATGTTCTTCTCATTCGTTCTGTGTAATCATTGGTTTCAGGTGTCATTGATTGTGCATGTGATTCTGTATGTTTAAATACGCCGCTCCGTTTCCGCTTCGGCGCGGAGTATTAGTTTAAACTTAACTTGGATATATCCGTATCTCTTTGTTCGTGGTTCGCAAACCACCTCCTCGCGAGTGTTTTGTTTCATAGCTTTTTGTCCGTGGTTCCCAAACCACCTCCTTGTCGGTGCTTTATCTCCTAGTTCATATTTCGTGGTTCCCAAACCACCTCCTTGCCTCGTGTATTTTTCCCTGTGTTTTTTGGATTACTACCTTTTTGGATTACTGCCTCTTCCGCTAAGTAAACTCTCATTTTGGATTATTGTTACCCTTTTTGTGGATGGATTATGTTTGACGGTGTTTTGTGTGTCCCTTTACTTTTGAACTTCCTGTTCCTAATAAACTGACGTTTTCCCCTGCGCATGCATCCTGACTCCCTCGTCCCACTACACACCACGTGTCGTAACAAAAAGCAGGGCTCCAGACAAACAAATCTATAGCCATTGGCTCCTATAAGAAAAAAAAAAAAAAGAACTTACTTTTGAAAATTTTAAAACACTTACTTTCAGTCATCCTGTCATGTGTGTACGTCTGGACTCCTTTTACAGCGTCAGCATTTTCATCCAAGTTCACATAACGTGGGAACTGAAAGACTTTTCCAGCTTGAGAACTATAAATAGTCACAAAGAATTGTTCCTTACACAGAATCTGAGCCAGTGTCACTGACCATAATTATGTCAGCATCACTTGGCCATTGAGTGGAGTTTGGCCTCCTCTGTGTTGCAGAAAGCCAGTGTTTGACACATGGTTCAGGATCTAACTGTTTAAGTGATGGGCCTCTGTGCTGATCCTGATCAAGTCGTCCAAGGTTGAATTGCGTACTTTTGATTTTATCCTGTCTTGAGCATCTCAACTAGATGCATTCTGCTCAAAGCACATGCTGTGCCGTTGTCATACGTCTTGCACACATCCAGTCAATTTTTCTTCATTAGTAATATCTGAGAGGTAAATTTGGTGAAAGGCAGCTCTTCACATGCAATCATATAGGCGGTGTTGAATTGTGTTTTTTTTTAGCTCTTTCCATTCCGTCTCATCATGTAGTTCACATGCATGAGACACTGCTTGTGCTAACGGTGTTTTTTGTGAAGCTCTCTGCGATTACATAGTCACGAGCTTTTTTATGCTTTTGACTATCACCCTGTTTTCTCACAGTCTCTTCCCTGAAATGGTTCGTTCCGGTAATGAAATCCGTTTTCCCTGCTATTTCTCTGCCCGCTTTGGAACAAAAGTCACAAAACATTTTCTGTGTGTGATGATCATACCTGAGCCATGCAAACTCTTGAATTCAAGAAGTCTTAAAGTGCCTTTCTGCGCTTTTCCTTGGGTGTTCAATGATTGACACAGAAAGATCATTCTCTGTGTCTCTGTCGTTTTCTATCTCTCTCATGCTGGCACAACTGGAGCCTGCTTTTTTATTAGCATGTGTGCCATCAGCATTGGTGCTCGACAGAGATGAGGATTGCTTGAAAAATTCTGATTCGTTTAGACATGTCTTTCTGAGGCTGATTTCCGCTTTCCCTGAGCGTATTTTGGCTCTCTGGATGAATTTGAACTTCATTATTATTATGCGATTATGTGAGAGGCTCCTCCTTGCAGAACACAATTAAAAAGACAGTACATTCAATTTTTAAATCCTAACGTGTAAATTCATATTGTCGCCAGTGGCGATCTCAGCAAAAATATCATTCGCAAATTAAAATATTTGGTCGCAAATCCAACCTTTTTAGGCGCAGTCTGGAGTCCTGCAAAAGTAATCCTTATAGTAGTCCCTTTTTTTTTTTTTTTTTTTTTCAATTTTTAAAAAAAAAAAATTATTTAATTTTTTTTTTTTTTTTTACAAAATGTACCTGTAATCTGATTACTTTGTTTTTTGACATAACTGTAACGGATTACAGTTACCAGTCTTTTGTATACTGATTACGTAACGCCGTTACATGTCATCCGTTGCTCCGCAAGCCTGCTGAGACATTTCTGAGAAGTTATACAGTATGTGGTTCAACATGGTTCCTATTCATGTCTTGTCCAGTACAATTAAAATCTCCACCTAAAAATAAATGGTCTTCTCCGCTACAACATTGTAGAGCTTCACAAAGTTTGTTAAAAAATAACAGCCTTTCCTTTGCCAATGTTGGCACATACACACAAATAAAGACAAAAATAGGCATCAAAATAAGCTTTCACTTTCAACAGTCTGCCATTTACTATCTCATCAACCTCATAGGAGAGGTTGGAACCTAACAGGAACCTCATCTATATTAACAATCGCTTCACTATGTTGCACACCTTTGTCCACGTTGTCCGTCGAGACTGACCCTACTTCAGTTGACTTCCCACTTGTCTGCTCTCCGAGTGGTTCCACAACAGGTTTTGCTTCGGCTGGGTCCACCTCAGCCGGCTGTGGCACTTATAAGCACTCTAAGTGCAGTGGGTAAAGAAATTTCCGCTCTTGTCAATACTGAGCAAAAATAGTAAGAAATCCAGAAGGAAGCAGAGTGGAATGAGATGCTTCTCAGGAGGTTCAACACAGCATCTAGGAGGCTACAACTCTTCCAATGGTAAGTTTATGGCCCTAACTGCTGTGCTGGCTTTAGGTGGTTTTGTGATCGACCTGATTGAAGTGCCAGTGTTATATGATGTCTTTGTGCATTATATGTAGAGGTGTAATCCATGGGATTAAAATGCCCCCCCAAGTTATGTCATCCTGGCGCCAGTCCTGCCTGAATGGGATGCCAGTCCATTGAACCATGCACACACACACACACACACACACACACACACACACACACACACACACACACACACACACACACACACACCTAGGGGTACTTTATCTTAGTCCATCCACCTACTGGCATGTTTTGGGAGCTGGGACAAAAAAGCACTGTTTTGAGTGCTTTTTCGGAGCTGCCTCTACGCTACTTGATTTGAAAAGCTTGTGGTGCTACCACTATGTTAACTGGAGTTCAAATGGAAGCTCAGATCATCTTTCATCTTTTATAAGTGTAAACCAAATTTAATTTAGCTACAGTATAACACACCTAATGACATGACTGGCCAATCTGAATCGAGCATTCTACACCACCACAGCAATGATTTCTATTTACAGGGTTGAACTGTCACTGGTCTGTGAAACAGGATTACGTTTAAGATTATAATCCTTTTATAACCAGTAGATTAGGGACACTGTTTCCAACAGGCTCTTACCCTTTGTTTTATATTACATGACAGTACATTATTGGTGTATATCACATCACATATAGGATATTCCACATTGTATAACTTTTAGAATTACAGAAACCAAATTAAAGCATGAATCTAGTTGCCTCTAATCGTAAACTATAACCTATTTGAAAGATTGTGAGCAAATTCTGAACGTGCCTCTACTTTACAGTGGCAAGTTTTAAAATGTCGGATACCTAGCGTGTTTTGCATGTCTTTTTACAGTCTCGCGCACAACCGCGTGCATCATCACTCTTTCGTTTGCTCCACGCTCTGTTCTACTGTCGGGGAGGGGAGCGGCTTAAAACTCTCTCTCTCTCTCTCTCTCTCTCTCTCGCTACTTAAAACTCGCGCATTTCTTCGTCTACTGTACCTCACACTGTTTGAGTGCGTGAGAGTGATGTCGAAGTCGAAGCCGAGGCTCGCGTGTGTGGTGTGCTTGGCGCTCGTGTGCGCGGCGGCGCTCATCTGCGTGTGCGCGCTGCTGCTCGTGCGGATGCGTCGGTGTTGCGAGGAGAACGGAGAGTTTTTGCACGCTGCCGTCGCCGCTGACTCTCTCACGTGCTCTCACGTCGGCAGGTAACGGAAACGAAAGGCAACTGAAATGTGAGCGCGAGGAACGGGACGCGCTGCGGGGTTCTGTTCCACGCGCTCAGATTCCAGCACATGAATCCTGCGCGTGCATTATGGGATATTGGGCTGTTTTATAGCTTCTTACTTATAATTACTTTTATTACGTATTATTGTTTTATTATGCATAGCGATTATATATAGCAGTGGTAATAGCCAATTGAATTGCACCAATCCAAACCTCACAAATAACTCACAAAGTGTTAATGTCAACTTGGACCTAATGTGTTCTGTTTGTGGAAATTTCAGGAATGAAAAACCACACATTTAAATGATGAGCTTAAAATTTGAATAGCCAGATTATGTTCGAAGAGGGTGCAAAAGGTTTGAGAACCCCTGATTAACAGGTTCCCATAATCTTATAATGATACCTTCATTTTCTGTTTTTTTTTTTTTTTTTTTTTAATTCTCCATCAAAATGCTCATTTAAAGTAAATGTTGAACTGAATTGAATTTTATCACTTGAACAACAAAGTTGAGTTAACTTGCAGTGTTCATACATGTCCAGCTGGAGAGAACACAACACAGTAGATGATACTTTAGTACTGGGGATTTTGATGGATTTTAACTCTTACAGTGCTGAATTAACATTTATAGTGCTGTGCTGAAATAGACTAACACCAATTAACTTGTTTAATAAATATAGGAAGAAAGGTTCATACAGTAGGTTGAACAGTTTCATCTATTACTTTTGATCATGTCTGAATGTATCTCCCAAAATAGGTATGAACTGAAAGAACCAGTGATTATTTAAATGACAAGCTGTCAAAATGACTGTGTTCATCTACTGTGCTCATGCTTCTTTATTCAGCACCAGTTAGTGAGAGAACAGCAAAAATCAGGTCTTGTAAATGTATTGTACCAGGGGGCTAGGCATTGATGAAAAGTTCATGTGAAACCAAAACAAAATTGTCAGCAGATATGGGTTTTCCAATTCCCTTTATACAATGGTAGAGGAAAACTTAACAGGTAATAGTTTATTCATCTTAAAACATTCATTCATTCATCTTCAGTCACCGCTTTATAATAGTGAGGGTGGGGATGAATCCGGAGTCTATCCCGGGAACAATGGGTTTGAGGTGGGAACACACCCTGAATGGGACATCAGCCCATCTCAGCGCACCACACATAGGCTTCACACCTGGGGGCAGTTTAGCGCAGATAATCTAACCACCAGCTGGTTTTTGGGAGGTATGAGGAAACTGACGGACCCGAAGGAAACCCACACGGACACAGGGAGAGCATGTGAAACTCTGCAAAGACGGTAAACCAAGAGGTGTGAAGTGGCAACATTACCCACTCCACACCCATCTTATAACATTACTTTTCAACAACAACAAAAAAGTTTGTTACTTCAACTGAAGTTCAGTATTAAATGGCAACATATAAATTCTTTGAGAAATGGAGCTATCATTTTTATTTATTGTGCAGTTCAGGTCTGTCAGTTCACAATGTACAACCCCAATTCCGGAAAAGTTGGGACAGTATGGAAAATGCAAAAAAAAAAAATAAATAAATAAATAAAAATTTGTAAATTGAAAATTCAATTCATCCTGTACTATAATGAAAACACATTATTAACACATTATTTGATGTTTTACTTTGTGAATTTAATTTATTTTTGAAAATATACACCCATTTCAAATCTGATGACTGCAATACACCACAAAAAAGTTGGGACAGTCGACTGTTTACCACTGTGTAACATCACCTTTTCTTTTAATAACACGTATTAAGCGTTTGGGCACTGAAGACACCAGTTGGCGGAATTTTCCCCCATTCATCCATTATGCATTTCCTCAGCTGCGCAACTGTATGGGCCTTCGTTGCCTTATTTTGCACTTCATAATGTGCGACACATTCTCAATCGGAGACAGGTCAGGACTGCAGGCAGGCCATGCTAGCACTCTCTGCTTACGCAACCATTTGGGCAGAATGTGGTTTGGCGTTGTCCTGCTCTGGATGGCAGCATGTATTGCTCCAAAATGTGTACATATCTTTCTGCATTAATGGTGCCCTCACAGATCAAGTTACCCAAGCCATGGGCACTGACACACCCCCATACCATGACAGACGCTGGCTTTTGGACCTGACGCTGATAACAGCTTGGATGGTCCTTTTCCTCTTTGGCCCAGAGAACACGACGGCTGTTTTGTCCAAAAACTATTTGAATTGTTGACTCGTCGGACCACAAAACATGATTCCACTGTGTTACTGTCCATCTCAGATGAGACCGAGCCCAGAGAAGTCAGCGGTGCTGCTGGACAGTGTTGATGTACAGCTTCTGCTTAAAGCCTTAACTTGCTTCTGTGGATGCAGCGGCGAATGGTGTTGACTGACAAAGGTTTACCAAAGTATTCCCGAGCCCATGTCAGGATATCCATTACAGACTCATGACGGTTTTTAAGACAGTGACGTCTGAGGGATCGGAGATTGCATTCAGAAGTGGTTTTCGGCTTTGCCCTTTACGCACCGAGATCTGACCTGATTCCTTGAATCTTTTAATTATATTGTGCACTGGAGAAGGTGAAATGCCCAAAATCCTACCGATTTGTCTTTGGGGAATGTTATTCTCAAAGTGTTGGATTATTTGCTGATGCATCTGTTGGCAGGTTGGCGAGCCTCGACCCATCCTTGCTCTTGAAGGACTAGGCCTTTTTTTGAGGCTCCTTATATACTATGATTAGACGACTGCCTCACCAGTTTCACATCACCTTCTTATTTCAACTTGTCACATCGCTATTAGTCCTCAATTGCCCCTGTCCCAACTTTTTTGGAACGTGTTGCATGCATCAATTTCAAAATAAAAGTTTATCTTCAAAAAACTATGCAGTTGATTAGGTAAAACATCAAATACTTTGTCTTTATACGTTTTTTGTTTAAATACAAGTCAAAGTACATTTACAAATCACTCCTCTTTTTATTAGCATTTTCCATACTGTCCCAACTTATTTGGGGTTGTAAAATATCATGTAAAAAAAGCATGTTGCAGTCAGTTTTGTACTTTCTCATCATGGGGGAGTAAAGCTAATATATGAATCAGATTATTTTATATGTATTACCACTGTACCACTGTAAGTCCAACAGGTTTATTAGCCAATGAAATAAGCTTTGTACATATGTAACTGCAACGTGCCATTCCCACTTTAATGTCCTTTAACTGGTACATCATACCATTACCTCACATTTAAACACAACATCCCAAGGAAAACCAAAGACACTGTAAATGTAGTCACTGTGTTTGTTTGGTCTAACTAGGTATCATTAGCCTGACTAAGACAACACATCACTAAAAAGCATTATTTTTGATTTATGTCATCTTTTTCAACTCTGTCACTGCTTGAAGTTGGAAAAAAATAGGTGCCAGTACTCCCCTTGTATATATAATTTTATTGTTTAAATGATTTATTGTTTAAATGTAATACATGTGCAGATTTAATTAAATGACAACTGATAGCAATTAAGGAAAAGCATAAGCCAGTAATTTCGATACAGATTTTTAATATTTATTTATAACTTATACTAATCTCAGTGTGAATATTTAACTATCGATTACTTGTTAATCAGTTGGGGAAAAAGATACAGTAAGCCCAAAAAGGAAATGTGGCCCCGAATACACCACTGGTGTGTGTGTGTGTGTGTGTGTGTGTGTGTGTGTGTGTGTGTGTGTGTGTGTGTGTGTGTGTGTGTGTGTGTGTTGTGTGTGTGTGTGTGTGTGTGTGTGTGTGTGTGTGTGTGTGTGTGTGTGTAAGAGAGAGAGAGAGAGAGAGAGAGAGAGAGATTTTAGCAGTCAGCATCCCATACTGTAGACAACGACAGCGTCATACTAAGTTTATACAACTAACATTTACTTAATTCCTATCACATTTCCACTAAACTCCTTCCTGGCCAGTTCCAGGCAAAAAACTACAAGATGACTGACGAATCAGGAGACCAAGAGCCAGCATATAGTCACTCTGTAGTCTAAACATGAGTTGAAAACAGTTGACTTTTTATACCAACGTGTACCTGCAGAAGACATACATAGAGACAATATAGATACTCCCTCAAGGCTAAGATAAGAGAAAAAACATAAGACGAGAGCAGGGACGAAAAACATTGTGACCCAGAAAAAGACTGAGTTAACAAAGGACAGCCACGCATACATCATGACATCATGAGAAAGAAAAAATCACACTGAATTGATCTGAAATCATCCGATGTGATTATTAGCACTTTTCCAAATTGCATGAAATGAAGAGGGAGTCTTTCTTGATGGTTGAAAATTTAAATCGCAAAGCCAAGAGCAGTCTAGAGCCTGGAATATGCTTGCTTTTTACTACACATATGCACACACAAGTTGGCTGCCACTGTATCCTGCAGTATAGCACCATGTGACACTGTGTCCACAGCTGAATAAACAAAGTAGCATTATGTCTTAAATTGCATGTTTATGTACTATTCTAGACAGTTATTGAGTACTAACACAAGCCAGTTTATCTATCATGGTTAGTGTTTGAAGGTAGCCTTCAAAGCTACCAAAAGATCTGTCTTGTGTACCAATTATCTGGATCTTCTTAAAAACTTTTGAGTGGAAGGTCATGGTTTTTGATTAGAGACTCAGCTCATGACAACAAGAGAGACAGAGCTTGACAGAGCGACAGAGAGAGGCAGAGCGGCACATGAAAATGCTAAACATTTTACAGTTTGACTTGAAAACTAGACAGACAGGGTGTTTTGGCTGATACATACCCAGATACATAAAGTATGCAGGCTAGAATGTGAACAATGCTTCTCATATTGCACTGCTTTTGCATGAGCCCTGAAAGTCATGTATCAAGTATAAACCAGGCCTAGGAAACACACTCAGGTAATCAACAGAGTACATATTTCAGAAGAGAATGTAAGGTGATCAAAAAATTGGAGTCGAGAATACAATCCAAGAGAATACAATCCAAAATTAACAAAAAACACAACAGAATATTATTCAGCTCCACTTTGGGTAGAGAGCAAATGAGCTGCTGTTAAAACTAATTAGCAGTAGTTAATATTTATGTAAATGTGAACTCTGGTGAAAGGTGGAGTGTTTGGGGTTAGCAGTGTGACCATTACCCATTATCCTTTGCTTAAAACCACCATGCAAGCTGGGGCATACCCAAGTACCCATGTTGAATCTGTGGCCCATGTGCAAAGTCCCAAGATAGGGCATACTGATGGAGCTAAAAAGTAGTGGATTTACAGTGGATTCAGATCAAGTATTCGGACCCCTTTACTTGTTGCATACTTTATAGTGTTGTGGATTTGATTTTGCTGATTTGCTGATTTTTACTCACTTACTCGCCCATAATGATTAAGTGAAAAAAAAACAAAAAACATTTTAAGCCATTTTAAAAAATGAATTAAAAATCAAAAACTGAATTTCTTATTCACAAAAGTATTCAGACCCTTTGCTGCGGTACTCCAAATTGTGGTCGGGTACATCCTGTTTGCTTAAATTATCCCTGAGATGTGTCTAGAACTCAGTTGGTGTCCGCTTTGTTGCAGTTTGAATTGATTGGGCATAGTTTGGAAAGGCACACAAAATTTAAACTGCATTGTCAGAACAAAAAAAAGCCATGAAGTCCAAGGAACTGTCTGTGGATCTCTGCGATCAAATTGTGGCAAGGCATAGATCAGGGAAAGGATATAAAACAATTTCTAAGGCTTTGAGTGTTCCCAGGACCACAGTGGCCTCAATAATTTTGAAATGGAAAAAGCTTGGCACCGCTTGAACCATCCTAGAGTTGGCCATCTGGCCATCCTAGGAAGAAGGGCCTTGATCTGGGAGGAAAGAAAGAACCCAACCGTCACTCTAAAAGAGCTCCAAAAGTCCTGTGCAGAGATGGAAGAACCTGTTGGACGGACAACCATCTCTGCATCACTCCATAAATCAGGCCTTAATGGCAGAGTGACAAGACGGAAGTCACTGTTGAGTAAAAAGCATATGACAGCATAAATAACTCTGGCAACATGTGGAAAAAGATTCTCTGGTCTGATAAAACAAAATTTTAACTCTTTGGGCAGAACAGCAAGCACTATCTCTGGCAAACAGCAGGCACTGCACATCCCCTGGCTAATAACATCCTTACGGTGAAACATGGTGGTGGCAGCAGCAGGCACAGAGAGACTGATAACAATTGAGGGACAGATGAATGCAGCCAAATACAGAACATCCTTGAAGAAAACCTCCTTCAGAGTGCATCTAAACTCAAACTGAGATGACAGTTCACCTTTCAACAAGACAATGACCCTAAACCTACAGCCAAAACAACACTGGAGTGGCTTCAGGGCAAGTCTCATAATGTCCTTGAGTGGCCCAGCCAAAGCCCAGACTTAAACCCCATCGAACAGAGACCTGGTGGAGAGACTTGAAGAGGGCAGTTCATAGACACTCGCTATCCAATCTGACAGAACTTGAGAGGATCTGCCATTAAGCATGGGATGAACTGCCCAAATCCATGTGTGCAAAGCTTGTAGAGATGTGTCCAAGAAGACTTCTACCTGTAATTGCTGCCACAAGGGCTTCTACAAAGTATTGAATAACGGAGATTTCGGTTTTTGATTTTTAATTAATTTCCGAAAATCTCTAAAAACATGTTTTCACCTCATCATAAGTGTAGATTGATGGGTAAAAATGGCAATTATATCTATTCAAATTCAAATCCACAACACAATAAAGTGTGCAACAAGTAATGGTGTCTGAATACTTTCTGAATCCACTGTATATACTTCGCATTTGTAGTAGTGTTTCAGATTTGTTTCTAGTTTTATTTTTTTTTTAAACCTACAGTAATGTGTTCTTATTGCTAATAAGTTTGAATTTACTAATCTTATCAGTGATTGTGGTGAAATCTGAAATTTTCTAGCTTCTTATTCTGTTTGCTTGCACCATAGGGTATAACATAATGTAACTATACACCTTACCTAGTACTCTACGTATATGCATAATGTAGAATGCCATTTGAGACTCTGATTCATTTGATTAAAGTATTAGCATACTGTGTTTGGGTGTGCTAGTAAAATGTATTTCTATCTTCACTAAAGATTAAAGTATTGGCACAATTTTCCAAACTATATAATCAGAATCAGCAGTCTAAGGGGAGTGAACCACACCATGTTTTTGAGTTGGGCTGTCATTATATGCAAGTACAAATCAGTCACTCTCAATACACACAAACACAGGTGCACAATCTCAACAACAACAACATCATGAGGTCAGTGAGCAGCTTGAGGATAACAGTGTAACAATAGAGAACACACCTAGATAGTCAAACATACACACTCAGTGGGAGAGAGCTAGATGTGAAAAGACCAGCTGCTTTAGGTGTTTCTCAAAGGTTGGGAGATAATTAGAGACTAGCTCTTCATACCCAAATCACAGTGTTTTTCTGCAGAGTTGTTTTTCACTGCAAACGAGCTGCAAAATAATTTTCAACACTAAACAACTGATAGTCTGGAGCTGAGGGACCTTTTATATTATCGCTGGATTTTAAAGATACCTTATCAGCATTGGATGGGATTTTTTGTTTTTGAAGTAAAGGAGATTTGCCAATGAATTGACTGAAATATACACTTTACTGGCAACTGCAGTGGAGTAATTAAAAGCTACATTGCCTTTACTAATGATAACAAGATTTCTTTTATGCATTTATTGAAGATACTGAAAGATCAGGTGTTAAAGTATATTCTAAAAGCTAAAGTACAGCTCATAACATTCTCTATGGTTGTTTATGATATTTGATGTTGTGTTAGCTGATGGCATAATTGTTTGGCTCCTAAAAAGCAGGGCACACCAGCAGGTGTAAGTGAAAGTGGTTAGGACTAATAAAGAGTTAATCCATGAATAATTCTGTTTAAGAGACTAGACTCACTCAAGCACAACTGCAAATAAAAAGGGAAGTGTCTGTGTACTTAAAATGTTCTCAATTTACTCTCAATCAGCCATGACATGCTTGGTGTCTGAAATGGCTTTGATGTCGAGTTGTTCAGACTTGTGTTCAGACTCTCAAACAGACTTCATGGTTACTCACATTGTATGACTCAGTAAGATAAGCTGATTGCCAGGGCCCTTTCCTTCCTTTTGTCTGGACACACCTGGCAAAACTTCAGCCCTTGGTCAGTCAGTACTAGTGGGATGGTATGGCCAGTGATGTACATCATTTTGTCTTGTCCTGCTCTCAGTGTACTTTGAGACACGTTATATAGTTATGTATGTAGGGGCCACTGATGAAACTTTAATGTACTTGTCCTCCCTGAACACATTCAACATGTCCAAACGGCACTGCAGAGACAACTCATCTACAGCTGCTTTGTTAAAAAATAAGTGTTACTTAATTTGATTACATCACCATGGACAATATGGTGGTGGAAGTGTTAGAATAAATTCCAGTAATGTCAAGGACAGTGCTTTCAGGGATTTTCCTAACTTTCGCAGGTGTTTTATTAGTTCAGCAGCACCCTAGCTGCCCTTAATGAGTCACTTCCAGTGTCACTTACACCAATCAGCAATAATATTAAAACCACCTGCCTAATATTGTGTAGGTCCCCCTTGTGCTGCCAAAACAGGTCTAACCCTTCGAGGCATGGACTCGACAAGACCTCTGAAGGTGTGCTGTGGTATCTGGCACCATAACGTTAGCAGCAGATCCTTTAAGTCCTGTAAATTGCGAAATGGGGCTTCCATGGACCAGACTTGTTTGTCACATACCACAGATGCTCAATTGGATTGAGATCGGGAGAATTTGGAGGCCAAGTCAACACTTTGAATTCTTTGTCATGTTCCTCAAACCATTCCTGAGCAATTTTTGCAGTGTGGCAGGGTGCATTATCCAGCTGAAAGAGGCCAACACCATTACTGAATACTGTTACCATGAAGGGGCTTACTTAGTCTGCAACAATGTTTAGGTAGGTGGTACGTTTCAAAGTAACATCCACATGAATGCCAGGACCCAAGGTTTCCCAACAGAGCATCACTCTTCCTCCACTAGTGTGCCTCTGCACACTGCCCACTTCCCATAGTGCATCCTGGTGTCATCTCTCCCAAGGTAAGGTGTACACACACCCGACTGTCCACATGATGTAAAAGAAAATGTGATTCATCAGACCAGACCACCTTCTTCTATTGCTCCAAAGTCCAGTTCTGAATCTCACATGCCCATTGTAGGCACTTTCAGTGGTCAACATGGGCACTCTGACCGGTCTGTGGCACTATGCGTTCTGATACCTTTCTATCATAGTAAGCATGAACTTTTTCAGCAATTTGTGCTACAGTAGCTCTTATGTGGGATCGGACCAGATAGGCTAGCCTAAACTTCCCATGTGCATCAGTGAGCCTTGGATGCCCATGAGCCTGTTGCTGGTTCACTGGTTGTCCTTCCTTGGACCATTTTTGGTAGGTACTAACCTGCCGTTTTGGAGATGCTCTGACCCAGTTGTCTAGCCATCACAATTTGTCCCTTCCAATTTTTCCTGCTTTTTCACTGCATCGATTCTCAAGTACCATAACCCTTTGTTACCCTTTTATTGTTGGATGGAGGTGGGACTTGGTGCAGTCTTATTGCAGCATACCCCAAAAATGTTCTGTTTTCATTATTTTTCTGCTCCATTGGTTTCTCCATGTATATAATTTGCCTGCCTTTTCCCCCATACTTCCTCTGTTGTTTTGTCTTTTATACTCACCCGGTTAGCATTTTATCTTATAGTATGTGTCTCCACTAAGTTTGTCGTAGACAGTGTGACTCAGAAATGCAGTTTGCATGATGCTAAACTAAAGGTTGAGCATCCATTATTTTGTAAGTATTAGCTTTGTGGCTCCAATACAAAAAAAAAACAAAAAAACAACAACACTAAAAATGACACCAAACATGCCTTTGTTGATTGACTATGCTTGGGGTAAGGGAGACATTGTTTATTTAAAGGTCAGAAAGTCATACAGTTATACAAATGAGAAAGACATGCCTGAAGCTGTCCTTGGCTTTATTGGGGTTAGTTGCTCATGATCACACACTCATCTCACGGGAAATCAAATCCAACTTGGCCATTCCAGCAAAAGAACAATGTGTGCACTGTACATTACAAAATTCCACTAACAGAGGTCACATGCTTTATCACCTTTCATTCATTGGTTTTTTTGTTTCATTTCCTGAATGTGGTGCCAATTGTGTTTCCTTTATCTGTGGTCCAAGTTTCTCTTGAGACATATTATCACATACACAAACACACACAGGATGGAAAGGGTATGAAACATCACCTATCACCTACAGTGGTGCTTGAAAGTTTGTGAACCCTTTAGAATTTTGGATATTTCTGTAGAAATATGACCTAAAACATAATCAGATTTTCAAATTGCATATTTTGTTAATTTTTTAAGTGAAAAAACACAATCTCTGCAGCAAACTATAAAAATGTGCAAATATGCACAATTACTTAATGCACAGTTATTTCATATTTGATTATTTTTTTTTAAATTGAAAAATATAAAATAGTAATTGTGGCATGTGCAAAAGCATGGACACCCACCAGTATTTAGAAACACCACCTTTGACAGATTTCCCAGTTTGCAAACACTTTTTGTAGCCATGTAGGAGATGAATTTTCTTTGCGGAATGCTTCTATTTCTGAGATATTATTGGGCTGTCTTGTATGCACAGCATGTTTAAGCTCTACCTACATTTTTTAAATGATATTCAAGTCAGGGGACTGGGAGGGCCATTCCAGAAGCTTCAGCTTGCATTTCTTGTAGTTCATGGTGGATTTCACGCATTTCTTGTAGTTCCTGGTCTCTTTTCATTTTCATTTTCTTGACCTACTGTGTCACATTTGCTTCATGAATTGCTGAAATTTACTGGAATCCATTCTTCCATCTACCTTGGAGACAGACTTGGAAACAGGACAGGAAACAGGACAGGAAACAGGCTTGGAAACTAAACTGAAAACTGGACCGGAAACTGAACTAGAAATGGAACTAGAAACTCAACTGAAAACTAAACTAGAAACTCGACTGAAAACTAAACTAGGAGCAGAACTGGAAATGAAATTAGAAACCGGACGAGGAACTGGACTAGAAACTGGACTGGGGACTGGACTGGAAACTAAGCTAGACTCTGAGCTAGAAATGAAACTAGAAACCTGACTGGAGACAGAGCTGGAGACAGAGCTGGAGACAGAGCTGGAGACAGAACTGGAAAGTGGACTTGAAACAAAACTAGAAATTGACTGAAAACTAGACTGGGAACTGGACTGGGAACAGATATATATATATATATATATATATATATATATATATATATATATATATATATATATATATATATATATATATATATATATATATATATATACACTGTTTTTATTGCAGTAGTTTGTGTGTGGTAATAGGAAGTATTTTTTTAATGGAGAAAGACTGCACTACCACTGAGATAATCATGGTCTACATTTGATACAAAAAAATACTTTTTTGTGCTAGTATAATCAAATCTGATTACATTATCAAAGGAAAATTACAGTATAACAGGTTATCTAATGCTACCGGCAAAACTCATGACTCTAAATGCTTAATAATCTGCTCACTGCCACGGGACAGGAGGCAGTTAAATGAAAGGACAGTAAAGCTCATTTACTAGTCATTTTCATTTAACTAGAGTGCACACAAACTGCAATTTCCTTCCATGATGGCTGTGCTAGAAATATTTACGGGTTCTTGGCATGGTTTTATGAACACTGGATAACCTCCAGAAGTGGTGAATACCTGTATAGCTTCTTGTGCATGTGTACACATATCATTTCATGCAGCCATCTTTTTTCCTGGAATTTCTCAAGTTCCAACAGGATTGGTGCTTGTTCCAAATGACAGGGAATAATTGTGGTTATTTAGAGTCCATAGAACAACAGTTATGTATGCCATTTTATCATGTGGACTGACTGTAAGGATTTTCGGAGGTGACTGATGCATTCACGCCTCTAGGAAGGACGATTTCGTCAAACCCTTTAGACTCTGTTGAATGTGACAGCCAGGTATCAGCAGCATGGACTTCCTGGGGTGGCATGCATCTAAGAAATGCCTGAGGAGACACTCATCACAGAACAGTGGTTCTCAACCTTTTTTTCCAATGGGCCGCACTATGGTCCAAGTGAAAGTCTCACGGGTCGCATATCATTTACATATTACGCCGCCAATACAAACCAACCAGATTTATATTTTTGTATTAGCAGATAATATTATAAATATTATGATATCTAAACGATTACATTTACTCATATAAATAAATAATTCTACTCACCATTAATGGGACACGTGATGTTGTCGGGAACTGACCAATGTGGTGAAATTCGGCTTGAAAGGAGTAACAGCACAATGAAGTTGCGACTGTAAGTTGCAGTCTGTAAGACGTGCACGGAAGTGTGACTTGATGCATGACATTGCAGAAAATGTGCGTTCGCAAATGTATGTTGATCCAAATATGGAAAGTACTTTCGAACTTAATAATCTGAGGTTCTCTCCAGGGATGTTTCGCCACATTTCTGCAATTGAGGACGATTGCTGCACAGTATGGGTGTTTCCTTTTGCCTGAGCATCCATCAATTCATCTTCAAGTGAGTGCCGGGGCAAACCGAAAGTTGCAGCCAAGTCCTTGATTTTTTCCACAGGGAAAGTGAATGGTTCTCTGATGAAATGTCCAGCAAATTTAAGTTTCTCTAAATCTGAAAAACACGAGATGAATTTTTCTTGTATTTGATTGTCAGTTGCAACAAATCTTTCTCTCTGTTGAACGTCCAATACACCCACACTTGCATCATTCAGCAGTGGGAAATGTGTTAAATCACCATCTTTGAGTTGTGCAGTGTACAGTCCTAGCTTCATTTTGAAACTCTCAACACAGCTCAACAGGTCATCAACGTGTTTTCCGTCACCTTGAAGTTGCAGATTCAGCTTGTTTAGATGAACTGTGATGTCTGCAAGAAAAGAAAGATTTATTTTCCATTCTTTGTCTCTCAAGACAGGAAATCTCTCTTCCTCGCCAATGTCATCAAGAAAGTGAACTATCCCGGGGAGTACAGCCAGAAAGTGATTTAAGACTTTTCCTCGACTTAGCCATCTCACTTCGCTGTGCAGAACGAGGTCTCCGTAGGCACCGTCCAATTCCTCCAATAATGCAACAAAACGGCGATGCATTAGAAGGTGTGCTCAAATGAAATTGACCACCTTGACCACAGTGTCCATGATCTTCATGAGGTGTCCACCAGCTAGCTTGCTGCATAGTGCTTGCTGGTGCACAATACAGTGAAATGCCAACAAGTCAGGGGACATTTTTTCGCATTTCAGCAACAAGACCCTTGTGTTTTCCCGTCATTGAGGGAGCACCATGAGTAGTGATGGAGACAACTGAGGATGCCGGTATGTTCATGTCTTGCATGCTTCACTAAGTGCTCTATAAATGTCCTCGCCCCTTGTTTGTTCATTTAGCGATTTCAATGCCAATATATCTTCCGTAAGCTCAAAAGTGCTTGAATTCGGACATCTCACCCAAATGCAAAGCTGAGCAACATCTCCTATGTCTGTTGATTCATCCGCAGCCAAACTGAATGCTGAAGCAGTGGCTAGCTTAGTTTTTAGTTGTTCTGTCAAGTTCTCAGACATTTCTGAAATTCGACACATAACTGTGTCATTACTGAGCTGTAAACTTTTTATCCTGCGGATTATCTCACTCTTGACATTGTGATTCCAGAAAATAGTTTTTAACTAGTTCCCCATCACTGAATGGTTTGCCGTGTTTGGCAAGGAGCCACGAAATTTTGAACGTTGCTAATGTCACGGCCTGGGACACTTTTAAACCACCTTGCATTGTATTCAGTTCAGCAATCGCATTTTTTTCAAGACTAGTAATCTTGAGAGCTCTCTCCTGAGATCCAGGTGGATATTTCTTGTCAAATGCTGCATGGGTGGTATCGAAATGTCTTTTGACATTGTAGGTTTTGCATACGCCCAGTACTTTACTACAGAGTAAACAGAACATCTCGCTCATTAACAGCAAACTGATTCTTCCATTCTTCCAACACTCTCCTACCTTCACTGCTGATTCTACGACTTTTCTTGTATGTATGTGTTCCTTCTTCGGCATTTTCCACATTTCGTTTTTCTCCCCTAATAACAAATTTGTCCATTTTGCTGCTTAATTTTACTGAAGTAATGGCTGCTGATGACTAATTGAATTGAACTCTGCTGAAGCGCGCGCTTGTATGTGTTTGTTAAATGCATAACTGAGTACATAGTAGGTCTGCGCATGGCTGAAAATAATATATGAAAACCAAAATTATTTTATATGACAAAAACATTATATTTCAAATTTATAATTGTTTAGTACATTTTTAAATTAATGTAAGAACTAAAATGAATTGTAAAACAGGAAGTTATTTTTAAATTGTGTTCAGCATGGTGGGCCGCATTTGGATTTGTGATGGGCCCTCGGGCCGCAGGTTGAGAACCACTGCCATAGTACAACAGTTATGTATGCCATTTTGTCATGTGGACTGACTGGAAGGATTTTCGGAGGTGACTGATGCATTCACGCCTCTAGGAAGGGCGATTTTGTCAAACCCTTTAGACTCTGTTGAATGTGACAGCCAGGTACCAGCAGCATGGACTTCCTGGGGTGGCATGCATCTAAGAAATGCCTGAGGAGACATTCATCATAGAGCGACGTGTCACAGTAGGGGCAGCATGATCGGCTCATCTGTAGGCTATGGTGATGATGGCCTTCATCCAGTGGGCAAGTCTCTGTTTAGACAGGGGAGCTCCTCGTGTTGATCTGACAACTGAATTATAACTCCCCTCGGAAACACTGACGACAACAGCATTCAAGAGCCTTTGGAACTGACTGAAGTTATCTATTGTTACTTTTGTAGGTAAAATTTTTTTCTCCACCACACGTTAAGTTGCTTTTGGGAAATCTATCGATTCCTCATCTGCCACAGTATTTCTAAATAAATTGTTTTATTTTCAATTTTGTAGTTTGTAATACCAGCTGTAGGATGAGTGCACCTCATTTAGGATAAATGTATTCTTGACCTCATATCTTCCCAGTGTTTCACTTTACACTTCAGGGAGTAAATGTGTCTGAACATAGTCGTCATGCTTATTTTTTTCAGGATATGTTTCTACTTGCTGTTTTTTTTTAAATTATCTGTCATGGCCAGCATTGGGTATAAATCACTGGACAGCAGCCATATGTTCTAAGGAAAACTAACTGTGAAAGCAGGTATGTGTGAGTGCATCTATTTATGACAAATGTCATGTTTCTTCATGCAGAACCTGAAGGCAGGAATATCACACTTATTCAAAAAACATTCCTATTAGTCATTTATTCCATGCTGAATAAAAAAATGTAGAGTATAGTATTAAATAGATTTTTAAATTGACATTTATATGAATTTTCTGGACTATACCACTGGTTTGTTGGCTGCATGCATGCGTGTGTGTGTGCATGTGTGTGTGTAAATAACCTCTGGGGTATAATCACTGTGTCACCAGATCAGACTTGCCCTGCTCTATTATGACGAATAAAATATAATAGTACACCTGGATCTGTCTTGCAATGCAGGTGTGTGTGTGTGTGTGTGTGTGTGTGTGTGTGTGTGTGTGTGTGTGTGTGTGTCACATTTTAAACACTTAATCATTAACAATTTTTTTTCTATGGAAGACACATTCATTCAAAGAAGGGGTAGAAGTATTTTCAAGTTTGTGATTGGTGGATGAAATTTGACCTAAACCGCACCCTGGGCCATTCCATTCCTACCCACTATTGCGATCTGTTGTCAGAAATTAGGCATTCAGAATCTAATCACAAGTCAGAGTTTATTCCAAGACAGAAGAGAAGCACGCAGCAAACATCTCAAGGCAGAGAAGAGAATGAAGAGAGGAGAGAGCAGAGCAGTAGAGTGGAAGAGAGAGTAGTACCTTTGTGATTGTGATGTTGTTATGCAGAACTAAACAGAGCAAAATGATTAGTTAAGCTACATTAACATATATTATTAATTTAAATGATTGGTACATCCTATAACACCATTAAGAATATTCATAAAATGATCATTTGTTCATTACACATGAGCAAGAGGATGATGAATAAGCATCCAGGATCATCCAGGATGATGAAAAGCAAAACTGGTTCAAACCAGAATAGTTGATATCTTTACTTAAGGCTTATGAGTTTGGGTTTACTAAGTAAGATGTTTCTGAGAAAGGAGCCATGTGTTATGAAGGACTTGAAGGACCATCCTTGTCATTCTTCCAACATCACTGTGTAATAACAGAAGATGAGTTTAGATAAGATAGAAGCACACAAGATAATTAATGCAGAAATAAAAGTTTTCACAAACTGAGCCCAAATACAGATCCATTGCTATCTAGTTAGCTAGTTGATCAGAAGCTAATTATGTAGTAATTTTGATAGATAGCTCTCTAAATTGCATGTATGTTAGAGGCTTTTCACCATCTTATGGGTCATTCCATTCAAACACAGTAATGCTATCTAGTTAGTTAGCTGAGCAGAAGCTAATTATATAGCAACTTGTTCTATAGCTAAATAGATAATTAGACAGCTAACTAAATATCAAGTTTGTTTAGGTTTTTTTCCCCAATCCTATGGCCCATTCCACTATAACACAATAATGATATCTAGTTATCTATAAATTCTGTGTAGTAGCTGTTAGATAGAACTTTATTGCGTTCCTAATGAAACAAAAGTTTTCACACCACCCAGTCCTTAACTGGTAGGTTTTTTTTTCTCATTCACTTCCTTTGTGCTCCATTGTTTCTGATGTCTCTGGGGTACATCTCACTTCTTGATTTGTGTTTTTGAGGCAGGTTTCCACCCTAACCCTAACCCTGTATCCTATTTCTCTTTCCCTTTGTATCCCCGCCCCCCCCCCACACACACACTTGGCCTCTTATGTTTCCTTGTAAGATTAAACCACGAGAACACGAAGATGTTTTTCTCTTCAACACAGATTCTTTATGGTTCTACAAAGCAGTCAAGAGTTTGCTTAAAATCAGTGTGTGAACCTTCAGTTTAGTTGTTTATATGTTAAGATGTGAAGATGAGATATTTTAACCGTATGACAGATGGTATATGATATATGTCATTGTGTTTAGGAATGTGCTTATCCTGACATAGATATATACTGTCAGATCCCCCCTATCTGTACTGAAACACTTTGTAGAAATCTTTTGTTTGCTAATGGAGCGGCACAATGGTGTAGCAGGTGGCGTTACTGTCTCTCAGCTCCAGGGTCACTGCTTGGTCCTGAGCTCAGGTTACTGTTTGTTTGGAGTTTCACTTTTTCTACCATTGTCCTTGCTGCTTTCCTCCAACTACCCAAAAACATGCTGGTAGGTTGATTGGCTATGCTAAATTGCCTGTGAATGAGTGTGTACAGTACCCTGTGATGTATTGGCATCCCATCTGTGATGTATTCCTGCTTCGTGCTCTGCATTCCTAATGAATGATTGAAATGTTCAGAAATGGTTAGTTTCAGATATATATTGATAAAGTACCATCCACTCTTTAGCTAGAAACCACTATTCAGATTCCTTCCCCTTCTGTTCATCAATGGTATGTTCCAGTTTCACAGAGGTGCCACCTTTGCTCCTGTCTGAAACTGTTTTTCCTCTGTCCTGTTTTTCCTTCAAAGAGAGACCTTTTGTCTCTTACCTATTAGATGACTGCTGAGACTTGATTTCTTTTGCTGTTGTTATTAAATGTGTTTCCTTTCCCAAAAGTAATTGGTTTTAGAATTTCTTTCTAAACGAGCTACTTTGTCTAAAATATGCTGGATATTTGCTGGAGGGGAGGCGGGGTGGGAGGGGGGTCATATTGTCTGAACATGTAGTGCGAGCTACACTAGCATTTTGGTGGGTGGAGAGGATTCTTGGACATCGGGAATAGCTATGAGACTCAACCAATTTCTTTAGAAAAAAGATTAGTGTTGCTTAATGTACCTGAAGAACCACCCAGGAACAGCAATTTTTCATAGCAGATTATGTTTAATCTTGGTGTCCTGAGGTTGCTGTTTCAGCATGTTAAGCCATGTCAAGCTGTTTTGATAAATTAGGTTTCTATGTAGAAAAATGTATAGCCTAAAACTATGGCTTTGTCTTTTAACTTAGGGTTTTTTTTGTTTGTTTGTTTTGTTTTGTTTTTTTTTTTGGCAGTGTGGCAATTTTTCCTTGTTCGCTGCTTCAATACATTTAAGGGATACTCAAGTATTTTTTCTTAAGCTAATCTCTGTGGGAGATCAGGTGTAATGGGTGAGCAAAAATAGAAAATATCTTTAATATCTTCTAATCTACTATGTTCAAATAGATGTTTACAAGAAGAATGGTCGACTCTTTTCATGGTCACAGTTTGGTATAATGTGGAAGTTTGGTTAATAGTCAATTAAGTGCTGAGTGTTCTGATCAGTGTTCTGGGTGTTTTCTTAGCAAATTATTAACACATTTGAGGGAAATGTTGATATTCCTGACAGTTTGGTCTCATTTCTACTGAAACTGTACCTTTACTTTGTTTATATAAAAGAATCCATGATGATCTGCTAGCTAACTAAACTATTAGCCTCAGCCATTAGCTAGCTAACATTTGAGTCCATATTTCCCAGTTGCTTAGCAACATTTTTGCACTTAAATGGTAGCAGTATTGTGTGTTTCCCATTACCATGCCTAAACCACATTGGAACTGATATAAAATAATATTCTAACTCTGAATATCCTAACCCAATAATTGAAGCTCAATGTTTTCTGCCATTGATGTTGCCGTCTTTGAGTATGGGAAGTTGTTAGCAGATACTGTGATGAACACTTCAGGATTACACTGAATAATTGTTCTAATAAAGTTTGTCATTTTTAAGGGATATTCTGTTAGAAGGCGGCTCGGCAGTAGACGCTGCTATTTCTGCGCTGCTATGTACATCGCTAATTAATCCTCAGAGCATGGGAATTGGAGGAGGCTCCATCTTCACCATCATGAGCAAGGATGGTATGTTTAATTACTGTTTTCAGTGCACCCTCATTCACTTCACTTACTTGGTTTGTATCCTAATCAGAGCCAAATGTGTGCTCTTTAAGTCTCATAAAACATAAGTGCCTCACTCTCTCAGCTAACTGCTCAGAGTTGGCCAAAGGGACTCAAGCGAGGGAAAGCGAAGGGGGAAACTACTAAGTGTTACTCAACCGACATCAATGTGTTTCCTGTGTCATTGACCTGGTACAGGAACTATTATTGTCTCTTTATGGCCCAACTTTTGAAAACAAAAAAATGTTAACAGCTGTTATCTTGCAGCTTTGTTAAAATATTTGTCTTTGCCCAAAACCAGCTGAAACCAGATATGACAACTTGAGTGTTACAACATACTGATGAGCTAGTATGAACAACATATATCCCCACTGGTTTTTCTATAGCCTCAGAAGTGCTCGTATATATATATAGTCCCTTCTGAACGTATTGGAATTGCAAGGCCTTTTGGGTTTGAGATCAAAAGATGAAGATCTAGATGTGTTAAAGCACTTAGAACATATACCTTTTGTTTGAACCCACCCATTCTTCAAGTGACCAAAAATATTGGAACATGTGACTGACTTTCCTGTTGACCAGGTGTTCCCTGTTAGATTGACTGTTTAAACAAATAATAACTTTGAAGACTGCATGTGTTAAAAAGCTGAAAAAAATAAGCCAACATGAAGACCAGGGAGCTATTCATGGGAGAAAATCAAGCCATTCTGAAGCTGAGAAAAGAGGGGAAATTGATTAGGGCCATTGCGCAAGCATTGGGTATAGCCAGTACAAGAATTTGGAATGTCCTGAAAAAGAAAGAAACTGGTGTACTAACAACCAGACATCGAACAGGTCGGCCCAGGAAAGTAACAGCAGTTGATGAGAGAAACTTTGTGAGTGCTATGAAGAAAAACCCAAAACAACAACAGTCAGTGACATCAACAGCAACCTCCTCAGGGCAGGGGTGAAGTTACCACAATCTACCGTTCGAAGAAGATTTTGAGAGCAGAAATATAGAGGTCATACCACAAGATGCAAACCACTCAGCAGCAGTAAGAATCAGAAGTCCTGATTGGAATTAGCAAAAAATACAGAAATGAGCCACAAAAGTCCTGGAACCAAAATTAACCTATACCAAAGTGATGGAAATGCCAGTCTGGAGAAAGAAAGGATCTGCTCATGATCCAAAACATACAAGCTCACTGGTCAAGCATGGTGGAGGTAGTGCCATAGCTTGGGCTTGCATGGCTGCTTCTGGAACAGGCTCACTAACTTTTATTGATGGTGCAACTCATGATGTTAGCAGCAGAATTAATTCAGAAGTTTACAGAAGCAGTCAGTCTTCCAATTTACAGAGAAATGCACCCAATCTTATTGGGAGGAACTTCATCATGCAGCAAGACAATAATCCAAAACACACTACCAACACGACAAATGACTTTATCAGAGGGAAAAAAGTTGAAGGTTTAAGACTAGAAAGAGAAATCATGCATTTCACCACCTGAAGAGGAGACTGAAGGGAGAAACCCCTCCAAAACAAACAACAACAGAAAGAAGCTAAGGTTCAAGCCTAGAAAAGCATCACAAAAGAAGAATGCAACAGTTTCATGATGTCTGTGAGTCGACAGATTGATGCAGTTATTGCAAGCAAGGGATATGCAACCACATATTATAAATTTTATTTACTTTAATTGTCTGACTATCTGTTACTATACTTTTGCTCACTTAAAAACTGGGTGGTCTGCCACCAATGGTGCCATGTTCTAAGTTGTTTAACACATCTGGATGTAAATACCAGGAAATGGAAGCTGAATTTCTGATCTGTTGTCTCATATTCATATTTTGATCTCAAACACAAGTGTCTTCAGTGTATAGCAAAAACAAAAGAGGGGAATGAATATGCCAGAGAAGTCTTCTTTTCCTTTCGGCTGTTCCCTTCAGGGGTCGCCACAGCGAATCATCTGCCTCCATCTAGCCCTATCCCCTGCATCCTCTTCTCTCAGACCGACTACCTTCATGTCCTCCTTCACTACATCCATAAACCTCCTCTTTGGTCTTCCTCTCGGCCTCCTGCCTGGCAGCTCTAACCTCAGCATCCTTTTACCGATATATTCACTCTCCCTCCTCTGAACATGTCCAAACCATCTCAACCTGGCCTCTCTAACTTTGTCTCCAAAACATCTCACATGTGCTGTCCCCCTGATGTACTCATTCCTGATCCTATCCATCCTCGTCACTCCCAAAGAGAACCTCAACATCTTTAGCTCTGCTACCTCTAACTCTTTCTCCTGTCTTTTCCTCAGTGCAACTGTCTCCAAACCATACAGCATCGCTGGTCTCACTACTGTCCTGTACACCTTTCCTTTCATTCTTGCTGGTACTCTTTTATCACACAACAGACCTGACACTTTTCTCCACCCATTCCAACCTGCCTGCACACGCTTCTTCACCTCTTTTCCACACTCCCCGTTGCTCTGGACTGTTGACCCTAAGTACTTAAAATCCTGCACCTTCTTTACCTCTTCTCCCTGTAACCTCACTGTTCCACTTGGATCCCTCCCATTCACACACATGTATTCTGTCTTGCTGCGACTAACCTTCATTCCTCTTCTCTCCAGAGCAAACCTCCACCTCTCTAGACTTTCCTCCACCTGCTCCCTGCTCTCACTACAGATCACAATGTCATCCGCAAACATCATAGTCCATGGAGATTCCTGTCTGACCTCATCTGTCAGCCTGTCCATCACCACCGCAAACAAGAAGGGGCTCAGAGCCGATCCTTGATGCAGTCCCACCTTCACCGTGAACTCCTCTGTCACACCTACCGCACACCTTACCACTGTCCTACTGCTCTCATACATATCCTGCACCACTCTAACATACTTCTCTGCCACTCCAGACCTCCTCATACAATACCACAGCTCCTCTCTTGGCACCCTGTCATATGCTTTCTCTAAATCTACAAAGACACAATGCAGCTCTTTCTGACCCTCTCTGTACTTCTCCATTAACATTCTCAAAGCAAATATTGCATCTGTAGTGCTCTTTCTTGGCATGAAACCATACTGCTGCTCACAAATGCTCACTTCTCCCCCTAGCCTTGCTTCCACTACTCTTTCCCACAACTTCACTGTATGGCTCATCAGGAATGTATGGAATGAATATGCCAGAGAAGTACTGTAGGGCATTTGAGCATAATAATAATAATAATAATAATAATAATAATAATAATAATAATAATAATAATAATGTACATTTCTTTCTTTTCTAGGTGATGTGAGTGTGATCAACTCAAGAGAAACGGTACCTAAAAGCTTCCCACCAAACCTGCTGAACAAATGTCCCACTTCCATAACATTAAGTCAACTCGGTAGGTCCATCTGCATTCAATTACTAATCTTATCATTTCACTTGGAGGTGTGATGATATACAGGTAATATACACTCATTGTCCACTGTACACCTGCTCATTTATGCAGTTTTCCAATTCAATCAGCCATTCATGTGGCAGCAGCAAACTCTAGAGACTGTTGTGTGTGAAAATCCCAGGAGATCAGCAGTTTCTGAAATACTCAAACCAACCCTTCTGGCTGATTGGATAGCTGCATAAATGAGTAGGTGTATATGTGTTCCTATTAAAGTGGACAGTGAGTGTAAGTGATGATTATTAAATATAAATAAAAAATAGTTATATTGTTGACAGTGTGCAGTGCGATACAGATGGGATATTATTTTAAATTGGCTACAAGATTGTCATGCTCTAAATGAGACAAAGTAGATGTAGAGTATACTCTACATATAGAATATACTCTACAAATGTAGAGTATAACAAGTTTATAGTAAAAAATTGTCAGATTTGTTAAACATTGTGAGATCAGCAGTTTTTAAAATCCTTAAACCCGCCTATGTGGTACCAACATCCATGCCACAGTTAAAGTCACAGAAATCACACTTTTTCTTCATCCTGATGTTGATGTGAGCATTACCTGAAGCTCTTGACCTGTATCTGAACGATTTTTTGCACTGCGCTGCTGCCACATGATTGGCTGATTTGATTAGATAACTGCATGAATGTGCAGTTGTACATGTGTTCCTAATAAAGAGGATGGTGAGTGTATTAGGCATTTAAAACATCATTGTTATGGTCTAGCTCTAAATGTAGATCTCCTGGGCTGATTGAACAGAACACCGATAAAGTGTGTACACTACAGAGGGTCCAGTGTTACTTGTATTTTCATGCGGATATCTGATACCCATAACACATTGTGTTTTAAATCAGCCCAATACAGCCACTGAAAGCCACAAGCACTATCTAAACTAAACACATGAGATCTGATTGTGAAATAACACATTCCTGGCAGCAGGCCAAACCCACAGAGCCATACAAGGAACATTTTTTGTTTATTCATTTCTGATATATTTTATTCTATTGTATTGTAAATGCAAAAATGATTAGTGGGTAATGCAATGCCTGGATTAGACCATCTCTCACTTCAGCTAATCAGAACACACTGTACTGGACCTACAGTATAATAATAACTAATGGTGTGTGTGTGTGTGTGTGTGTGTGTGTGTGTAGGTGCACAATGGATTGGTGTTCCAGGTGAGCTGCGTGGTTATGAATATGCTCACTCCAGGTTTGGTAAACTGCCATGGGCTCGACTGTTCCAGCCCAGCATCAAATTGGCCAGAGACGGCTTTCCTGTTTCCGAGTACCTTGGCAAACTTCTCCAATACCCAAACATCACTAAAATGGTGCAGAACACATCACTGTGGTACTGACACACACACACACACACACACACACACACACACACACACACACATTCAGATACATTCAAAAATACAGACACAATACACACATGCGGTTTCAGGCATCTGATGGATTCTGGCTTTGTTGATCCGATCATAAATATAGGCACGCACATACACACGCACGCACGCACGCACGCACGCACGCACGCACACACACACACACACACACACACACAGTACTCTGTATTTTTTCTAGTTCTTCTAGTTTCTCCTCTTTCCTCTAATTCTACTTGCTGCTCCACTTTTCTGCTTATCTTAGTTCCATCATTACTCTTATTTCTCAGTCCACCTAACCACCTACCTTTTTCTACTTCCCTTCTAGTTTTCTCAGTTGCCCTGGTTTCTTGTACCTCTGTGTTTGGTCTTATCTGCTGAACTCTGCATGTCTGCCTGAAGAATGATGGCTTTTGATCATGTTAAATGGAAATGCAAAAATCAAGCAACTTAATTCAGATCCATCCATCTGACACGTGTTAGAAAACCACGTCAGTCTGGTATTGGAAAACACATGCTTTTAGCTACTTAGCATTTAATCAGACAGCTGACATATAGTGAATTGTTGTGTGTTTTTTGTTTGTGTGTTGTTTTTGTAGTCAAGCATTTTGCCACGAGGATAAAACAGTTCTCGGTCCAGGTGATACACTACGGTACCCAAAACTTGCTGAGACTCTGGAAATAATTGCGGAAAAGGGGCCCGAAGCTTTTTATGCTGGCAAAATTGCAGAAGAATTAATCCAAGATGTGAAGGCAGAAGGTACTTTCCTGTGTGTGTGTGTGTGTGTGTGTGTGTGTGTAAGACAGTGAGAGAGCGAGAGAGCGAGAGAGAGAGAGAGAGAGAGAGAGAGAGAGAGAGAGAGAGAGAATGTGTAACTATGAATATTTAGTGTTGCTTCACTTTGGTTAGCAGATTTAAATGGGTCATTTGGTGGCAAATAGAATGTAAAGAAAAAATGTGGCAAACATTGAAATGAATTCATTTGTGTGTGTGTGTGTGTGTGTGTGTGTGTGTGTGTGTGTGTGTGTGTGTGTGTGTGTTTGTGTTTTAGGTGGATCATTGTCATTAGAAGATCTAAGCTCTTTTAAGGTGAGAATGACTAGTGTTTTGTTGTATGTTTTAGTGGACTTGTATTATATTCTTTGATGTGTGTTTATTATGTGTTTTATTGTGTGTTTTCAGGTGAGGGTGAGTGAAGCATTATCGGTTCCGCTGGGCAATTTTACGATGCATTTCCCTCCGCCGCCATTTGGAGGCGCTCTACTCAGCTTCATCCTCAATGTCATGCAGGGTTAGTTTAACTAAAATAACCAAAGAGGAGATACAATAAAATTTGAATACAATATAAGTAAAAAACATACATGACATAGCTCATGTAGGGTGTGTGTGTGTGTGTGTGTGTGTGTGTGTGTGTGTGTGTGTGTTTTGCAGGTTTTGGACTTTCTCCATCATCCGTGAAGGGTGAAGAGAGGAAACTGACACTTCATAACTACATAGAAACACTAAAGTTTGCAAACGGACAGAGGAAGAATATCAGAGACCCGCTGCACAGCCAGGACAGAGTAAGCGCGTTTGTATTAGATAGTAGATTGAGTGTGAGTGTGTGCGTGGATTCAGGTCATTGAAGAGTTTTACGGAAGTATTGACACACATACACCCTGATACATCCACCAAACACCAACTTGTCGATACATCCATGTCCCAGTACACCCCCTGCCACACCAAAATACATTCAACTCTGTCTCATTATAAATTCAACTCTTTGCTTATTCCTGTTTGCTCTTTTTGTGTCTAGTTTAATTTGACTTGTGACTCCATCATCCTCATTTTGGTTGATTAATACTTCCTGTAGAATCTTCACAACATCCTGCTTGCTTGATTTAGAGATAAATCATAAATTCATAAATTCTAACCCACTGGGCAAGTGGAAGCTCTGGTGCTGCCCAGTCACATGTCTTTGGTTATCTATGCTAAGTAAGGAATATTCCACTCATCTCTTTTTACCAGAGGCCAAAGGAATTTACACCTGTTTTGGTGTGCCTGTGTTCAGCATTGAATTTATTTGAGATGTAATGCTCCACAGTAGTAGTTAATAGCTCATATGAAAGTAGACACTCAGGGCTTCAAGAATTTGCAGTTTTTCACAAGTATTTTTTTTTTACCTAGCCGACTAGGTTTAAATATTATAATTTTATTGTGGCAGTTGTATGCGGTGTTTTACTATCAAAAAAAGCTTCAGTTGTGATGTCTGTTTTGTCTCTGTGGAGAGGTGTGAATTGTTTGTCCAGCAGGGGGCTCACACCCCTCCCCTTTTCCCATCACCCTGCTCACAAGCAGCTAAACACAGAGTCACGATACTCTACACACAGAAACCCAACAGTGTCCTGACTAATCTTATAACAGATTTGTGGTTGATCAAATTATTCATTTGTTTATACTGATTAAAAATGTCCAATAAGTCAATTTCAATTCAGTGGGCGGAATGGAACACCAGTGTACTGCGAGAAAGGGATTTATACCACAGGGATTTGCTACCAATGTTTAATGCATGTTGCACATTTTACCTTTATATTTACCTTTCGATTTAATGTTGGGGAACATCCGAGAGACAAGTTAGTTCCTGTTATCACATATGTTATATAGGTGATAAACATTCATTCCCTTAAGAGCATCTCTCTCTCTCTCTCTCTCTCTCTCTCTCTCTCTCTCAACAAACACATTTTGTGTTTTACAGAGAGAAACCGGAAAGTATGAACTCCTCTGTACTCACCCCACCACATCAACAATTATACATTTTTCTTTGTTAAGCAACACATTTTTAAATCAGATTATGTGGACCATTCGCCATAAAAGTCCCTATCTATGAGCTATTACTATAGAAACAATAACGCATTAGATGGAGCGCATTAATATTAACCTATTGTTCTTGTTACAGCCAGGACTACTGTGTGAGCCATGCTGTTATACAAAAATAATGCACACCTTCTGACCAGTCAGATTCAAGAATTCAACTAATGTATGGTGACCTAGTTAAGTGCATTACTACAGAGTAATGTACATAAGCTAGTCCATGATTTCTGCACTTTATTTTGCCACATACTATCAGCCAGGTCCTGCCACAAGTGATGTTTTTAGTGTAGCAAGACTGTGGAATTTGGAACGAGTATTCAATAGAGAGTAGATTTTTCTAACTGTTTTTTTAACCTCCTTGTCCTCCAGGCACCTACGAATAAAAAAAAAAATAGCCTGGACATGAAATCTGAGTCTTTTTGACTATCTGGTTGCTTATTTTTTGCTGTTTTTGACTGTCTAATTGCTAATTTAGTCTCTTTATGGCTTCCTGTCTGTTCAGTTTGGGCCTTCATAACTTTCTGCTTGCTCATTTTGGTTGTTCATCACTTACTGTTCGCACATTTCCTGTTTCAGTCATATCATCTGATGGATTCAGGCTTTGTTGATCGCATCAGGTTGATGATCAGTAGCAGTGGTACACACCCAGTGTCTTACTACAATGTCACCCCCTCCACTGATCGATTTGGGACAACGCATGTTTCTGTTCTAGCTAGTGATGGGTCAGCTGTTTCTGTCACCAGCACCATCAATCACTTGTGAGTACTGCAGTTACACAGTGTGTGTATCAGATGCTAATATTTGGTAGTGTTTACTTAATTATGTGTGTTTTTTCCTGTTTGTTCAGATTTGGATCAGGTATCTATTCTCCTAAAACGGGGATAATACTGAACAACGAGCTGGCGGATTTCTGTGGAAGAGCTGATTCTGTCTCTGCGGGTAAACTGCTTTCTAGACAATTATTATTATTATTATTATTATTATTATTATTATTATTGTTATTATTATTATTATTATTATTATTATTATTATTATTATTATTATTATTATTATAGTAGTAGTAGTAATAGAGTAATAATAAGAATTGTCTCACACACACCCTAATTTTGTCCCTGTTAACCCATCATACTCTGTGCACCATCTGGCCCTTTTCTTCACCGTCTGAATCTTTTGGTTCCATTGTTTCCTGTACCATTAACCCTCACACCAACTTTTTAGACTTGGTCATCGTTTCTTGTGGGATAAATACAAAGAAATCACAGTTTAAAAAAAAAATCTGTATCTGTGTGTAGGTGAACAGCCACCATCCTCCATGTCACCCGTTATTATCCACTCAAAGCACAGAGAGAAAGTTTTAGTTATCGGAGGATCTGGAGGGAGTCAGATTATCACCGGCATGGCCACGGTAATGCACACACAGCGCACACACACAAACACACACACACACACACACACACACACACCCACACACACACACACACACACACACACACACACACACACACACACACACTCTCTCTCTCTCTCTCTCTCTCTCTCTCTCTCTCTCTCTCTCTCTCTCTCTCTCTCTCTCTCTCTCTCCTAACACTTACGATACTGCCAAGCTAAAAAAAAAAAAAAAATCTGGATTTTTCCATCAGTTAGAACTTTTTCAGAGAAGTCAAAATAACATTTATATTACAGATAATGTTCAGGGCAGGTTTGTAAGAGAATGTGTGTTTGGGGAAAGTGCATGTACAATTTAAAAACTGTTTTACACATCCTGTAAAATTGACAAAGTTTAATAAATGTATACTGTAGTTATGTAATTTACATGTAATTTAATAAGTGATTAAAAATAAGCTTTTCTTTTCTTTCTTTCTCTCTCTTTTTTTTTTTTTTTACATGTGTAAAGCTTGTTAACATTTTGGACTCAAAGTAAAGAATATATTTAATTGAGACTTAGTACATACTGTAAACTCATATAAGGTTACATCATGAGAGATAATTGATAAATGATGTAGAATTTTTGTAAAAAAAAATTTCTTTACACTTATTCTTTGTTAAATGTTTTTGTCTTCTTTGTCTTTGACTTTTTATACAGGCAATAATGAACAAACTGTGGTTTGGGATGAACCTGGAAGATGCCATCAAAGACAAAGTGGTTTTCGTCAGCTCAGATAATTCAGTGTTGTTAGAGCCGGGGTTTAATGAGGTAGATATGATTTCAGAAAAAGTTCAAATTCCTACTGTTCCTCTGCACTATTATACATCAGACCGTAATGCCACTACTCTGTTATTCGCACCATTGCCTTTTAGAATTTGTGCACACAGGATTGTACCTTATATTTGCACATTTTGAAAGTAAATGAATCTGTGCTGATCGTAACCTCTATAACAGATAATCTTGTAACTGACTTAATGTTTAGCGTTATTCTCATTGGATAGCTTTTAAGTAAGGAATATGTTTTATTCTTCTTATGCCACAGCAATTTGCCAAAGATTGAATTTCTTACAAATTGAAGAACAACACATCTTAATTAATAATAATATTTTAATCATTTATACTTCCATTTAATATTGTGGAACATCCACAAAACAAATTAGTTTCTGTTATCACTTATAACAGCTATAAACAATCATTCACTCCCCAGCCTCTCCTTTTGAAATTAATTTTATTTAAGATTGTTACAAAGCACTGCCACAGTGGAGACTCCTTCCATAAATGAAAGCCTTAAAATAAACCTGTGATTTGAATTACAGCCAGAAGTACTGTCAGAGTTGTGCTGTTATAGAAAATTAATCAATACCTTTTGACCAATAAGATTCAAGCATTCAAACTGTAAACTATAAAGCACACTGTGACGTGTTTAATCATTGCCTGTTAACTTCAAGGCTTAGGTATGTGATGCGATCCATACAAAAAAATGGTTGGAAAATAAAGAAAATATTTGCTTTTCATGTTCACTCTTGTCCAGTATACACAATCTTTCAAATATCTCCATAATAAGGTACTTATTTATTTAAAAAAACAAAAAACAAACAAACAAAAAACAACGCTATCCTGATTCTGCCTTCAGAATGGGGTGGATGCTGCCTAAAAATGCTGCCTACCTAGGGAGCCACCTCCTAAATGGAATGCAGGACAAGTGGCAATATTTTTATGTATATTTATATGTCCAAAATATTACATATTGAATATTAGTGACACATGCTTAGTTGTAACTGGCTGTTTCCCTAAATTCCCATTGATAAGAAGGTCTGCTTTTATTTGTTAACATTACTGTTCTTTCTCTTTTACAGTCGATGAAGAAAGCCATGCAGTCTTTCGGACATGATGTAAAATATAACATATTGCCCTTTAATGTTGTAAACGGCATAATGAAAGAGCACGGCTGCATCACCGCTGTCTCTGATGGTAGGAAAAAAGGAGAAGCATCAGGCTACTGATCACACTGGAGCAGACTCAACTCACATCTTAACTTACAACTTTTTCATTTGACTCTAGAGAATCTAGATTATACCATCTCCATATTATACTGTGTGTTATACTGTAAATCTCTGCCTACTACTTATTCCTTATACGGGAGAATTTTATGTAATGTAGCACACTAATACAGGGAACTGAGTTTATATTTTACTGTAAAATAACATGACAGTGAGTTGTTACATCAATTTTCATTTAATCAATTAACCTTGACTATCTAGCTGTATCACACAAGACTCAGAAGAAGTTTGAGGATCCATGTGCTGGAGGTTGATTAGGCAACAATCCAGTACACAGTCCAAAAATCAAGGTTGTAAGGAGGGCATTTATCAAACACAATAAGTAAATCCAGGAGGCATGGGTCAAAAGATGAAATGCAATCACTACTGTTGATGAAATAAAGATGTGATTACTTATATAATTAAAATGTTATATAATTGAGTGCAGAAATGAAGGTGAGTAATCACCTGACACTGATATTACAGTGGCCAGTCTTAACAATTTCCGTGATTTGGCTCTTCTTGTTGATTTTAGCAGATTCTGTTCTGTTCACCTGAATTAATATACATTATTGTGTACAGACCTGGAAAAAATGTATCATAGAGTAACAACTACACTACAGAAAAGTATACTATGAAAAGCTCAAAACAAAACATCACACAGAGCAGCAAATAAACCAAACTGAGCCAAATTAGCAGCCTGTGCCTCGAGTGAATGTAAATGTGACATTATTTAGACTATTTTTCATGTAGCCTTATACTTTGTATTAATACTATATTCTATTAATATTATGTTTTAATACTGTTTTGTATCATTTTACATAATCGTGATGTAACTATAGTTTTTGTAGTGATTTTTAAATTTCATTCCCGTATTTTTTTAAAGGTATCGGAGTTTCTTCTGGCATCTAGCAGGACTTATATAGCCAAATGACAAATGTTCAATTTTACATTATCCTAAATGTTAGTCTTATTTTTTGTGTGTTTATAGTAGCCATGCAGTTATTGTTGTGTAGGATTAAAATAGCATTGACAATCCCACAGGACCATTAAAGGAAATTAACATAATCAGAAAAAATTATATACTATATTGCACCACTAATGGGCACTTAATTGTTACAAATATTATGTATTGTTTTAATGTTTTTTAATGTGACTTTTGCTTTATTGATTCTGGTTTTATCTGCTATCACTTAAGTGATATATATATATACATATATAAAATGTGTGTATGTGTAACAATCTACAAACATATGTGTGTGTTTTACATGTGTAATAAAATGACTACTTTTTGAAACCACTTATATAAGTATATACATACTTATAACAAGCCTATACTAAATGCAGATATATGATGAAAACTGAAAAAGTAAATATGTCTGAATCATTAAGGCTTTAACTTTAATTTGTTAAGTCACATGCAAAGACATAATTCAGATGTCTGGTTTTAAACCTCGGTCTGCGATGTCACACCTATGATAGCATGAAACTCCTTAAGGTCACGTGACAGTCTGATCAATTTAATATCACTAATGTTATTAAAAAAAAAAAGAAACAGATGATAGGACACATCGTGGATAAATAGGAAACAAAATGAGGCTTGTCAGTATCCTGCAGTGTATCCTCCCTTTCGAGGGTCGGATTCAGCGTACAGACGGTTTTCCTCTCGCAGGATCGCCTGAACCACAGCACCCGTTGATGTCAACATCTCAATCAGGTGATTTTTCTTAATAAGCCCATCAATTACAGCCTGCACAGGGAGACAGAATTATCCAGACTGGATAAGGTAATACTAGCACTGTCTATGAGTCTTTTGCCTATAGGTTTAACAGTCGTATCCTCTAAGTCAGGGGTCGGGAACCTTTTTTCACCAAAGAGCCATTTTTTCCTTTTCAGTTAATGCATTTTTTTAAAGCACCATTGCAAAAATTATTTTACTATTATTAAAAAAAATAAAAAAATTTTCAGTAACATTTCAATAACAATAATTTTATTTAGGTCCATAGACAACTCAAAAACAAACAAATATGCAACAAACAATAGGTAACGTTGCAATATGGAATTAATTGTGCAGGCCTTTCACTTTGAGGTGTGTGTGTGTGTGTGTGTGTGTGTGTGTGTGTGTGTGTGTGTGTGTGTGTGTGTGTGTGTGTGTGTGTGTGTGTGTGTGTGTGTGTGTGTGTGTGCATGAGTGTCTGTAGACTCATCCAGCGTAAGAGAAAAAAAAATTCTGCTGAAGTTATATCTGTGCTCTTTTCCCATTCTATCTCACGTGCCATCATGTCATGCACGAGGCAACACGTTCTGTGCAAATCAGACACAGCAGACCACCAGAGCTTTCAATAAAAGCACAGGTTTCAGTCCAGTCACGTTTTTGATGCTTCTTTCTTTTTGCCATCTCCACAAACTAGCTAGGTAGCTGCTTGAGTCTGAGCACGAGAGACGTTACCAAATTGACTTTTCAGCCAGCTTACAACTTCAGTAAGCTGTACAAAAAAGTGACTTTGCATTTTCTGTAGGAAACTGATCTCTAGTGATGTGTCTATGTTTTTAACGATGATATGTTGGTGAAGGGTGAGACGCAAGCCACATGATTTTTGTCAAAGAGGAACCTATGGCTCGCTAGCCATAGGTTCCCGACCACTGCTCTAAGTGCACCTGCCTTTAGTATACACTATACGGCCAAATGTATGTGGACACCTGACCATCACACCTATATGTGGGCCTTCACCAAACTGTTGCCACAAAGGTGGAAGCACACAATTGTCTAGAAAGTTGTTAGTATGCTGTAGCATTATGGTTTCCCTTCACTAGAGCTAACAGGCTTAGCCCAAATCTGTTCCAACATGACAATGCTCTTGTGCACAAAGCAAGGTCTATAAAGACATGGTACCCTACTGAACACTTTTGTCATGCATCAGTGCATGAGCTCATGAATGCTATTGTTGCTGAAAGGGCAATTTCCAACATATATATTCCTAAATGTAGTAGAAATCCTTTCCAGAAGAATGGAGGCTGTTATAGCAGAAAAGGGGGGATGAACTCCATAGCAATGGCCATGGTTTTGGAATGGGATATTAAACAAGCACATATGAGGGTGATGACCCAGTGCCCACATACTCTTAGTCATATGTAGCACTCAAGTATAGCACTCATTTAATAAACATTAGGATCTAACACTCACCAGTTTCCACAGAGATTTCGGGTTCTTTATATAACTGCAATTTGTATAATTTGGTTTACTCTGTGGCAATAATAGAAATTACACTGTAATAAAATGGCAGTATTTAAGATTTCATTCATTATGAAAGCAATCTTATTCCTATTATATATATATATATATATATATATATATATATATATATATATATATATATATATATATATATATATATATATATATATATATAAAATGTCTTCTTTTGCAAATGTTCATTTCCACAGTGTAAATCTATAGGCAAAGAAAATACAGTTCTGCATAAGTGCTAGTAATTAATGACTGTTTACACTCACCTGGTCAAAGTCTGGCTCAAACACAGTGAAGTTTGGACTGAGCTGATGATGAAGTCTGGGATCAGAAATGGCTTTCTTCAGATCGTAGTTGAGGAATAGTGAATTTAAAATGACCTAAAAAAAAAAAAATAAAAAAAAAAAAAATCTGCTACTTTACCAAAAAAATCAATATCTATTAACTGCATAATTTATGACAAGCTTTTACAGCTCGCTTCTGTTCATTACTCTGTGTGAGGTGAGTGCAGTAGAGTCACACTGCTTCTTCGTCCTCTTCTTCCTTCTTCTTTTCTTTTCTGCAATGTCTTTCATCCCTCACTCCTTTCTTTCTGCCTTTCTTTCTGTCTTTTTTTCTTTCCTTAAAAACTTTAAAACAACTGAGGTTAATGAACTACTCACTATTGCATCCTCTGTTTGCGCTAAAATTCTCCTTGAGGGAGACATTAACATTCATTTGGATGCACCTTCATGTACTTTGACCTCTGAATTTTTGCCGGTCCTTGATTGCTTTGAGTTTAGGCAACATGTAGACTTCGCTACTCACACTAAGGCTCATATTTTAGATACTGTTTGCACTACTGGCTTAGACATCTCTCACCTCCGTGGTACACTTTTAGGTATCTCTGATCACAAGCTTATTGAGTTCAGCCTTCTAACCCCTACACACAAACATCAGTTGCTATCGCAAATGGAACTCCATAAACCCACTCTCTTTTTCTAATGTACTTGACATCTCCTCTCTTCTTAATTCTTCCTGCTCATGTAATGAACTGGTGTCCAACTATAATCTTCTCATTTCTAACACCCTAAACATTTCTGCCCCTCAAGTTACTAGATCTGTCCCTTCTTCACGTACCTCTCCATGGTACACCCCTGAACTTAGAGCCATGAAAGCTGTTGGACAGCGTCTTGAGCAGCTTCACAAGAAAACTGGCCTCACTGTACACTCCCTAGCATACACCGAGCGCATGAAACAGTACAGAGATGCGCTTTACGCCACCAAATCAGCCTACCTGTCTTCTGTCATTAACGCAGGCAGTAGTAAACCAAACTCCCTCTTCAAAATTGTAAATAAAATACTTCGGCCATCCTCCTCCACTCTCACAGGCTCGGTCACACTTTGTAATGATTTTCTAAACTTCTTCCAGAATAAAATCACATTACATTATAATATATTTATAACATTTATGAACAACTTTCCCCTCATCCCTCAACTGAGAGTCAACTTACCTGCTCCCCCTCCCTCATCTTAGTTTTTTTCATTGTTTCACCCCAATCGATCCATCAGACATAAGAGATCTTTTCTAAATCCAGCAACTCTATTTGTTCTCTTGACCCTGCTCCTACTCCACTTCTCAAGGCATATTTACTCTCTCTCTCAGCTCCTATTTCTAATATCATAAACTCTTCTCTAGTCACAGGTTCTGTTCCCATCTCCCTTAAAACTGCCACAGTTACTCCCATCCTCAAAAAACCCTCTTTGGACCCAGAAGTCCTTAGCAACTACAGACCCATTTCCAGCCTTCCATTTTTATCTAAGCTCTTGGAGAAAGTTGTCGCATTACAACTTCAAGCTCATCTATCCAGTAATAGTCTTTATGAACCTTTCCAGTCTGGCGTTCGCTCTCAACAAAATACAGAAACTGCCCTCCTCGGGGTAGTTAATGATCTACTTTGTTCAGCTGATTCAGGTTCCATTAGCATTCTTGTACTTCTGGACCTTACCGACCTTACTGTTGATCATACCATACTGCTATCCAGTCTGAGGTCTCAATTAGGCATCTGTGATACAGCTTTGGCCTGGTTTACATCATATCTCACAAATAGACAACATGTCATCTCTATTAGTAAATTCAAATCTCGCACTGTTACTATCTCTCAGGTAGTTCCCAAAGGTTCCATTCTAGGTCCCCTCTTATTTATTATCTATATGCTTCCACTCGGCTCCATTATTCGTCACCATGGCCTACAATTTCATTTTTACGCGGATAACACCCAGATCTATCTCAGCTCCATACCCTCTAACCCACTTCTTCCCTCTTCCCTTATAAACTGCCTTGGCGACATTAAACACTGGATGTCGGCTAACCTTCTAAAACTAAACAGTGCAAAGACCGAAATTCTCATCACTGGAACAAAGCTTGCCCTACGTAAAGTTAATGACCTCTGTCTGATCATTGATGGCACCGACCTATTTCCATCTGACACTGTTCGCAACCTTGACATTATCATGGACTCATCTCTGAACTTTAGGTCTCATATTTCATCTGTAACCAAAGCTGCCTTCTTTCATCTCCGTAATATTGCTTGACTCAGTTCTTCCCTTAGCTTTTGTGCTGCTGAAACAATGATCCATGCTTTCATTACCTCACATTTAGATTACTGCAATTCTCTGTTCATTGGTCTTCCATCACATTCCCTAAATAAGCTACAATACATGCAAAACTCAGCAGCCCGGTTACTGACCCACACTAAAAAATCCGCTCACATAACCCCAGTTTTGCGCCAATTGCACTGGCTTCCCATATCTGCCCGCATTCAGTTTAAACTCCTCATTTTAGCATATAAAGCACTGCACGGTCTTGCTCCTGTCTCTCTTTATGAACTTCTCCATCCCTATCTCTTATCTCGCTCTCTCCGTTCCTCTGATGCTGGTCTTCTCTCTGTTCCTCGCACAGTCAAGTCCTCCATGGGTGATCGTTCTTTTAGTGCTGTTGCTCCCAAGCTCTGGAACGCCTTGCCTCAGTACCTCCATGAATGTTCAACTCTTTCATTGTTTAAACCTAAACTTAAAATGCACCTTTTCACACTTCATTATCACACTGCCGGCTCTCAGTAGTTCCCTGTTCTACTCTGTTATATGTCTATGTACTGTATGTACGTGTAGGTGTCTATTTCTTTATACATGTACTTGTGTATACATGTGTGTTTATATATGGTGTGTGTTTATATATGTTTATGGATACCTATGTCTATACGTTCTCTCGCATGGATGCTTGTGTTTATGGGTATAATCGTGGATTTGTGTGTATATACTATGTAAAGTGACCTTGAGACTGAGAAAGGCGCTATATAAAATAAACATTATTATTATTATTATTATTATTACAACTTACCTCAGCAACTGATGTTGTGATTTTTGTCCCTCCTGAGCCACCAACCACCAGTTTAACTTTATTATTTTTGTCAAACAGTATAGCAGGACACATAGACGACATGGGACGCTTATCTAGAAATATAAAATCATGTGCAACATAACAGAAAGTAAACTGTAACAGTTTAACCTTTTTTTTGTTCAGGTTAGGTACACTGAAGTACTGCATACACTACACATGTAACATGTAATATCTCAAAAGTAAGATATCATCACATGTAAATTGATCAAGGTTCCCCATTGCTCCAAAAATCTTAAGAAGAAAGTTTACTAACGTGGTATGATAAAGTTATTAGGTGAAGGTGGAACACCGAATCCATTAATTATCAGAGGAGAACTGAAATCATCCATCTCGTTATTCAACAACACTCCTGTAGATGAGGACATGACTTTGGAGCCAAAACTATAGAAACAAAAAGAAGACATCATTATTACAAAAACACATTTTTTAAAAAACACTTTTTTCTAACATAAGAATAATAACATAGAACCATATGTTCTATCCTGACAGATAGCTAGATAGATGCATAGATAGATTTCTTCTGACCACTTACTATAGATTAATGGTGCTGGTGGCAGCGACTGCACTTCCGTCCACATCCACTACAGAAATATGAGATGTTCCATGATTTTCCGGAAGAAAATATTCGGGTTCATAATAACTCTCATTATGTGTCGTGTTATCTGTGATTTTCTGCCGGATTGAATCTGCAAAGCTTTTAGATGTGATGTTCTGGATAATCTGTGGAAGTAATGACATAAAGCAATATATAAAACATATGAATATAACATTACATTTAACAGAATAGAGCCAGGAACATCTGAGGCAGCTACACAGAACTCTTTCTATATACTTTTACTCTTGGTGCTATACTCTCCACCTTCTGTTCATTATTTAGTAGTGTCCAGGGTGTCTCTAATTTTTAAGCAATAAAACTGTAACAATTATTATTTTTTAAATGCTCATAATTATATTCTCTTTATTGTAGTTACACACAAAAAGCATTTTCTGGTGTTGTTATAGTTCTAAGATGACTTTCAGCATAACTTACTTCAGTGATGTTAAGAAATTTGGGGTCTCCCAGAACACTGCGTTTAGCATATGCAAATTTGAAAGCCTCCACTATACGATGATATGTGAGAATTTTCTTCTGAGTATTGGAAACGCTGTCTGCTGTAAAGTTATAACCTACAGAGGGGAAGAAATCAAAACACCCAAACACTGATCTAGAGGTGTACATCGGAACTGGGATCCTGTTGGACCCAACCAAAAAGTATTTTCATGCAGATGCATGTGGTCATATATGTATGTGCACAGGACCTTCATACAGTCATTACTAATTTGTTGATATTGTTATATGTTGGTCACGAGTGTCTGTGGGAGTGGGCAGGATGGTCAAAATGGAAATGGGATTAAAAAAAAAAAACATTCCCAAAAAAAAGAGTCATTGTACGGTGGATATAAAAAGTCTACACACCCCTGTTAAAACAGCAGGTTTTTGTGGTGAAAAAAATTAAACCAAGATAAACTATGTCAGAACTTTTCCCACGTTTATACAATATATAAAAATTAAGTGGAAAAAGAATCAAAAACTTTTTAGGGGAAAATAGGAAAAATAAAAAAAAGTTAAAATAACCTTGCTGCATAAGTGTGCACACCATTTTATAATTGGGAATGTGGCTCTGTTCAGATTGAACCAATCACATTCAATCTTGTATTCTGAAGTAATTATCATACAACCATCATCAATGAAATTATTCTGAGTAACCTCAAATAAAGATCAGCTGTTTCTGCATTTTCTTGGTTTTATCTGACTGCTGAAGCCATGGTCCACAAAGAGCTGACAAACCATGTACTGTCAAAAAGAATCAATCATTAGTGGAGTATAAAAGATTTTCCAAACATTAGAACACCATGAAGGCCATCAACAAGTAGAGAAAATGTAGCACATTACTTAGAACAGGACGTGCCTCCTAAATTTACAAAAGGACAAGACAAAATTTTATCAGGGAGGCTGCCAAGAGACCTACGGCAACATTAAAGGATTGTTTGTTTTCATTATGAGTAAAGTTAATTTATTTAAAGTTATTTAACTCATTTAAAGTTAATTTAAGCCAGAAATATGTCCTCTCACCATTCAGTATGTTGAGGATGAGGGAGAGAATGGGGCCACTGGATGGAGCATTTGGAACAAACATTGTGAATTCACCTATTGATACTTTCAGAGGATTTTCATCCAACAGTGCAGTGTAATTCAGTAAATCTTCCATAGTTATAATGCCACCTAAACACACACACACACACACACACACACACACACACACACACCAACAGACAAAAATTTTCTGTATTTATACATTTCAAAAAGCACATGGGTGACAAATTAAAGGATCAGTGATCAAATTAGGGTCAAATTAAATCAGTGGCTTCCTGCTACAGATTTTCCCACCTGCATTCCCAATGTCTTTGACAAGGTTTTCTGCGATTGTTCCATTATAAAAAGCATCTGCCCCTTTCTCTGCAATCTGCTGATAAGTATCTGCCAGCTTAAGGAAGGTGATTGTGTCATTTTCCTTTAAGATATCTCCATTATTGTTACAGAACACGGAACTGAAACACAAAGCCCAGAACTGTAACAAGAATTGTAAAAGCCACAGAATAGTAACACTAAACACAGAACTGAGACACAAGACTGGAAAATAAAACTAATATACAGAACAGAGCCACAAGACAAAGAACTGAACACAAGACTGAAACAAGTAATGTAGAACTGAAGCAAAATAATGAAACTGAAACATGAAACACAACTGAAACATGGAACTGTTACACAAAACACAGTCATGACAAGCAAAAACTAAACTGAAACAAAAAACTGTCATATTGCTGCAGTCAACTTGCCTTGGAAGTGGAACCTCAGAGCTCAGAATTATGTGATTTTCAACCTCAAGCTAGAAAGTGGGGAAAAAACATGGACGCCTCCATATTCATCTTTGTTAACAAGCTAGTAAGCTAACTGTCATGAGTGATGTATATTTTTCTCCTCCAAACAGTGAACTGTATAGTCAGTGAAATAGATTTAACAAGCAAATATGTCTGTATGCTGACTGATCTAAAGCAAATATTTTCTATATACAGCATAACACATTTAAAGATAAGAGTTGGTACTTTGTTTACAGGAATTTTGAGTTGAGGGTGCAGGGTTTTTGTTTGTTTGTTTGTTTGTTTGTATTTTGTTTTTGTTTTCCTAGTTGGATGTCGGGAATTACATATCATGACCTCTAGTCTAGGATTTTGAGAGATTTACATGTCCTTGTCAAGTACAAGTAGTAAAATCGTCTCCTTGTGAACATGACCCGTTGAAGGGGTCAACGGGTCCAGCAGACCACTACGGCAGTTTTGGTTAATTACTCTGATTAGTGCTCCACGCCGACTGAACCGCCCGTTTGGAGCAGCTAGCCACTAAGGCAACTGACTCCAAAGGGGTTTCAGGAGAAACCCAATTCTGACTCTGCAGTCTGGCCGTTGACATGCCTCACCTAAGTGCTGCCCAATTGTGCAAAAAGTCATAGCTGTTTGAGTGGTCGCACCATGGTACAGGGAAGATGAGGGGCCCGGGGCACACTGCAGTCGAGTGTTTGGGACTGTCTGGTAGGTTGGCCTCACCACTGATTCTCATCTGAGCAACCTCAATTCACCCCAGGCATATTTAAAGGGCATACAATCAATTCACTTATTATAAGCCATAGAGTGGGAGATAGTCTCTGGTCATTTGAGTGTTTGGCCCATCCCCCTCTCTTAAGACATACCATCTCCCTAGGTGTTATATCACTCTGCCAGGTCTGTCATAAACCCTAGCCGTGATAGTAAGCTTAGGTTTTCTGTTTCCCTCCATCTTTGCCTTTGTTCTTATTTTATCTTATGTTTTTTCCCCTTTAATTGTTTTGATTTAGTTTGTTCTGTTCTAGTTGCTGTTCTGTTGTAATTTGTTTCCTTCAGTTCATGTAAAGGCAGAGCCTATGAGAGCCATCAAGGAAAGCTGAATACTAGATTGACGACCCAGGCAGCTAGCATCATTAGATGACCCTCTAGGATACTGCCTGTCAAAATCTCTATTTAGATCTGGCACTCACCCACACAAATCGGCCCTTCCTGGCCATTTACGGCCAAAGACAATAGGTGGCTGGCCTACATACCACTAACTGTTAGTGAAATTCACATGCACAGCATACATAATCAAGTATCATTGTAGCTTGCTAATTCTGCGTGGACTTGCATTTTCCTTTGATGTTGTCTTTCTCTTGCCAACGGTGAGCCACTATGTCCTGATCATCCAGTCCCGCCACCCACTGGGACCACCTCGAGACCTGGCTGTGTGCCATGACAACTGCGTTCCTGCTCAAAGCCGCTGGTGACCTACGGCACCTAAGCAGAGAGCAGCTGGACGATGACTTGAACAGACCAATGGCCCACGATCCGACCCAGAACTACAACCACAAAGAATGGGCCAAGATCATCGGGAGCCTCGCCCACAACCTCGTCGCTCAGGCATGACTAAGCAAAAAGAGCAACATCCACCTGGAGCAAGAAGCAGCAGCGCTCAAGCTCCAGGCCGAGGAGGCCCGGAGGAACCAGGCCCACGCTCAAAGCCGCCTAGATCAGCTACTCCTCGAGACCCAGAACCGGCGCGGGACAGCAGATGAAACGGACCCAGAGCTACAAGAGGAAGTGGAGAGACTCCAAAATGCCCTAGCAGAGCTTCGTGTAGAGACAGAGCACAGAGAGCAGTTGGAGAAAGAATCCAGAGAGGAACTAAATAGGAAACTCCAACAAGGTGAAGCTCTCCTAGTAAGAGCAGAGAGTGAACTGAAAGCTGCTGGTGACCCGAGCTGAAATCCTTACTTTAGTACAATAAAGAGACTCTTTAAAAGATGAACTTGACACTGTTTGCAGAGAACTGAAATATTCGTACCTACTGCAAAGTGACCAAAGCCTCCCAGCCATGAGTTCCTAGTTCCAAAGGGGAGTGAAAGCCCACTGATCAAGATGTCACCAGGCAGAATCCAAGAACCCCCGTTTCCAGAAAATCCTTGCCTTGACTGTTAAATCAGACTACCAGCAACTACGACAGGCTTTGATTAGAGAGTTCTCTGACCCTGAATCAGATCAAGGGCTCATCGCTGCCATGGACCTCAAACAGGGCCGACTTGAAACCCCACAGGCATATTACACCCGACTCCGATGGGCCTACTTCGGAGCATGGAACGAGCCAGGAATGGAGGAGGATTTCAACTTCAGAACACTGTTCCTCCGAAATCTGCATCCTACAGTGAGCCATCATCTAGGAGTCCTGACCTGCCCGTGCAGCATGTCCACCTAACAGCTGCGGGACTTGGCCCATAAGGCCTATGACAAGCAAAGGGTTGCTTCTGAAAAGACTGTGAAAAACCCAACCGTTTACCCTGTCTCTGATAACTGTCCAGAACTGGCCCTAGAGGGCGCACAACAACACCACAGTGACAGACTTTTTAACAGAGAGTCGAGACTGTTCCCAGCCAGCAGAGAGCAGCACAACTGTGATGGTGCCCATCCCAAGCACCAGACCGGGCTCTCACCAAAGCAAGACAACGCAGCTACGCCTGAGTCTGCAGAGATCCTGAGGATCCTGAAAGAGCTCATCCAGAAGAAATCTCGCAGGGGAGACAAGAAGGACAGGCCAGACTCCTTGTGACTAAGAGTATGGCCTGAAACCAACCTCTGCCACTACCAGCCTATCCTGACCAACTCATCTGTTGTCCAAGCTTGGACTGCCGCCGACACGGCGCTCTGCCTCTCTACGGCAATAGGATACGCCCTGACACTGGGCCTGGCCTTCACCCTGTTAAAAAGGATCAATGCGACGCAAGAGTCCATGGACAGGTGTATGACCGCCCTTCCCCGAGGCTTCAAATGGAACCCGTGGAAAGGAGGTACCCAGAGACCAAGCCAAACCTCATCAAGATGACCCTCAGCCTGAGGAACCAAAAAGGCTGAGGACAATTAGGAACCACCTGCTAATCGATCATCGTGATCCACTTGCCATCCGACCATCATGGTGACTGCCGCCCAACGATGTCCCCACATGGATCAAACTGGTCGAATCAGCTCTAGACCCCAGCAAGAGCTTTTAACTTTTGCCCTCTCTAGGTAATTCACCAACCCAGCTCCGGCAAGTCTAAAAGTCTCCACCACTCCTAAGTTACTTCAAAGGTCTCTTGGACTGACCCTCCCTTTCTCCAGGCACCAAGGGGCAATCTGGCCACAGACACCCCCTTTGTGGAATTTCAAATACACAAACTCACTCACACACACACACACAGGACTCACACACACACACACACACACACACACTCACACACACACACACACACACATAACGGAACTCTCCCTGAATTTAACCCATAATTAAACTATGCCAGAATGTTGGTTTTTTTGTTTGTTTGTTTGTTTGTATTTTGTTTTTGTTTTCCTAGTTAGATGTCGGGAATTACATATCATGACCTCTAGTCTAGGATTTTGAGAGATTTACATGTCCTTGTCAAGTATAAGTAGTAAAATCGTCTCCTTGTGAACATGAGCCTACAGTGTCAAGTGAGGACTTTCAAATGCTATAAGGAAGTGGCATGCCAATGACTGGCTGTTTGTGTGGTTTGGTGAGCACCATAAACAGGCTAGAGACAAGTTAAATCATTGGGCAAAAGAGGTTATTGTACAAAGGTTATATCAAAGTTGAAAGCAAGTCCAGAGACTCATTCTTCCATTAAATGCAATTTAACACATGCTATAGCTGTCAATATTGGACATTAGATTGATTAGATTTTATAGACATTTGTAGCGTCTGGACTGGATCAAACTGGTCGAATCAGGTCTAGACCCCAGCAAGAGCTTTTAACTTTTGCCCTCTCTAGGTAAATCACCAACCCAGCTCCAGCAAGTCTAAAAGTCTCCACCACTCCTAAGTGACTTCAAAGGTCTCTTGGACTGACCCCCCCCCCCTTTCTCCAGGCACCAAGGGGCAATCTGGCCACAGACAAACTCACTCACACACACACACAGGACTCACACACACACACACACACACACACACACACACACACACACACACACACACACACACACACACACACACACACATAACGGAACTCTCCTTGAATTTAACTCATAATTAAACTATGCCAGAATGTATATATGATATATTCCTATGTGCATGCATGTTTGTCATGTGTAATCAACCTAGTTATGATCTTTAGTCAGTTTAGAATGTTTAAATGCCTATAACCATGTGTAAGGATACACCACTCTTTAAATGTCTTCCTACCCTAACGAATTTGATCTTTAATTAATCCTCTCTTGATACCTTAATTGATGACATATATTAGGTTACGATAGGATGTATTATGTTATCCTTTTTACTATACTTTGGTGTAAGATGGTACTAATCTGACACCACCCCAAACATGCAAATTAGGTTGTAAATGGAGACAAAGGAAACCTTCTCTCTCTCAAAATTTACATTCAGGATTTGTCAGTTGCCCAAAGAGAGGTGTGGACTGATTCGTCTTTAAAAGATAGCTACACCCTTTCCCTCTCGCTCTTCTTCATTTCCGCTCTTCTTCTTCTTCACCTCCGCACTCATCCTTGCTTGACCTTCCTGACAAAATGTGCCTTCAAGTTAACTCCATTCAAACTTTCCGCTGACTGCATGGAAGAAACCAACGAACTCCAGCTCATGAACATGCCGAATCTCGCACGCATCTTTAACTCAGCACGAAAACTAATGCAAGTATCGTTCTCAATCGAGCTCTAGACGCGTTTTAAGCTTATGCCCCTATTTTAGGTGATGTGATTCTTTGCTGGTTCTCAAGGTTAACTGTTTGTAAGTTTTGTCATTCTTGTATCTTCACCCCTTTTCTTTCTTTACTTTCGTTTTCCTGTATATATGTATTCTTTGCTTAGATCTAGTTGTATGTATTCATAGTTTCATTTATTAAAATCTATTATTTTCACACTTGATTGTTGTCTCTGTTGCTGCTCATAGATCAGGTCACTTTGCTTTTCGCTACATGCTTTGTTCTGTTAATACTAGAACAGGAGAATTATTCCTCTTGACCAGAAGAATAATTTCCCCTTTAAGAGTGATACGAAGATTACGCTGTTGAGTTTGGTGGATAAACCGATCAGTCTCTTCAAATTTAATTCTAAAACTAGACTAAAGCTAATTCTACAAGCTGATCTAGACCATATATATATATATATATATATATATATATATATATATATATATATATATATATATATATTGTTACGATTCCCCCTCGCGCTGATCACCGAAGCGTGCGAGCAGCGCACTTCTGCATTCAGTGACTTTCGCTTTGTTTACATTTCCACGTGTGTTTTGTTTTGGTTCGTGTCTTGTCTCTGCCCCTGTCTTTTCATTGGTCGTGTTCTAATATGTCTCAGGTGTCTTGTGTTTTACTGTCATTGTGTTCATGTATTTAAACCCCCGTGTTTCTTAGCCTCTTTGCGAAGTATTAGTTCAGCTACCTTGTGTTCTGTCTACTGCCAAGCCTTTTGACTTTGTTACGTGTTTCCTGGTTTCGATCCTGTTTCTGTCTCATGTTGTTGATTCTTGCCTCAACTCGTTCATGCTGTTTGCCGATCGCCTGACCCACACCTGTTTTTTGACTACGCCATTGTCTCACAATGATATATATATATATATATATATATATATATATATATATATATATATATATATATATATATATATATATATATATATATATATATATATATATATATATATTTTTTTTTTTTTTTTTGAATTCAGAATGCACTATACAATATGTTATGGGGTGCACTATTACAATATGTTGTGAACCTGCATGATGACTTTGATATGATGTGTCCTCTAGTTCTAAAAGAAACCGCCTTGACATTTGTGTAACCATGGTTATGGCAACTAAGTGGAGGACCGCAAGACCACCTTGGTTTGACATAGTGGGGTCTTTTTTTGGGGGGGGTTTTCCACACGGGGTGACGGTCAAGGAAATGTAAGGTCATTGCCAAAGAAATGATCACACAGAAATTTCTAGCAGTTCTGAAGGATACCGCCCTGGTGGTTCTGCAAAGAACCATGGTTACATACTGTTTGCAACCTTACAAACTGAAATACAAAACACAAAAAAAGAAACATAAAACATGGAACTTGCACAAAACACGAAATTGACACACAAAATGCAGAATATGTAAAGCGACAGACAGGACACAAAGCTAAAACAAAAAACAATATTGATCTATTTGGTAACATCAGTAGATATTTACCATAAATCTTTGTCCCTGCGGATAGTATTTCTTTCTGTGTAAATGGCTCTGGCAAGAGCTTTACCCACAGGAAATCCATTCTTTGCGAGTTTGATGCTTGGCGTGAATAGTTCTTTCCAGGCCAGCTTGCCATGACGCTGATGAGCCAGCTCATATCCTCGAATTTCTCCAGGAACAGCGATGGAAAGGCCACCTGAAAACAAAACAACTTTAGTTGTGAAATTATTGACATTAGGAATCTTATTACATATATATATATATATATATATATATATATATATATATATATATATATATATATATATATATATATATAATAAGATATATAGAGGTTTAGACATTAATGGCTGTGTGTTGAGTTATTTTGAGGGGACAGCAAATTTACACTGTTATACAAGCTGTACACTCACTACATTACATTGTAGCAAAGTGTCATTTCGTCAGTGTTGTCCCATGAAAAGATATAATAAAATATTTACAAAAATGTGAGGGGTGTACTCACTTTTGTCAGATACTATATATATATATATATATATATATATATATATATATATATATATATATATATATATATATATATATATATAAAATTTATTATTATTGTTGTTGTTGACCATCCCCATAGTACACCATTCCAAACCCTGCCCCCCTTTTTTATTAAACTTGTGACACAACCTGTCTGTTGGTCGGATCCCCTCCCTGATCCTGAAGACTGGATCCTGGATTATATAATTGGTTTATGAGTACCTTTCTGAGAAAGATCAGTGCTGTTCCCGAACATGTCCCAAGAGGAGTTAGAGGGTGCAGTTTCACGCGCGTCAATTGTTTCCACTCTTCCTATTAAAAAGAAAAATCAGAAAGTCTTTTTAAAAAAAAGTTGAATATGAAAAAGGAGCCTGTGCTGAGTGATATATGAGTGGCAGGGAAAACCCATCAGGTTTTGCTGTGGCTGATTTCTGGAAAATTGAAAAATTATGAAAACTCTAGTTTTAGCCAAAATTGACTGTTTCTGCCAATAACATACTTTGACATTTATACTTTAAGTAAACATACAGTACTGTGCAAAAGTTTTAGGCACCCTATTTTTTTTAGTACAAACTTTGTTATAGATTTTTTATTTTATGACTTCTATATTATCAAGTCAACATTTTACAAAAAACATTTTAGATTCCCAAACATTAGCACAAAATTAAATCTTACAGAAAAATGTTTGTATGTCATTAAAGAAAGCAGCATATTATGTAAGAGACGCTTTTCAGGTGAAAACTAGGGCAGTGGTAGCTCAGTGGTTAAGATGTTGGGCTACTGATCGGAAAGTCGCAAGTTCAAACCCCAGCACTGCCAAGCTGCCGCTGCTGGGCCCTTGAGCCTTTAACCCTCAATTGCTCAGATGTATAAATGAAATTTTAAAAATGTTAGTTGCTCTGGATAAGGGCTTCTGCCAAATGCCGTAAATGTAAAAATCACAATGAAGGCTGCTGGGTTTTGCTGCAAAATTAAGAAGCAAGTGCGAAAGTCAAAGTTTCCAGAAGAACTGTGGCTGGTTCTGCAAGATGCTCAGTAAAACGTACCAGCTCATTTCCTTATAAAACTGCACTATTTGTACCAGAGACTACTATTTTTATTTTTATTTTATGTCACACCAAATATTGACTTTGTTTCATTTACTACAGTTTACTGCTCTTTATGATATTTTTTGTTTATGTAGAAACATTTAATTTAATTATTTTGAAGGCATCTTTGGTCTACAGCATTTCTTTGCATTTGTCTAAAACATTTGCACAGTACTGTATATATAGGTTACCAAAACCACGTGGAAGTGTTTTATTTAGGTTATTGTCTACACTTACCTTGGCTGTCTGCCTGAAGTGATCATGTTGTGTAAGAAGCCAGTTTAACAAACTCAGCAGTAAATGCAATCATTATACCTAAAACTGTGCTAGCTAATGGTGAGTTCCTTGTGATTTGATAATTGTTGGATAGTTACGTGTCATAGTGAAATAGATATTTAAGCCTAATCAATTTGCGATCAGATGCTGACTGCCTGCCTTTTCTTATTTCTACATCTCTTCTGTTCATCATTCTTTCTCCAGGCTCTTAATCCTTGTCATTTATTCAGACTCCAGCACAGTCAAATGTGACTCTTACATAGATACAGTAAGTGTAGCACATTCACATACACAGCAAAATTCTTAGAGGACATTTTTGCTGCACTTTCTGTGTTATACAATTTGTACATAGTTTGCGGGTAAATGTAAACTAGTTATGTAAACGTGAGAAGATTGCAAATTAAAATGATTTTTTAAAATTTTCTAATTTATTTTTTTTAACAGAATTATGCTTGCTGCAATTTAAAAAATGGCACATCCATTATCTAAAATGCCACATCCGCTATTGGTTCGAGATTCAATCATACTAAATGTTATTCTTTTAAAATCTTCTTGTTGTTGTATAAGCAATGCAGCAATGTTGAATTCTCTATTCTGATTGGTCAGAAAATGTTGATTAATTTTCTACTACAGCAGTTCTGACAGTAATTCTAGCTGCAATTCACATCCATATGTACTTTCTGAAAACATTTTTTTAATTGATTGTTTTATTTAATGTTTGGAGGGTTTTCTTTAAACTATTTATTTACAAGTGTCTGTATGTCCATATTCTATTTATAATTATAGACCTTTAATTCCTATACCCCCCAAAATTTTTGTTGTCCCAGATTAAATGTTTTATTTTCATTTATATTACCTTTTATAATTAAACTTTATAATTAATAATGCCGAAAGGAAAGAACATTCATGTTATGTAATTTGTAGATATCTATTTGTAGTTAAACTCCAAGTTTCTCACTATCTGACAGACATGTTATCGCTCACTGTATAGGGATGGTTTAGTGTGAGTGTGTTGTGTAAGAGTATGGTTCAGTGGAGGGGGGATTATTTACTCTGTGTGTGTGTGTGTGTGTGTGTGTGCGTGCGTGCGTGCGTGTGCGTGTGTGTGTGTGTGTACCTGTGTGAGCATTGTAGATGGTGAGGAACAGGCCTCCTCCGATCCCCATACTGTGAGCATTCATCAAACCTACACACAACAAACCAGCAATTGCTGCATCTACAGCAGAACCACCCTTTTGGAGAATGTCTCTGAAACACAGACACACACACACACACACACAGACATTGCTATTTGCTTCACTGGTCATTTCATCTGATACACACCGCATAGTTGCATGTTGTATACTCAGTTACTGATTGTAGCTCAGCCATTAATATTAATAAGCAGATATTACTGAAGAAATAGAAATTGACGATTTTTTCCCCACTGGAGCTGGTCAGCATTGAAGAAGTACTGACAACACTCAAGATACTGTCAGAAAAGCATGTTATGATTTAAGTTAGTACAACATCAGGATCATTGTATTGTCCAGCACTGCTGACCACAGGATATTTTTGGACGTGACAAAAAGTGACAAAAGTCAAAGAACACTGCTTTGTTTGATACACTCATATCAGCATCACACACACTACAATGTCCTTGTCACTGCTGTGCTGAGAATGAGCCCCCACACCAATATTATCTGGCTAGTAGTGCTCCTATAGTTGCCCCTTTCTACTGAAGGATGGAGAAGCACATTGTTACACACTGATTGGTTACAGTCAGAAATGGCATACCTACAGTACAGTGGTCCATAGGGTAGGTCCACCTGATAAACTCACAAAAAACATAAATATGCATTGGGGGAGTATCAGTTAGACAATCTGCTTCACACTACACATTCCTGCACTTGTGCAACAAGTAAGTGCACATTCTTGTGACATAATGGAGGTGAAAATGTTAGAGACAGTAAATTCAATAAATGTTATTATTTAATGTGTGTGTGTTTAGCTCTCACCTGCCAACTTCAGAGCACGGTCCAGCGTCTGCTGCTACAGCGGCATGTGTGTACGATCTCTCAGTGACGACAGATGATAGTTTACCCTTATATCCAAAAAACACACCTAAAAATGTCCCGACTGCAGCGATGAGCAGCACCGCCAAACCCAGAACCACCGACTTCTGCACCATCCTGATGCAAAACACCACAAGACGAATGTCCTAGTAGTTTGAAAAGTCTGTTTAAAGTCTTGTTTTTTTTTTTTTTGTTTTGTTTTGTTTTTTTTGTTTTGTTTTTTTTTTTTATTACAAAGAGCCACAAATCACCTCCTTCCTCAGGCCTAAATTTGTTACAAGAACATTTCTGACCTAGAGCTGACCCTGAGCGAGCCAATGTGTCTCAACTTAATGACTCCTTCTAGCACTGTAGCAATAACCCCACTTGTGAAATTAAACTTTAACTTGAGACTAGAAAGCCAATCCCTGAGTAATGACGCTTTTTATTACAGCTACAGGTTGCTGCATCATCCATAAGCTTTCATAACACCCGGGTGAGGGAGTAGGTATGGCTAATATGTTTCACCTTTGAACCATTTACACCTTTCACACATCACAAAGATAAACTGGATTAAATGTTTAATCTGTTTAATCGGCAGCATTTTTGCAGCCATGGTGATAGATTAACTGTGGACAGGTGCACTGACTTTTAGAAATATTGAGTACAAATAATACAACAAAAATTTCTCATGATTCAGTCTCTATAAGGAGATGTGTGAATAAAATACATAATTCACAATTGATGTGAATTTAAACAATGATAGTTATACTATTTTTTTTATAATCGCATTTACTGCTTGCTGTCTTTGGGCTATAATCGGTTTGTGCACAGTATTAGTTTTTTTTTTGTTTGTTTTTTTGACAAACTCCCAAAATCGATTGTCAATTATTAATTTCTTGATTTTCTTAATTGGTCTACATGTTTGTAGCTCTAGAACTTGCACACTCTCTCTCACTAAAGGCAATGCTGTTTTGTTCTGATTTTCTTGGCAAGCATGTTTTCTTAGTTTCTTTTAATGTTCTTTTAGGTTTAAAAAAAAAAATGTTATATGCAATCGACACACTGTGTCTCTGAAATCTTAGCCAATCAGAACATATGAGGAGTGATACAACAAACCAATAATGTAACATAACATGACGCAGCAGGAAAATCTGTCATTAATCATTAATGGTCATAGGCTCAAAATCTTGTTCCAAAAGCTCTCAAATTTTGTCACATACTTTAAGTGAAGTGACACGACAAGGCCAATGAATGGTAACCCATACTTGGAATTTGCCCTCTGCATTTAACCCATCCAAGTTAGTACATATACATACACACACACACACACACACAGCAGTGGGCAGCCATTTTTGCTGTGGCACCTGCAGGCAGGGTAAGGGCCTTGCTCAAGGGCCCAACAGATGCAGCTTGGTGGTGCTGGGATTTGAACTCACGACCTTCTGATCAATAGCCCAACTTCTTAACTACTGAGCTACCACCACCCCTTACTGTACCTACTAGCAAACTCCAGGTGTGCCTCTATGCTAGGAACCCAAAGTTTTCCTGATCTTTTTATAACCTTCTCCAGCTTTTTTTCTTCCTAACAATTTTAACTCAAAGCTTCACAGGTAGTTCTTTGGTCCTCATGACAGCAGGACTGATCTGATCTGCTGTTTTAGCTCTGAGACCTCCCAAAGTCAGGGATATTTTTATCGTGCAACCATAGAATTGGACAAGGTGGATTTGAATTCAGCACAGGTGTACCCTCTTTAACATATTTCATGTGAGTGCTCATGAAAATTAAATAGTTTTCATTTAAAAGATAAAAGAAAGGGGGGGTGAATACATATCAGTTAAGCTAGTAATGCTGGGACATATAAGTAATTAATTTCATTTTAGTAACTATTATTAACTATTGTAATACAGTATACTTACACTTGATGTTGCAACACATGGGGAAAAAGAATCACTAGGTGGTGAGAACTTTCGGGAGGCAATGTGTATACAAATAAGATCTGTGCAGCAGAAGACATTTTTCTTCAGTATTTCTGGCATTTATCTGTTTTTTTTTGTTTGTTTGTTTTTTGTTTGTTTGTTTGTTTGTTTGTTTTTGTTCCTGAGGGAAACACAGCATCCTGAATCACTAGTTTTTCTCTCAATCAGTTTACGGATTATGATGGGTTAGGGCCACAGTTTTGCACCAAAAAGTAAAATCAGACTTTGAATTTGTCTATCTTCTGAATGACGTAAATAATAATAAGTCTAAATATTACAAGAAGTGTACTGATGTGTGTAAAAGTCATGGTATGGATAAAGAGGAGATGTGAAAGATACTTGTAGTACCATATTTGCCAGACTATAACTCTTTCCTGTGTGTAAAATGTCATTAATACCAGAATGTGTGGGAAAGAAGAGATATGATTGGCCAGATAAAGGGGCTCTGGAGCCTGGCAGATCCTCCAAATGATTTTCATAATTGTAAAAATAATAATAATAATAATAATAATAATAATAATAATAATATAATGGCATTACATACATAGGCTTTCTGAATGACAGGGGAGAGGGGAATAAAACCTTTTTGTATTTCATTCTGAGCTGTGTAACTGCAATGCATAAAAATGATAAAAGTGCAAATACCATATTTTTACAAATGACTTTTTAAAAAAGTGTTTAAAATACAGTATCTGATGTTTTTTCCTCCTGGTTATAGCCTTCACAACTGTACAGCTTTCAGAAACATGAATGTACAATGTGTGTAGACTATATATAATTACAGACAACCTGATGGCACTTAATAAGGCTTGAGAAAATGTGACATCACACCATAGATATTGTCTAGATACAAACCATTAAAATGGCACCTTATTTGATACTAACAATCTAGCTGCAGTTTTAATTTCAGATCTGGGGTCATGATATTTGAATTCAAAATGATATGAAATATTACTTTACCTTTCCTTCATGAAGCAAAATCTGAGGTGACATGGAAGTGTTATTTTCTTCAGCATCTTCTAGTTTATGAGACTTCTTCGCTGGCATGTTCATTCCAATGAGTGTGTAATTTAGTACTCACTATTGTTAAAAACATTCAACACTAACATTGCTTCACTATATAAATATCAGCAGCTACTAGAGAACCAAAAAAACATCTTATAGTATGGCAAATGAGGACATAATGATAACTATAAAAATGCAACGTAAATGACAACACACTGTGCATGTTTAATATCAAAACATTACATAACTCATTATCAGCTCTTTTATTGTCAGGTCTTCAACCAGGTGATGATATTTACAAGTTCTAGACACTCAAAGCGCTTTACATAATATGGGGGGAAATCTTCTCAAACACCACCAGTGTGTAGCATCCACCTGGATGATGCAACAGCAGCCATAGTGCACCAGAACACCCACCAGCTATTGGTGGAGAGGAGAGGAGAGTGATGTAGCCAAGGATGGAGAATATTAGGGGGCCATGATAGATAAGGGCCAATGGGGGAATTTCACAACCACAGAGAGTCAGGACCTCAGTTTAAAGTCTCAACTGAAAGATGGTGCTCTTTTTACAGTATAGTGTCCCTGTCACTATACTGGGGCATTAGGAACCACACAGACTAAAAGGTGAGCACCACCTGCTGGCCTCCCTAATACCACTTCCAGCAGCAACCTTAGTTTTCCACAGGAGGCCTCCCATTCAGGTACTGGCCAGAATCAATACTGCTTAACTTCAGTGGGAAACCAGGCAAGAACTGCAAGGTGGTATGGCTCTGATACCATAAGATAAGCAATATCATCTAAAATATTAAAAATTATTATTACCCAGTAGGATCAGGATTACTGTCAGCTGTTTTACCCTACAATATCAGTGTCAGTTAAAACATGCTATTGCTCTTTACATTAATAATTTTTTATTAGATATCATGAATTCATTAAGGATTTATAAACATGTGACCTACATATGTGTTCATATGAATCCAAACCTTTTAGGAGTGTAATATACTGTACACATTACATGTAGACACAAATTTACCCAAACTCCAAATAGACATGGTTTTGACCATATGCAACTTTGAAGAATAAGTACAACTATGTTTAGTTTTGGTAATGTGATGATCACACTGTGAGAAACAGTGATCTAGGTCTTAACACTGCTGGTATGCACCATGTGGTGGTCAATAGGAAATAAGCGCAGTGAGAAATGTGTGTAATTGTGTATGTGTTTTGGGCAAATGACTGATTCTGAATGCTTCCATTCTCATGACTTTTTCATCTTTTCCCATAAATTTGCTTGCACAACCCCTCAAGAAGGGGATTTCTGGACATTCAAAATGACTAAATCAACAAACCTGTTAGGAAACACAGGGGGAGCTGGATGCAATCGCTGGGGAAATGGTTATTTTATTGAGGGAAACCAAAAATATAAGGACAGTCACAAAATTAGGAAGATAACCAAAGGTATTAGGACAGGGCAAAAAGGAACACAAAGGTAGGGTCAAAAAACAAACAATAATCCACAAAATGAACGAGGTGTAAATCCACAAATGAGCAAGACAATATATCCAAAAAGACAGGGCATAAATCCACATGAATAATAATGAGGCAAGAATCCAAAGTCCCAGAAACACGAGGTAATGGCATAGCAAAAAATATACATACACACACCTCAATCTGAACTATACACATTCAATACTCTGCGTCGAAGCGGACACAAGACGGGGTTTAAATACATGAGACAAAACGAGACACACCTGAAACTAATGATGAAAGAATAAACGGAAAACCAATGAATGAACGGGGGCAGAGAGATGACGTAAACCAAAGACACAGGACCAATAAACACACAGAGGCGGAGACATGACATGAACCAAAACAAAAGCACATGGCAAAGTAAACACATGTGGGCGGAGACATGACAAAAACCAAAACAAAGGCACATGGTGAAGTAAACAACACGAGAGTCAGTGAATGAAAAGACCAACGGAGTTTCTGAATGGATGCGGAGAATGCGGAAATGCGCTACTCGGCAGTTTTTGCGAGTAGTGCGGAGAACGGAATGCGGAAGTGAGTTGCTCGCCAGCGTTCACGAGCAACGTTGAGTGCAAGGTATTCTCTAACAGAGCCCCCTCCCTCCCCCAAAGGCAACGAAAGTTCCAACCACTCTGGCGGACCTGGGCCCCTGGGCAGGATAATGACGTCTGCCCCCCAGGACCCGAGGCTGGCATAGTCCATAGTTCCGAGGCCAGAGCAGAGCGTGTCTGGCCGTCCCATTGGCCATGGACAAGAACTTGCATGAAGACTTGGTCGAGAACCTGGACGAGAACGTGGACTGGAAACTGGCTTGGTGCTTGACCTGGTGCTTGAACTGGAGCTTGGCTTGGAGCTTGGCTTGGCGCTTGGCTTAGCGCTTGGAGCTTGGCTGGGTACTTGGCTTGGAGCTTGGAGCGGTGCTTGGAGCGGTGCTTGGAGCAGCGCTTGGCTTGGCGCTTGGCTTGGCGCTTGGCTTGGCGCTTGGAGTTTGGCTTGGTGCTTGAAGCTTGGCTTGGAGCTTGGCTTGGTAACTGGACTGGAACCTGGACTGGAACCTAGACTGGAAACAGACTTGGAAACCAACTTGGCACCTGGACCGGGAACAGGACTGGAAACAGGACTGGAACCCGACTTGGCAACTGAACTGGAAACAGACTTGGCACCTGGACCGGGAACAGGACTGGAAACAGGACTGGAACCCGACTTGGCACTTGAACTAGAAACAGACTTGGCACCTGGACTGGAAACAGACTTGGAAACAGGACTGAAAACTAAACTGAAAACTGGACTGGGTTTTGGATTGAAAACTGGATCTGAACCTGAACTGGAAACTGGACTAGAAACTGGACTGGGGACAGGACTGGGTACAGAACTGGGTACAGGACTGGAAACTAAACTAGAAACCGGACTGAAAACTGGACTTGAAACTGAACTGGAAACAGGGCTGGATTCAAGACTGGAAACTAGACTGGAAACAGAACGAGAAACAGATCTGGAAACTGGACCGGGAGCTAAACTAGAAACTGGACTGGAATCTGGACTGGATTCTGGACTGAAAACTAGACTGGATACTGAACTGTGACCTTGACTGGAAACTGGGCCTGTAGCTGAACTGGAAACTGAACTAGAAAATGAACTAGAAGCTGAGCTGGAAACTGGATTGGAAACAGGACTGGAACTTGGACTGGAAATGAAACTAGAAACAGAACAGAAAACTGAACTGGATTCAGGACTGGATACTGGACTGGATACTGAACTGTAACCTTGACTGGAAACTGGACCTGAAGATGAACTGGAAATTGGACTGGAAATGGGACTGGAAACTGAACTAGAAACAGAACTGGAAACAGGACTTGGAACTGGACTGGAAACTGGACTGGAAACTAAACTAGAAACAGAGCTGGAAACAGGACTGGGAACAGGACTGACAATGGACTCTGGATGTGGCTTTGGGCCTGAACTGAGGCATGGGCTGAGGCATGGGTTGGAAAATGACTCTAGATTTGGACATGGACCTAGACTGGGACATGGACTTGGATATGGGTTAGGACAGAAACCTGGCCCGGGACTTGGACATGGACTTGGATTAGAACATGGAAAGGGACTAGGGTAGGAACCTGGACATGGACTTGGACATAGATTTGGACTAAGACATGGGCTAGGACTTGGACATGGACTAGGACTTGGAAAGGAGGTCTCCCCATGGACCTCTGGCATGAACTTGGCTTGGGAGGAGGTCATCCCGTGGACCTCCGACATGGACTTGGCTTGGGAGGAGGTCATCCCGTGGACCTCTGACATGAACTTGGCTTGGGAGGAGGTCCCCTCGTGGACCTCCGGCAGGAGCAGGATAGGAGCGGAGGTCTCCTCACAGACCCCTGACAGGAACAGGGCTGAAGCGGAGGTCTCCTCGTGGACCCCCAGCAGGAGCAGGACAGGAGCGGAGGTCCCCTCATGGACCTCCGTTGGGCGCTCTGCTAGGGAGACCTCCTGCTGGGTCTCCGGCTGGAGCTCGGGGCTGGAGGTTGCCCCATTAACCTCCAGGGGGAGCTCCGCTGAGGAGACTTCCTGCTTGGTCTCCGGCTGGAGATTGGGGCTGGCATGCCGCAGAGTGGCCTGCCCGATGTAGCCCCCAGTCATGCACTCCTGGGACCAGGGCTGAGAGGTGCCGGCCGACACATTGGCCCGCTCCCTCCTATAATGCTCCAGGAAGGACTGGCCGGGCTGGTCGGGCAGGTGCACGTTGTTGAATAGGGTGTCCAGGTCGGGATTAAATTCCGGGTGCCCGTATTCCTGGAGCAGGAGATCCACGAAACCCGAAACCATATTGAATTCCCAGTACCCACTGTCTAGGTGGATCTCAGCCCACCAGCGGGCTAAGCCGACCAAACGGGATTGGAGGAGCCTCACCCATTGTTCCTTGCTGGGTTTCGGGTCCTCCAGACTTACAAAATAACCTTGGGCCTGTAAAAGAAAATATTGGGGGTACCATGAAATGCCATCATAGGTGGTAGGAGGAGGACTATAGGCCCGAAAAGAAATTGAGTCCGGGGGGGAACAAAAAGTTTGGCGCAGCTTGCCAAAAGTTTCCCCGCTGCATCCATGTTTGGCGGAGTATTCTGTTAGGAAACACAGGGGGAGCTGGATGCAATCGCTGGGGAAATGGTTATTTTATTAAGGGGAACCAAAAATATAAGGACAGTCACAAAATTAGGAACATAACCAAAGGTATTAGGACAGGGCAAAAAGGAACACAAAGGTAGGGTCAAAAAACAAACAATAATCCACAAAACGAACGAGGTGTAAATCCACAAACGATCAAGACAATAAATCCAAAAAGACAGGGCATAAATCCACATAATAATGAGGCAAGAATCCAAAGTCCCAGAAACACGAGGTAATGGCATAGCAAAGAATATACATACACACAACTCAATCTGAACTATACACATTCAATACTCCGCGTCGAAGCGGACACAAGACGGCGTTTAAATACATGAGACAAAATGAGACACACCTGAAACTAATGATGAAACAATAAACGGAAAACCAATGAATGAACGGGGGCAGAGACATGACATAAACCAAAGACACAGGATCAATAAACACACAGAGGCGGAGACATGACATGAACCAAAACAAAAGCACATGGCAAAGTAAACACACGTGGGCGGAGACATGACGAAAACCAAAACAAAGGCACATGGTGAAGTAAACAACACAAGAGTCAGTGAATGAAAAGTCCAACGGAGTTTCTGAATGGATGCGAAGAATGCGGAAATACGCTACTTGGCAGTTTTCGCGAGTAGTGCGGAGAACGGTATGCGGAAGTGAGTCGCTCGCCAGCGTTCGCGAGCGACATTGAGTGCGAGGGGTTCTCTAACAAAACCATTAAAAAAAATTACTTTTGGGAATTGAATAATCGTTATAGAGAATGCAGTTTCTCAGTCATTTGGGGACTGCTCCAGGTTAATGCACTGTACCTTTCACCCTGGACAATTTTCAGTTTCTTGGATAGTTTATCTCTCTTGGGTCCATTGGGCTTCCTGTTTACTTCACCTCCACTTTTATGTTATATTTGCCATAGCATTTGATGTTTTTTCCTTTAACATATTCCTTTACATATTAGTAATAATGTTGTTGTTGTTATTGTTGTTGTTTTTGTTGTCGTGATTGTTGAGTTAAAGAAAGGTGAGGGAATGACTATTTATAGCTGTCATAATATGAATGATAACAGGAGCTAACTTCTTTCACAGATGGTCCAGAACATAAACTGTAACTATAAAGGGACTAAACAAACGTCATTTTTTGATCAATAAAAAATTGATAGGCCCACTTGCTGTGCAATAAATAAATAATAAAGCACTTGGGGCTGTTCTATGATTCGAAAACAATCAACTTTGGGGTGCTAACAGTAACTACGCTTCTCATTGGGTGGTATCACATCACTTAAAAAATTTCAAAGAATATACAACATCCAGTTTGGTTTAAAAGCCTTGAAAGATATGGATTATTTTTTCCAGTGCAAGAATTCGTGTTACAGCACTTTTCCCTACTTGAGCAAACTTGTTTGAAGTGTAACTACAAAAGCACATCTACAGTAGCACCAGTGAACAATAAGTGCATAAACGGTCTGACCAGGATCCCAAAGCAATTACTTCAGCTCTGTTCTAAAAGCTTCAGAAGCCTGATCAGAGAGGCATATAAAACATGTCTTGTGCTTGAAGGGAAACAAGACTAAAGAATGCAGCTCACTCAACTAAACCCTGATTCTTACAGGGTAAATGAATACGAAGAAATAAGAAAGACAGACACCATGTTGAGAAATGTTTATTAATCCTTTTAAATCACTTCAATTCCAGCCATTTTTCCATTTTAATGATAAATCTTTCCAATAAGTCTCTCGAAGAGAGCCAAAAGGTACATAAATAAATGGATAAAAAAAAAGTACTGGGGCAATAGAGGCTTTACATTTACCCTAAATGTTATTGATTAACCAAGACATGTCTTGTGCCGGAAATTGGCTTTTCTAGGTTTGCACTAGAGCTACAAGGCTAATACAGCTAACAAGAAAGGAAAGCTTATAGCCTCCAGTTTAGCAGCATGTCATCTGCGTGACATTGTTTAGCTAAAAAAGACGTAACTGTCCAACAGCAAAAGGAATTCATGAATTCATCAAGTGTGATTTTAATACACAAACTAAATGATCAAAATACCATATATTAGCATCTGTCTGCTACCTGAGTTTGATATTGGTACCGAATGATACTAATCTATGTGCTGAGAAAGAACTATCTATCTATCTATAGATAACATTGTGTCACACAGTGTCAGAAAGTCTGTTTGAGACACTGTGTGAGACAACAACATAACACAGCAGTTTGACGCAAGTGTGTAATGGTTCCAGTATGCAGACCATAAGCTTTCTTCACTTGTTAGATTGTTATTAGTCAAGCATGTCCTGCTGATCGAGGTACTTCATTTTTAGTCAATCCTTTTGTGACACATTCTAGTTTAGTGAGATCAGGTTTTCAAAGATGCTTGTTGACACCTTTACAAAAAATGAACACCTTGTACACCTTCTTGGCAAATAAAACATTCTGATTCAGATTTGAGTTACTTGGTAATGTATGAAGGAAGATTTCCACTGAGAAAACGGAGGAAAAAGCCCTAGAACGCTACACTGTCACTTACTGGTGTGAAGTGTGTCTTGAAATTTGGTGCTGGTGTACTGGATGTGAAATCCTTTTTTACTGATTGTGTCATCTGTGTGGAATTTGATGAGAATGGCATCCCCGGCTGAGTACGTTTCATCTGGAGGCTGCAGTAACAAAAAATATATATATATTTCTTCAACAGGAAGCCATCACTCTTCATTGTTATGCCTGAAACAGTTTGATTTATTTGATTTATTTATTTATTTATTTATTTTGGAGGGGGTGGGAGTATGGAGTTAGCACTTTTTAGAGGGGTTTGGGAGAGTTTTAAATGGGGTTTTATGGGACCTTTAAGAAAGAAATATTTATTTTGAGATTTATGCAGCAAACAATGGAATGCTTTTGAGAGATTATGATGAAATGAGAGGAAGTGGTTGGATGAGGGCTCAGAGATTTAAAGGAATTTTTTTTTGCGGGATTTTAAAGGGGGCCTGGAGGTTTTGTGAGGATTCAAGTGGTTGTTGTTGGTAAGATAGGGGTTTTTAGTGGGATGTTTTGGAGATTGGGAGATTATTGGGGAATTTATTGGGAGATTTAGGTTTTTGGAAGATATTTTGGTGACGTTTTGTGAAATTGATTGTTGAGGGATGTTTATAGGGAGACTAATATTTTTAAGGGTATTTTGGACATGATAGAGGTTTTTTTTTATAGAGATGAAGGTTTTTGGAGGGATATTTGGGGAATTTTAGGAAGATGGAGATAAAAAAAAATCCTTACCCCGGATCCACAGTATCGCCCAAGGCGTGGTGCTTTAGTGTCAGTTCCATCAAATAGCTCCATGTAATCAAATGTGCACTCTGCCTCATCCTCCAAATCGAAGATGTTAAACATGAGCTTAACTCCGAATCCTTTCTCAGCTGATATCACCCACTCACACTCCTCAGCTGCGCTGTAGTTATTATCACCAAACTGAGCGTGAGAGTATAGATCTCCAGGCTCCATCTCAGCCTTCAGAGCTCCACCACATTCTGCAGGACAGAAAAGAAGAAAAAAGACAGATTTCTACAAAATAATGCTAGATATTGTTTCCTATATTTTATTGTTTCCTATAAAATGTTTTTGAGTGTAGAAAGGCAACAGACATGAGGTAAAGTTATTATTTTTTAGTAGTTATCACTACTAAATTATAAGCTTAGCCTTAGCAAAGCAATAAAATATTTACTTTCCTAGCAGTGGCTATAGCCTTTCTTCTGTATTATCCAATGGCATTAGCAATTGAGACAGCTGGCACAGAAAAGTACCTGCCTCAAGGTACTGTATCGACCCCACAGTGGTTATAGTCTAACTAATTTACTTCAACCAGTGTTTAACCTAGCAAATCTTGTTCAACAGATTATTTGCTGTTAGCTACCTGTTGTAAAAGATGCCTCAAAGCCTCGTTTCTGCACCGAATTATCAGAGAAAAATTGTAGAAACATCTTGTTGGTGCTGGAAATAACAGGTGGTGGTTTTTTGCTTCCACAAAAACGTCCCAAACTGGGCGATGCATCGTTAGGGCCGTTATAAACATCCAGATGATCATAGGAACATTCAAGATGGCTCTCCATGTCGATCTCATTAAAGGCCTAAAGGAGGAGAAAGTGATATATAGTGTAATGGTGCTAGGATGCTAGAGTATATTTTCAATACCTGTTTAATGTTTTATTGTGGTTTACTAACTACATCATCACAATTCTTCATGTTTACCTGTAGAAAAGAATGAAACACCCCATATTCAAAAATCACATGACAGAAGAGACTAAGTTTATTCTGTTCATTCTGTGGCAGAAGCCGGTTGAAGATGGTGAGGGCCAGGGGGTGCCAATATGCTCAGTTAGGAATAACAACACTAGTAGATAAATGAACTGGAAACGTGGACTTACCAGTTTGATTCGGTGGCCTGGTGTAGTGGTTAGGGCCCAAGTGCACACCTTCTTATTGGGATATTTATCTGGCCAGTTGGGGCTCATAATGGATACAGGCAAGCTGGTGATCAGATGGTCACAACCGGCTGAACGTACCAAAAAACAAAAACAATCTTTCAGCAATTTTTTTTATTTCAAATCAGGAATGCCTAAATGAACTGTCCATCTGAATGAAGGTTTAAATGGTGGATGTTGGTCCCCCAGTTTAATAAACAGAAACAAGAATTATCCCCCTTGACATGTTATTATGCGATATTATTATGGTCAATATTCCAGTGTGTGTTTTTGTATCAAACTTTTATGTCTGCATGTGTGCACTGGCTGAGGAGGGGCTTCTATATAACTATGCATTTTTCATCATTGTTTAATTTTGCAATGCTGCAGTTATAGCCTTCAGAACAATGCAAAATGACCAGTAGATGAGATCTGTGGACTGTGCACTTTTAAACAGTGAAAGTGCCCCAAGTTACTAATGAGACTGAATTGAATCAATTCAGTAACTGCTGAAGACAGAGAAACATTGTAGAACTACAAAAGAAACTTGGGGGAATACAAAAGCACCATATTAATTTTGATGACTAATCAAAGGAATTGTGTTCTTGTACTTCTAGATTCTTATTATGTGGTATTATACATTTTTCCCTATACTGGAATCGCTGTGTGACGTCTGACACATGAGTATGATTAATGCATTCTTGACAACACTCCACAATCAAACCTTTTGTTACACAGAGCTATTGCCATAATTAACATGGTCACGTTTTACTGCTAATAGCATCTGTTTCATCACATTAATTCTCATAGTGATTGTCAGAAAGTGTTCCACTTAGAGGGATGTGTGATAAACGCATAGCACAAAAGGGACAAAAAAAATAATGCTACTTGCGTATGTAAGCATCAGGGGGATTCAGGATGACGTAGATACCTTCTTGTGCATGTCTGCGTGCATGCTGAGACTTTCAAACAAAATCATATAGTGGTATATGACATAGAAATTGCAATAAATACAGCTGTCATACAGTCATCTTTCCCTGTAACCTTTTGATGAGTCACCACTGGTTCAGTCTCTTCTTTAGTGATTGCTAGGATGTTTTCAGAGATACCCATTTCAGTTTGTAATCCTGCAGAGGGTAGTAAGAAAGAAACTCCAGTATATGGCAGCATATACAATTTTAGAGCAGATGGAGACTTGCCACTGTCTAGCAGTCCCTGAAGAAAACATAGAATCTTTGGAATTAGGCAATGAGCCAGACCAGCTGATGAGGTGCACATCATTTTGGAACAGCTTCCACCTAAAAGCATAAAAAGCCTGTGTGCTAGGGGCTCTTGCTTTCAGGAGTGTTTCACGGACTGCTAGGTCACAGTCCTCAGTTGGTGATTCAGTGTAAGGGGCCAGACCTACAGGCACAGGTGACCTGGCTAAGGGATGCCAAAACTCTTTTGGGTTGAGACATCAGATCTGCTTGGGGAGGAACCTGTCAGGGAACCTGTAGCAAATGTAATAGTGGAATGCCCTGCATCTCCAACAAACTAGTCCTTGGGCTCCTCTTGCTGAGACAAGGGCACATTTCCATCTGTGGCATTTGAGGTCCTGAAATATGCTGATAACCTGCTTCTGAAAAGCTGGTAGCTCCAGCAAGCCAAGAGGGATTGTTTTTGAAGCTGTCACCATTAGTCATGTGGCTAGCATGAATTGTGTGGCCTACTTCGCTGTTAGGGAACTGTTTTCTGAGGTTAACATGAGACTGAGCATTGTAATATGTTCAAGGAGGGTCCCAAATGGCTTGCTTTTTGAGTAGGCACATAGGAGTCAATCACTCAAATAGGGCAATATCCTGATGGCACTGGCCAGGAGAGCTGCCTGCATACATCTCGAACACACCCACAGCATTACGGAGAGCCTGAGGGTAGAACATTTAATTGGAAGGCCTGTCCTTGGAAGAAAAAAACATCTATATTCTGAGGCAGGAGGGACATGGAAATAAGTGCCCACATGTACAGTAAGATGTCCAAGTGTGTAAGACAGGGGAAGTAGAATGGCACGCGTCTTGTCATGCACACACACAATCGAAATTCTTGCAATAATTATAAAATCTTTTCCAGTTCAACATGTGTCTTTTTGCCTTAGAAAGAGAGTTGAGCTGTTTACTGAGAGAGTGGTTTATCTGAAAGCTGTCCTAGCTGTCCTGCATTTTGTTTTCCTGTACCTGAGATGAGCATTTCATTGAAGCTACAGATTCATCAGACTTCAGGATTAAACAGACAGCTCCATTTCCCTTTTATTTCACATGTGGTTCCTGTCTATTGATTAGAACGTTGTATATTACTTCGTCACTGAGATGTTAACTGCTTGATTGTAGTCATAATGGTAAGTTAGTAGTTAAATAAGAATTCAGGAAGCAACCACTGTGTAGTTCAGTAATTCTAGTTGTAGTAAAAAAATGATCAGTCCTTCATCAGCTGTACAAGCAAAAGCTGAGGCTGTAAACCAGTTGATATTTGAAATGAAAGATTAGATAAAGCTCTTAATGTCCGACCTCCAGAGAAAACCATACTAGGAAAAAAAAACTAAAGAAAACACCCCCTCAACTCAGGAAAGTCTTCTCAAACCCAAGTTCAGCACATGATATTATATCAACATGGCCACTCACACCATCAACAGTAAACATAGTAGCACTTCTTTACTTTTAAATGAGTTATACTGTGTATACTAAGGTTTCCTTAAGCTCAATCAACATATAGACATATTCAGTTTTCTATAACATATCGGTTTCTCAATCTATCACATTGACTATACAATTCGCTGTTTAAATATAAATATACATCACTTATCACTAATGTTAGCTGGCAAGATAGTTGCTAACCAAAGAGAAGCATGGAGGTGTCCATGTTTTTTTTTTTTGTTTGTTTGTTTTTTTCTCACTTTGTAGCTCAAATGCAGGGAGGTAAAAAAAAATAAAATAAAGCAATTTCAAGCCCCAGCTTCCCACTTCTGAGGTAAGTCAAGCGCAGCATTATTTCACTAAGTTCACTAAATCAAACATCTGCTTGTCAGGAATTAATTAAGTGTTCTGTCTAATATAATCTACAGCACTCTTGCACGCAACCGTTCTAGATGTTTGACAGAGCCCCTAAGGACACAGACCCTCAGTTTTTTCACACATCACTTGTCATGCATCACTGCAGTAGTAGTTTACTGTCTCTTCTCCTAGCAGTGAAAAACAGAGATGTCTCTATCTATTGCTGTTGACGTGTCTCACCACTGGAAAGGAGAAGTGCTACTGTATATTCTGATGGTAAAAAAGGTGCTCAACAAAATGAGCAATCAATCTTCCCTAGGTTTCTCTGATGTACAGCTGTCTGTGTGATCGCATGAGTTGCTTATGCTCTCTTGTATAAGAGACACAATCAGCTGTATGCCAAATGCCATAAATGTAAATGTAAATGTAAATGTAAATGTACACACACACAGAAGACAGACTGATCATTTGTCAAGCACCTTTATACCATCAAAAGAAAGATTTCTCTTTTCCACTGATGAGACAGCGATGGATATATACATATATAATGATGGATGTGTGTGTGTATGTGTGTGTGTGTGTGTGTGTGTGTGTGTGCATCAGTGACCTATTCACACAACGCTATAATGTAGCATCTCTTTTATTTAATTTATTTTCACTGTGTTAGTTCAACCCTTCTTCACTGGGAGACATCAGACATACCGTTCAGCAACTGTAGCAGCTTAATCAAAGGAAAACTGTTTGCACACTACTTAAGCATGCTAGACTACATTGTATTCTATTAACTTGTTGGCTGCTTTAAGGCTGCTTTAATGAGTTGCATACTGGGTTGTACTGGAATACGAAATGCACACTCTAGTGTGTAAGGGCAATGCGTGTATGAGAGCGTACCTTCCTTGCAGTCATGCATGTTGGTGTGTAAGGTGAATCCACTGTGGCACTGACAGCTGTAACTCCCAAATGTGTTCACACACTCATGCTGGCACCCGCCGTTCTCCCTGGAGCACTCATCCACATCTACAGGGGAAAAAACATAATGTTTTATTTACTAGTATATAATTTTATATGATTATATTCTTTCTTTCCTCCTTGTTGTCTGTCTGTCTGTCTATCTATCTATCTATCTATTTATATGTCTGTTTGTCAATAGATCTTCCAGAGAAGATGGATACAGTAAGTGTTCCTGGGATCGGCTGTGGGTCCAACACTTCCCTGACCAGGATAAAACACTCACAGAAGATGAATGAATGAATGAATGAATGAATGAATGAATGAATGAATGAATATTGGCTACCCAAGAGCCATGTTTAATGGTCAAAATATACCTCAATGGTAATCATTTTGGCAAATTTCCATGAAGGTTGTAAATAATTCTGGAGACAGACAGACAGATAGACAGACAGATAGATAGATAGATAGATAGATAGATAGATAGATAGATAGATAGATAGATAGATAGATAGATAGATAGATAGATTCTCACCTGAGAAGAAGGTCGCTGTGAAGCCCCTGCGGGACACAGTGCTGTCGGATTTAAACTCCACGTGCAGGATGTTGGAGTCGGAGGTGATCGGCTCTGGAGTTGCAGCTCCGCAGAATCTCCCATGGAGCCTGGAGTCGCTGCGAACTTCCACGTAATCATATTTGCACACCTAAAAATCATCCAGAGGAAGAGCATGAAAGCGAGCTGACACATTTTACTGCAATGTTTTCTCACATAATTCATAATTCACATAATCAGATAATAAAATAATGAAAAATAAAGACAGAAAAGCAAACACACACAGACATATAGATAAATACACACATAATATATTAAATTAATAATCATTAACATTATCACAGCAATTTTAATGCAGTGTTAAATGTTGCATGTGTGAACACAGCATGTATTAATGCTTTATAAAGTTAAAATTGGTAAAGTTTTAACAATTATAAATTATGCACACGCACACACACACACACACACACACACACACACACACTGACGTCGTTGCCCTCTGTGTCGAAGCTGTGGAACAGCAGTGTGATGGTGTAGTGTTCAGGAGCAATGAGCTGCCACACACAGTGTTTATTATGCGGATATTCATGAGGCCAGCCGGGACTGAACACGGAGCCGTTTAATGCAGTGAGGAAACCTCCACACGTAGCTGCTACACACGCACAACACACACACACACACACACATAGTGAAAGAAAAACCATCAACATACAGTACAAAAACATATTTTTTTCTAACCAGACTCTGCACTAAATATACCTCTTATACAGTATAGCAGTATAGCAGTAGGGACAATTACATATTATACACCACATTAATTAAATTAACACCAGAACAATTAACTTCTCAGTAAAATGAGTAGCAGTAGCTCAGTGGTTAAGATGTTGGGCTACTGATCAGAAGGTCATGAGTTCAAATCCCAGCACCTTCAAGCTACCACAGTTGGGCCCTTGAGCAAGGCCCTTAATCATCAATTGCTCAGATGTATAAATTAAATAAATGTAAGTCACTCTGGATAAGGGCGTCTGCCGAATGCCGTGTAGATGCAAAAACATAAGCATTTTTTGGTGGCTCCAAGCACAGTAAGTGTGAGGGGACAATGAATTGTGTCTCTTTAACACAATCTGACAGTTTAATTAATCAAAAAAGAGTTGGAAAACAAAGACAGATGAAAATTTGTTGAAACTAAGCTATAATCTATCCACAGAGAATGAATAATGTGTGTGTGTGTGTGTGTGTGTGTGTGTGTGTGTGTGTGTGTGTGTGTGTGTGTGTGTTTTGTTTTGTATTTATATGCCCTCACCCTCACAGCTGCGTCGGTCCGTGGCAAGCTCATATCCGGGGTGACACGCACACCGATAACTACCCAGCGTATTAATACACCTCTGAATGCACTGACCTTTATCAGGTCTGGAACATTCATCCACCTCTACAGAGAAAACGTCAACATACATGATTAAAAACAATGTTTAATTATCTGGACAAAGCCTGCATTTGTGCAAATAATCGGAATCATTTTGCATAATAGTTGACCTTAACCCAGTTCTGGTTTAGTCATTTAAATTGCTTATGATTCATTAATTTATTATAATCATGTAACGTTTCTTGTATAACACCTTTCACTTCCAATAAAGCATCATTTATTTGTTCTTAACTTATTGTCACACATATTTACCCATGACATGTACATTTAGTCTTTTTCATTTATTGCACCAAAGGAAATATGCAAAATGTAATAAAAATATACTTATAGCAGTGTGCCTATTACAGTTGTTAAATGGTGAATTCTTAGTGCAACTGTACATTTTGATAAAGATTTGACTTTTTGATTTTACATTCTTGATGACCCCCACTGTTTCTTGTGCAATGTTAAGCAATTTATCAAAATAAATTGATATAATTGATATAAAAATAAATTGACAAAATAAATAAATTTCAATTTTATTAGCCCTATAAATCAGTCAAACAATTTAACCATTAGATATTATGACATCACAAGAAATGTGAAAAATATCCCTTTCATGACACAAGGCTCTGTTTGTGGAATTTACATTCTATATGTTTTCAAATAAATACAGTAGTGTAAATGTTTGTGATATTCTAATTCCATTCAACTCAGTGAGGGTATGACCTAGAGACATGGAACCAACTGCAAAACACTCAGAATATTATTCTTTATATGGTACAAGACTTGTGATAAAGTCTAAAGATGTGTGGAGGATGACTATAAGGGGAAGACAGGACTGTACCAATAATGTGTGTGTATGTGTGAGAGAGAGCAAATTGGTGACACTTGAGTCATTAGGAGTTATCATGCTTTTCACTTTAAAATATGGGCAGCTGTGGCTCAGGTGGTAGAGCGGGTTGTCCACTAATCGTAGGGTTGGCAGTTCAATTCCTGACCCACGTGTCTCCACATGCCGAAGTGTCCTTGGGCAACCCCGAGTTGCTCCCGATGGCAGGCTAGTGCCTTGCATGGCAGCTCTGCAGCCGTGTGTGTGTGTTTCTGTGTGTGTGAATGGGTGAATGGGTGAATGAGAAACAGTGTAAAGCACTTTGTACAACTGCTAAGGTTAAAAAAGCACTATATACTGTAAGTGCAGACCATTTACCAGTACTGTAATTCCTTTAGAAGGTTGTAATAACACTTAAGTGTTAAAATTACTTAAAAATCACTTAAAATTATTAGTGGGTTTATTAGTACTACCATGATTCTTACAATAGTTATTAATGAAAACTTAATCATAAAGTATAGAATCTTCTAACCATGAAGGTAGAAGACTTACATAGAACCATATATTTCTGTGCAGTATGTTAAATAAATAAATCACTGTATAGGTTACAGTTTGGGGTATGGCTGATGGCTGATGACTTGAAATGTTCCAGTAGTCTCCATGACTCTCTAGTGATTCAGTGAGAAGTGTGGATCTAAGCTCTCTTCTCTTTATTTAAGTATTAATAATAATGTGGAAAAAAAATATTACAAATAAGGGTGAAGTTCAGAGGGATGATGGAAAATTGGCCACAGGAGTAAGGTCCCGAAATCTGCATTTAAAAAGCCATTTCTTTAAAATGATCCATAGTTAGTAAATAGTTCTCTAGGAGGAATGATAAAATGTACTATGTATTAACAGTTTACGCAAATCATAAGTCTGCTATTACCTATTGATTATGTAAACAATCTTGTCTATTCGTTAACAGTAGCGGTTTCGCATTAATTATGAAACCGTATATAGTTTCTTAGTAGTTCTCCGGGAGGCATGAAAGAAATACTAGTTATTGATTAGCTGATAGTGAACTACCACATTCATCTGTGTGCTCTTACTTACTAATTCGTTAATTAAAGTTTCTAATTTGTTAATAGTAGTTACTAGAATGTTAATATTGCGTTATTCCTTTCTTCCTGTGTCGTTATTCATTAATGACGGATCCGTATTCTAAAATGTTACCTATAGTCTTATTTGTCTGTCCGAATATACATGACACGATGCGTAATCGAATGATTGATACGGTTTGGTGAGATCCCTTGTGTTGTGATCCTGGAGCATTTCCCTTTAAGACCAGGAGGTGCGCTTGACTACATCATTCTATGCTCTCGCTGCCTGTTTGTGAGTCTGCAGCAAGTGTTTGAGTGAGCAGCTGAACTGTAACCATGATAGTGGTCAGCATAATTAATAAAACCAACGTAGAATGTTTAAACAGTAAATTGTGTCATGTGTGGATCATTCAATCATCAAAATGATGATCAGGTGTCCAAACGTTTGACCTTATACACTTTTATACACTTAGACACATTGGGTGTAAGTAAGGCACTAGATAACTGAACCAACAAACAAACAAACATATAAATAAGCAGTCTGGATAGTCTCTATGCAAAAATGATTCCAAGAAATCTACCAAGAGTCAGGAGTTTTTAACAATTCATAGTAGGTGGGATGAAGAAGAATAATAATAAAGAAGAGTAGAAATAATAATGAGCCATTACAAAAACAATATAAACCCTGAACTTTGGCATTTAATATAACCTTTTTGAACTCTAATGTACCTTTAAAGAAGTTTGCAGAAAAGCCACCTCTATTAACAGAACCATCTGAGACAAACTTCATCCAGAGTTGGTTGGAGCTGCTTTTGATGTCTTGGGGATTTTGGCTGCCACAGAATCGTCCAAGGAGCGGGTCATTCTCCGAGCTACCATCACGCACCTCCACATAATCATATGCACACCTGTCATGTCTCTCCAACTGAGCAACAGAAATAAAATGACAATTTTTGGAGCGACACAAATCGGAGCGCACTACCAGTTATCAAAAATATAAAATGTAACAAAAGTGTCTCATGTTCTGTTAGTGTGCATTCAGACTTTCACACATGACTGTACAATCTTTCTCTCAGTCAAAGAGGGACAATAGGAAGGAAATATGTTTTTTTATTTGGACTGCTATTTCTATCTTACATCACCATGTATGGCGTCAAATTTTACATAACTCAGAACAGTCACAGTGTGTACAGCAGCAGTTATTTACAGAGTATTAAATATTTTATAGCCACTTTTCTCACCTCAAATGCCTGGAAGCAAAGTGCCACGTGAAACCCTTCAGTCACTGTCACCTTCCACACACACACTTTACTGGGCTGATAGTCGTCAGGGTAGTTAGGTGACTGAATCTGTCCACTGTCAGTTTCCATTTCCCCACCACACATTGCTGCAAATAATAATAATAATAATAATAATACACATTGTTCCCTGTTGTCAGTGTGATGAAGCTAGCAGCCATGAAGAATTGATCCACAGCTCTGAGAATGTTTGTGTGGTCAACTACAGTCAACCACAATAAGGGACCATGGGCATTTTATGATAGGTAAGGGATGAAGCTTTGCTGAAACCTGCAACTCTGGTCAACTTGGATGGCTTCATATAACCTTGTTCCAGAGCTTTGTTTATGGATTCCTCGATTGCCTTCTGGTTCACAGGAGACAGGGAATAAGATCCAAAGCCAATCATAGGGGTGATGTGGAGGAATTGAAATGGCTTCTTGTCTTCTTACTAAATACTTGTAATAGATCCTGATATTGGGCTGCAATATCTACCTGGGATTGACCAGTGGTGAATTCTACAGAAGTAGGAACTGGGGTTTCTTGGGGAGACCTAGGATAATGGCAGAGTGTGTCTGTTTACACTGACAATATATAATTCATACTGTGGAAACCTGAAAGCCAGCGGTGTGCCAAAATGTTCCACATCACTGGTTACATATTGGGTAGACATTTCAAGATTTTAGCCATTCAGCAAAGCCATAATAATGTCTTTAATTCTTCAGTTTTGGAGGTGGCACAGTAAATTTTTGTGCTGAGGAAGAAAGTTGTTTTGCTTAAAAATGGCAGCTATGACAAAGCTGTTTGAGGCAAATGTGTGATGATTCAGAAATGCATTTAGCTAAACTTACTTCTTAGCTACGTTAACCTTGTGGCTCCAGGAATCAAACTTCAAATGTACCTTCATACATGGCAGAGAATCCTTTTCCGACCCAGTTACTGCTGCTGCGAAACTCAATCCACAAACGACTGTTGGTGGAAACGAGAGACTGTGGAACCTGATCTCCACAAAAACGGCCTGAATCCAAAAACACAGATATAAGCATTTTACACTCCAAACCATGAAATTATTTTAAAAACTAATATCCCTACTGACTCAATATCTCATGTGAGTATCCCTTCTGGCTTGAAATCTGATGTGCATCTCGGAAATGTCCAGAATTAGCCAGCTGCATAATTAGTTTAGCTAATGTTAATGCCACCTCTAGAGCAGTACTGTTAATCTGATATTAATTAGCTAGCTAAGTATGCAAGTAATCTAAATTTAGTCTGACTTTTATATTGTGTAATTACAAACAGTAGTTTAATGCTTTACAGTATGTTGAGCTGAAGAAGTGAAAACAAATGCTAGTGATCATGTGACATATCAAGTTTGATAATAGCTGATCACATTTAACTTAAACTATGCCCTTGTTGGCCCAATGCCTCATCAAATTTTGTGTTACCCAATTTGTCACAGTTTGATCAATAAGGGTCAGCTGCAAAGATTATAGAAAGGTGAAATACCTATTAAAGGAGATTTCCTCCAGTATCCATCTCGCACCTCCACATAATCATACCAGCAAAGATTACTTTGGTAGAGCTCCATGGAGGTGAAGTTAAGGATGATCTAATACAGACAGCGAGACACAGTGGGGACAGAAAAAAGAGAGATCCATTGCAGCAATCTAGAGATTAAAAGCAGTTTTATTGAAACCAGCAACTATCACTTACTGAAACTGTAAAAAATTGCACCAGCACACAGTTTTCACAATGCTAGACTATAGATTAGAATTCATCCACATAGAGAACACATGTTATTTCACAGTCTCTTATAGAATTGGGCCAAGATTTTATTGAGATCATCTATTACAGTGTGTCTTGACTGACTGAATACATTTGCACCAAAAGGACATTGTGGACATTTAATTTTTGTTCAAAATTTTGGTCTCTATATAATGGCAAAGACAGCCCTGAGGGACACCTTGAATAAAGCTGAGTTTAAGCTGTCTTTTAAGATTATTACTTGTTGAAATGTAAGAGATGAGCTGAACAAAATCTTGGTCCAATTCTATAAGAGACTGTGCACTAACAAGTGCTCTCCATGTCAGGTTATATGATAAAGATTGTGTACTGACAGACCTTACTACATTCTGCTTATGTCATTAATCTGCTTATGTCATTTTTGCATGATCCAGGCTCATGCAGAAAATCAAATAAAAATAAACATTCTTCGAAGTGACCTTGAGCTAATAAGGATTTATTTATGATTTGTTAACATGATTGTATGATTTGTTTACATTACGCATTTCACCACTGTCTTATTTGTAACGTACCATTATCTTCTTTTTAGTGGCTTTTTGGACAAGTATCGTAGCAGCAGGGACACTGAGATTTTACTACAAATTTTCTGACTCTGCAAGATCGCTGTTGTTGCCTTCTTGGTCACAATGGTACTCACCCACTGGAAAACATGTTCCATTATGCATTCTAAGACCCAGAAATTATTTTACAATGTGTGATTTTACGACGAGCAACATCAAAATCAGGCTGAAAATTGTACAGTATAAACCTGGATTAACATTACAAATCTGGATTTGTGTTGTTAATTGTAATAGAATGTTGCATCTGACACTTGTGTCTGTGTGTTTTACCTTTTCTCCAGGTGTAACAGAGATGCTCCATACACAATGTGTGTAAGCGGCATATCCATTAGGGAATCCAGGAGAAGAGAAATTTCCAGAGCTATCCTGCAGACTCTCACCACACTCTGCTCACAAAACATAATGTCATATGTCACAGGAAATGAAGTCCATCACCATTTTATCCATTCCCAGGGCATAGCCTTTTAAGGTGTTATATAGCTGAGGGGAAAAAATGTTGAAAAAAATAGATGAGTAGCTCAAGGGGCAGGGTGAGCTCAGGTAATATTTTCATATAGTGTCCCAGATAAGAATATATTCAAACTCACATGAAAATCACCAAATGGTTTTACAACCAACCAAACTGACAAGAAGTGGTGCAGGTCTCTCCAACAGTTTGCCATGACATCAACAGTGATTATTATCTGGTGATAGCGACCATCATAGGGAAAAAAACTGACTGCTAAGTTGAAATGCCCCAACACCAACAAGGAGATTACTTTGGAACTGAGAAATCATTTCAATGTCCTGCATGACACAGCTGATTAGAACCCAGACATCATGACCAAATGGGACGCCAAATTAAGAACTATGCTGAACTATGCTGAAATTACCATTAAAGTTTTAGGCTACAGAAAGAACAAGAAAAAGGAGTGGTTAATACCTGGAAACAACTAAAAGGCAAGCTGATGAGCTATAAAAAGGAGTGCCAGAAATGACAGGAGATCTTTTGTAGAGGAGTTAGACAGAAAAGCAGAATATGCCACTGCAAGAGGTGAAATGAGTGTTGTGTATAAGAATGCCAAGTAACTCTGTGGCAGGAACACCAGTTCCTCTGCCTCTGTCAAAGACAAGAATAGCAATAGCTTCACAAAAGAATAAAAGCAGGCAGAAATATGGGTACAGCATTTTTGTGAATCTCCCTGCTAACCCTCCATTAGTAGATGATGTATTGACATTGACATTACTACACTAACTGAAGTAGAAGTTAAGTATGCCATTAAAGCCATGAAGAGTGGGAAGGCTGTTGGCTTTGATTCCATTTATGCCAAGCTGTTGAAAGCTGACCTTACAATTTTAACAAAGGTGCCCACAGAACTGTTCAGACCCACGTGGGACAAAGATCCAATTCCATGAGACTGGGTAAAAGGACTGACTGTCAAACTCCCAAAGAAAGGCAACCTCTAGAACTGTTAAATCTGTTGAAGCATTATATTGTTGTCTACATCATCAAAGGTCTTCTGCAGAGTCCTTATTGGCCCAATTGACACCAATTGCAACCATTGACACCAGGCTGAGGCAGGAGCAAGCAGAATTCAGGAAAAGAAGAGAATGTATAGATCAGATTTTTTTCCTTGAGGAACATCATTGAGAGTGTCTGGAATGGAATAACCCACTTTATATAAATTTCATTGACTTCCAGAAAACCTTTGATAGCCTACATCATGACACCCTATGGAAGAATTTGAAATCATATGTCATTCCTCCAAAGATGCTCACACTGTTTGGGATGTTTTACCGGCTATTTTAATGCAGTGTCATCATTGAAACCTCTCAAAATGGTTCCCGGTAGAGTCATTGTGCAACAGGGGTGTATTATGTCTCCCATCTTTTTCTTGGTTGGTATCAACTGGATTATGTGAAAGACTACATCAGATAAACCTAGAGGTATCCAGTGGACTAACTTTGCCCAGTTAGAGGATCTAGATTTTTTTAATGGTCCTGCTGTTCTCTCCTCAAATAATATCCACCTACAGGGGAAAAAAACAGCTATGCCAAACAGATAAGCTTGAACATCAGTGCCACTAAAACTCAAGCAATGTGTATCAATTCCACACCAGAAGCACCGATCACAGTTAATGGTGACCCCCTCTATTATTTTGACGAGTTCACCTATCTGGCCTTCCACGCCATCCACAATGGAAGCCTTAGGAAGATCTGCTACATCTTCACAAGAGATACGGATTGTTCAGAATCCAGGCTAGAAGGCTTACACAAATGTACAGTATGTTGAATTGGTTGAATTGCTGCATAGACAAGGAACAAAAATATCCAACAGCTACAATTAGTAAGTTGTCAGTTAATTAAGTTCTACTTACTTAATAATTAAGTTATGACATACACAGCATATGCAGGGTTTGCACACAACTCTTACAATTCTTTATCATTCTGATTTTGATTTGAAATAATTAAATAATTGTTTAGCCCAGGGTCTACGTATATGGCTCTCCCAAGTGAGAATTTGTGGGTAAAATTGTCTACTGTGATGTTCATCTACCCATAAGACATAAACAAAGGGTGAGAAAAGCTACTGTTTAATTGCTCTTTTTGATAGCACTGAATGTCGAGATGTTCCCTTAAATATGATAGTATTGTTGTTCCTGCAGCTCTCAGCCAATCAGAACACAGCTGGAACTAGTCAGAACTGGAACCATTTGTTCCCTGTAGAATAACGACATACTTACTAAGACACTTGTAGAGCTTCCGTGCTTGAGTGATGTCTCCTTTGCTCAGTCTCATCCTTTGACCAATAGGGGGTCTGATCCCATTCACATCATATCGAGGCAGAATCGTATCAAGGAGGATGCTTCTGTAATACAGTAGTATTGTGTATATGTATAATGTAGTGTTCATTTTAAAAAAAAGATTTTCAACAGATCATTTTGACTGTACAATGGTGCATGGGAAATATTATTTATATATTATTATATTATTATATTATTTATATAATATTATTATTTTTTTGTTAATAGTATAATCATTTATGTAACAATTTCTTGACTAGACAAGAAATTGGAGCAGGACAACTGGCAAATCTGATTTGTAGACGTTTCCTAGTACTGTTTTAGGCTTATATTTTATATATCACATACATTTAATTATATTACATATATTACATAATAATATTTATTACATTATATATAGCTCTTTTAAAAGAATTTACTTACATTGTTTATTATTTTACTCTGTCTCGCTCAGTGTCTCTCACTCTCTGTCTTTCACTGTGTCTCTCCCACTCCCTCTCTCTCCCTGCCTCATCCTTTCCTTCCATCCCTCTCTTTCTCTCTTTGGAGCTGATGGAGGTGTTGTGATTACTGTTTGTGGCTTGATTCTGCAGAGTTCTGTGTTCATTAATATCAAGATATATATTTATATAACTATGAATAACCCCTGAAGTAATGCTGCTGGATGTTGTTTTCATTAATTTAGGTCGGCTCACAGTATGAAACAGCTTTGTACCTCTATAATCCGTTTACTCCTCCATGTGCTAACCCGGGGCGTTAATAACTACAGAGCACTTCCTCTGTTTGGCTGAATATATTTGTGTCTGAATATTACATTATAATGAATTTGTTATTATTAAACAAAATGAATTCTCAGAGGGTTTATGTAGCAGTAATGTCTCCAAAGAGTCAGCTGTTTTGGTGAACATTGAGAGCCAATTTGTATATATAATCCTCTTCTAGTTTTTACTTTTTTAAATAAATGTAGGCAATGCTGTTACTCTTGGAGTGTAACTTAATCAAAACACTTCTTCTCAGCATCTGAGCTGTTCTTTAGCATAAATAATTGTATGTGTAATTAGCTATGTGTATGAGGCAGCAGGATTTCATGAAACAGCTTCAAGCATAGTTAGGCAAAGAAAAACAATCAATGGTCAAAGTATCCCAAATTTTGTCTGGTTTAGAAAATGGAGAAAAAAAAAAAGTGAGCTCAGTCAAATTATCTGATTAACTAAAAAGAGACCAAATTCACATCACTATTGTATAAATATGTGTAAAGACCTGACCTTATAGCCTAATCCATAGGGATTTTTTTTACTCCTTTAATTTTAATAAAAGTATCATTAGACAAATGTTTAATGATTATGATAATATTTTCCATCTGTTACACTGTTAATGTTTTTTTGTTTGTTTGTTTGTTTGTTTGTTTGTTTACATTTATGTGTTGTATCTATCACAAGCCTGGCTGTGAATGAGCTCTCTGTCTCCATGTGTTTTATCATGATGCAAAGAAAAGAAAATAATACATTTAGAGGAGTGATATAAGGTTATCGTACCTGGAGAATGTGTTTGTGGAGTAGTGCATGATGCTGTCAAAGTCGTACATCTCTCCTAATGAGTTCACCTCATCCGGCTCCATCTTTAGGAAATTATACTCCTGGCCTACACACATTACAGGGTGAAAGCCAACACAGCTGATATGTATTCATTCAATTCAGGTCAAATCAATTTATATGCAGTTCAGTTTAATATTTGTATAGACATTTCACGATGCAGCTTAACAGAAATCTGGCTGTAGATTTATATTTAGAACCTAATGAGAAATCCAGAGGTTGATAGTGGCAAGGAAAACTCCCTGACGCAACCTGAGATGAGAAAGAAACCGTTAGAGGAACTAGACTCAAAAGGGAACCCATGTTCTGAGTAACATTGGATAGCGTGACTATACATTAATTATAAAGGTTTGTTCAGTATGAGTATTATCGTCTTTATGATTACAGCAACAGTTCTTAGATTCAAATATCTCATGGTACTACACTACAGTAACAATAAAGGTACCATATCTTATTCTTATCTTATCTTATCTTATCTTATCTTATCTTATCTTATCTTATCAAATCTATAGTATCCATGCTACAGTTAAGTACAGCTGTGTCACAGACAGAGTGTTACCTGGCTGTATGTTCTCTCTAAGAATGCTGACATGTGTGTCTCGGTCGGGTCGTGTGTGTTCGTGCCAGAAGCCAATCACATGACCCAGCTCGTGAACCACAATGCCAAATTTATCGCAGTTCTTGCCAATGGAGATAGCCTGGGGTCCATCACCCCTCCGACCCACATAAGAACAACATCTAAAAAAAAAAAAAAAACACCAAAAAAAACATTGATTTTGAAATACACATAGTACGTCTGCGGTCCTGAAATAAAATCTGGGGTGTGGTTCAGAAGGTAGCAAGCGGACAGCTGGGTACTAAGGGTAGTTAAAATGAGCATCACACATCCTATTCAGTGAAGACCATCCAGGCGCGGACTGGCCATTGGGACGTTCGGGAATTTTTCCTAACCCCGGCATTATATAGCCTATATACAGACATTCAATAGCTTCATCTTAGCTGCAGCGACACGGTTTCATCATTTTATATATTAGCTTAACACAAACAATACAAATGAACAGATTGTGTTTTTTTTTAATGATTCGTTGATTGAGAAACATGTTGTGTCAGTTCAAATTTGGTGTATCAAATTGGGGCCGCTTGACAGCAAATTCCCCGGCTGCTTTATGTTGCCAGTCTGCCCTGAGACCATCCAAGAATTGTGTTCACCAAAACAAACCTTAATATCTGTTCTTACCCACATGGCCGGTACGTGAAGATGATATAGCTCTCCTCAGCCGTTCTTTCTACAAATGTTACACAGACGTGTCGCTCCCAGTGCCGCATGGCCTGTTTAAAGATGGCTCTCTGACTGCCTGAGAAGAGGAATTTAAAAGCAAAACAGTGTCATGGCAATATATTTCATTTGCATCAATGTAGCATTTTTATTTCATCACTTTAAAAGCACTTTCAGCCTCAGATGCTTTGTTTTGTTTATAAGACCATCTGATATCTTTTGTACACTTTTCCGGCCACAAGGTTCAGGAGCTTGTAGATTGCAATCAGACTGGCTCTACACACTCTGCATATGGAAACTGTATATTTGAACACTCTTTAAAACAACTTTTGAACATTGTGGCATAATAAGCTTTTTGGATGATCACTGCAATGAAAAATGTCAAAAAAAAGTAATTAAAGAGTTTTTGTAGTGAGTAAACCAGATGATCTTGTGTGTTTGCTGCAGGAAAGAGATGTCCATCTGCCTTGTCGCAGGTGAACATAGGCAGTTATAGACCATAGAAGGCAGTAGGCAGTAGGCAGTCCATATTTACTGATGAAACTTACCAGACTAAATAGCGAAGCTAGGTTTGCCTCACAAGAGTATCTTGTGAGAGTAACTGACATTAGCTTGTCCTTGTATTGTCTACTGTATCATTAGCTATGGTACCTTATTATTCTAGGCCTGAATATAAGCCTTTGATAAACCGTATTTACGATTGTTGCTAGCGTTACGTTCTAACATACTTACACAGTATATTATGTGCAGGTGACAGCCAATATGAAAGAAATATTTTCTGTGGCCATGGTATAATCGAAACCTAAAATTACATTAAAATCAAATGCAAGAGCTGGCCTCCGATGCTGTAGAATTACTAATAGCTCAAAATATTATAATTATTGCAAACAGACAGATGGCACAGTTCATAAATCACATCCATCTGTGTTTTCAGTTCGTAATGGATGTGTCCTGGTAGTGGATTATCCTGTTAAAATGCATCCGGATGGTCACTACAGATGGCTGTTTGAGCACTCAGGCTCTGTCCTTGCTTTTTAGGAAACTGTAATTTATACGTAGTTTATATATTTTCATGCATGTGTGTGTGTAGATGGCTCGAATGTGTGCATTAACTTTGATATTGCACATGCGGGCCAGCTAAAAGGATATAGATGGCAAGCCATTTGAAACAGCTCCAATAGGCAGTAAAGCCAAATGTGGTCGAGTGTCTATTGTGGCTTTATTATTTAAAATATATTTAGCTTGATTTTATGTTTCTTAGTTGAGCTGGGATGCATGTAAATCAAAAATTTCAAGCCATTGTTGCAACTGCATAGTTCATAATATCATTTGAGTCCTACTGGAAAGTATTACATATAATATCACATTTTAACCGTTTCCCTCATGGGATCAATTCAGTCTGTCTGTCTGTCTGTCTGTCTGTCTGTCTGTCTGTCTATCTATCTATCTATCTATCTATCTATCTATCTATCCATCCATTTAGGAACACCCCTTTTTCCCTTGCATATTTAATAAAAAAAATTAGGGCTCCTGAGTGGCGCAATAGAAAATTGTTTGCCTTATCGTTGGGAGATCATGACGATAAAAATCCTGACAACACAGCCACCCATTGCTTAGTCCAAGACAGCAAAATTTGCCATGCTTTCTGGGTGGAAGGGATAACATCATTCTCTCCCCTGACAATCAAAGTAACACTAGCCAGTTATGGGAATGTATGAGCTCATGTATGGTATGCGGAAGAGGGTAGAGTCTAGATACAGTTGCAATCAAAATGATTCAACCCCCAGTGCAAATCAGGTCTGAACAACTGAACACATGAAATACCTGAACTGGCTAGGGGCAGAAAATACATGAAATACCTGAACTGACTAGGGGCAGAAAATGCATGAAATACCTGGACGGGGCAGAAAAAGGAAGCTATCAACGGCTGCAACCAGATTTCTGAGAAGGCAGGTTGTGAAAAACCCTCGACAGACTGCAAAAGACCTGCAGCAAGACTTGGTGGCAACAGGCACTGAGGTTTCAGTGAGCACAGTATGGTGCGTACTAAACGCAGAAGGTTTCCATGCCAGAACTCCAAGACGTACACCACTACTGACCCGAAAGCACAAGAAAAGTCAGCCCAAAATCATATAAATAAGCCACAAAAGTTTTGGGATTCTATTCTGTGGAGCAATGAAACAAAACTGGAACTTTTCGGCACAATGGATCAGCGGTATTTCTGGAGAAAGAAGAATGAAGAAAAAACACTCTGTCCACAGTCAAGCATGGTGGTGGCTCGGTGATGCTCTGGGGCTACTTTTCATCCTCTGGCACTGGAAACCTGCAGCGTGTGGAAGGCAAGATGGATTCATTGAAGTATCATGAAATCCTAGGAGAAAACGTCATGCTGTCTGTGAGGAAGCTGAAGCTTGGGCATCATTGGACCTTCCAACAGGACAATGATCCCAAGCATACCTCAAATTCCACCAAGGCAGTTGTAGCACGCAAACCCAAGAATATTACTGAACTGGAGGCTATTGCTCATGAGGAATGGGCTAAGATTCCTCAGGGACGCTGCCAAAGCTGGTGTCTGGCTATGCATCTCATTTGCAGCATAAAGGCAAAAGGGTGCTCTACTAAGTACTAAAGATGCTTGCCATGAAGGGTTTGAATAATTTTGAGACTGGAGAAGTCATTATAAGTTGCATTTTCAGTTGAATTTGGGAAAACCACTTAAAGCATTCTTTGTGTTGAACTATTTCAATTGCTTTTGTTTGATTTGTTCATTGCAAACAGCTGAAAGAGTAAATTTTTACAATAAATCTGCTTTGCAGTGGGGGTTGAAAAATTTTTATTGCTACTGTATGCCTACTGGTGTCATTTCCTTGGTTAAAACCTTAATTCAATCTTAAGGATCATTTCCTACCATCTAAATTCAAGTGCATTAGAAAAAGACTGATTTGTATCACTCTTATCCTATAGAAAGAGAAATGAAAGAGCTGATATATGGAGTCATGATCCCCTTTTCTCATGTTAGCTCCATTGTCTCATAAACATATCAAGGTCATGGCGACATCACTGCTGTAATGGAGCAACATGAAAAAGATTGCAGTGAAAAACCATGTTCTTAGGTGTGTGTGTCATTAGGAGGAGGTCTCACCGCTGAAATTGGCGCTGATGATGTAAGGAATGACACCATCAGGCCAAATTCTCTCAGTCCTCGCAGTAGCAGCTCTCTTCCTACGAGATATCTTCACACTGTCCCAAAATTCAGTGCTCAGTCGGCTCCTATTGGATGCGGCATCCGTGTCTCCATTTCTGTTGGCTGATAGAATGGATAGAAAAAGAAATAAGAACAGACTGCACTGCTTTTGGACAATGAGAGCATAAATGCTGGTTAGTCAATCACAACATACAGTAGTCTACACACACACACACACACACACACACACACACACACACACACACACACACACACACACACACACCTGTGGCAGAGTTATTAGAGTGTGAGGTGGTGTGTTGAAGGTCCTTCCCAGTCCAGACTCGCCTGAAGAAGCGCAAGTCGTCCTTGTCCAGAGCGATGTCTCCTACAAATGCCACTGAAACACAACCACAGCACCAACTAATGTTAGAAACAAGCTAATACTATCACTAAGCACTATTTTCTCGCTTAAAAATCATTCATTTTGCTTGTAAGTGGATTTTTAGTGTGACCGTAACACAGACCATAGACTGTAAAGAAAGCATAACTGACAGCATTTAAAATACTTAAAGGACAACTTTTCAGTCAGATTCATAGTGTTTGGTCATTATACAGTAATCCGTGTAAAGCTAATGCCTTTTGCCATTAACTGTAGCTTCCATATTGTAAAGTAATTATGAATACAGACTTCTGAGTTTGGTCATTTGCTTTTATTATATAAGCTAACTAATAATAATAGTGCAGTAGATAGCAAACATGTTGTGAATGTCAAATCAAAACCAAGCCTCAGTCTAGCTCAAAAGACAGGAAGCAAATTATAGTTCCTTTTATCCTGTCAATTGCTGACCAGAGCACATACGAGGCGTGTGACAGCCCTCACCTCTGCCCCCAATTTTTCCCAGTTTCTCACTTTATTTCTCTGACTCCGTCTTTTGTAGTCTTTCTTTCAGCCGCTATCTGAATCTGTGTTACTGTCTCTTTTCCTCCATCTCTATCCGTATCTCTGTTTCTCTTCATCTTTATATCTATCTGTTTCAATTTCTCATTACCTCGGTCTCTCTCAGTTTAGATTAGCACACACTTAATAATAATGTGCTTAAGAATAATAGTGTTATTAGTGGGACCACGCCGAGGTCCGGTTGTTTCTGATATGTTTACGAGTTATTAAGCAGTATAAAATGAATCCGTAAAAATCAGTTTATAAAATCTGTTTATAAATAAATGTATAAACCAATTACTTCATTAATCAGAATAAATCAGTTTATAACTCACTTTTTTAAATAATATATCTGATATATGTATACTGTATAAATCAGTATAAAACAGTATAAAACAGTAGTATGTCCAGTATAATTCAGATGTTCCTATATTCCTGTGTAATTAAAGCACTGAAATTTGAAATCCTGCTGCTAAGGGATTTAGAAAACCCACCACATGTTCTACTCTAACGGTGTGAGAAAAGCAGGGGGGCTGCACAGTTTCAAATCTCTAGATGTTTTAAGAGATTACTTTTTTTCCGGGCTATATTCGAATCATTCAGCTCTGAGGCAATGAAACATGTATTACACTTCTGTATGTTTAAACACTGGTGAAGTGAATCAGCTGGGAAACAAAACAAACACAAACATGCTCATCAAGAATGAAATGAATAACTGAATAACGACGGCATTGTTGCATGCAGCAGTTTAAAATGTCTCACATGAACTACACTAACACAGCCACTAAAATCACGGGTGCTTTTTTCAGCATGACCTGCTAACCTCCAGCTTGGCCTGACTGGCTACCAGCTGCCAAAACACAGCCCGAACTGATCAAACTGGTAGACCATATATGTCAGTTGGTAAGTTATTTTTCATCTTCCTTATTACTTGAACGATAATGTTTGAGATTTTCTAACTGCTGCACTGTTGTTTTATTTTCTTAAACATTCTGCTACATGCAAGAGTGTTGATACGGAGTCTTCGTAAATAGCAATGTGGATAAATGTATGTTCTCACAGAAAAAATACATTTATCCACATTATGTTATTTATGAATAACATAATATCTATATAACACAATAACATAATATCTATACTCCATATCTACGTTCCTGTACTGTACTGGTTTCGTTGCTGCTTTGTACTTTCTAGCATCTAAATTGGAAGTTGCAAACCAAGTCTTGTTGTACTTGTGCATTGACAATAAAGATATTCTATTCTATTCATTGTAAAATTAGTACCTGTAACTGTTTTCTTTCAACCGGGCAATGATGGTATACCAGTTTGACCATCTCGGTCAGTGTTTTGGCAGCAAGTCTGAGATGAATTTTTCAGCACCATGAGAGGGTTTTTTTTCATGTACTAGAGCTGAAATCGGCTGTACGTCTTGGAAACAAAAAGAAGACTTGCTAATAGTTTCATTACGTTTTCTACCATAAGAACTTCTCTTTTCCAGTTCCAGCACTTCAGCATGAACAGATATAACAATAAAGACATACAGTATATTGGTAACATTGCTAGGTGTTGCTGTGGAAACAATGAAGCGATGAATGAAGCGATGTGTTCGCCTTGAAGATTTCATATGAACAGCTCACTTTGTTAGTATTCACCACTTAGAAAGTTGAGGTTTACAGCCTGTGGTGCAACATTGATGTTGTTCAAAATGTAATTATCTTTCTAGCCCAAGGCCAAATATATCAGATATATCATGCAATCTGACAACATGCCTTGTTAGTAATAATGGACATTGAGCATGCCGTGTGTCTAAACACAGTACAAACTCCCTGAAGATGAACTCTAATGGAGATGACTATGTCCCTTATTTGTGCTGAGCAGAACATTAATTTTGTGAGACGTGATCAAAATGAGGTGTAAAATTGGCTGCAGTTCTCCGTTCAGGCATCAGTTCAGTAATAACACGGTGTGGGCAAAATAATTTTCACACACAGATGCAGACAGATATGTGTGTTTTTCCTGTAAATGGAGGTTAGTTATTGCTCAGTGGATTAGCACGGCTTAACGCAGCATGCTAAATTCCATACTCAATTTATCAGATGCGTGAATAAAGGCCTAGGCAGAGTGTGTGTGTACTGTATGTGTGTGTGGTGTTCACAAACAAAACCAAATTGTTTAAACTATTGTCTAAGCTGCATATGAGTTCTTGAAACTGATTGATCATAAAGTGTTGATTCATTTTCTATAACAGCATCCCGGGTTTATATTAATGTGCTTGTTCTAATACAGTATCGTTTCTATAGTAACGGATCATGCACAGGGACATTTGCAGTGCATGCTCCACATACATGTAATATAAGGCTAATAATAGATGTATTTAAAAAGTAGAAGAAAAATGTATAATTGTGGATATGGAGAAGTTTTCTATTCATTTTTAACATTTATTTATTATCTTTTCCAGCACAGGAAAGTCTTCAGGACAGAGGGCTTTCCAGTTTCCCAGTAACATGATAAGATGCATTTTGTTTTAATTTTTTGGTTTTTGTCTTAATAACTTTGAGAGAAAGAAAAGAGAGGCTGGTGAGGGAACAATGTTTATAGTTGCTGTAATGAAAATTATAACAGGAACTAACTTGTTTCGGGATGTTCAACAATATTAGATGTGACTATAAATGGATACGTTTGAAAAAAGTGTGTGTTTTTTAATTAATTTGAAAACGTAATTGCTGGCAAATTGCTATTATGTAAGAGGAATAAAACACTTGGACAGAAATCATTCACCGACTGAAAATGACTCTGTGTATTCATTATAATTTAGCAATTAAAGGCAAATTGACACTGGAAACGAGACTGAACTGTAAGAAATATCAACATTTCTCTCAGATTATATTATGTTTCTAGCCTGAGACCAAAGTGGACAAGCAATCGTGTGATCTAGCAGATAATGACTTGTCACTAATAACAAGTGCTGAGCATGCTGTGTGTATAAACAATCATGCTATACACTCCATGAAGATGAGCTTTGAAGGACATGACTGTAACCCTCATTTGTGCTGAAATAAAACACAGAATAATTTATTTTATTTGGAACTACAGACAGACTGAAAGCTAATTTCATCCAGATTACTAGTCAGCCTGAATAACATTAACATTAACATTGCCTGTCCAGGAGTATCTACAGTACCAGAGGGTCGGTCACCAAAATATTATTTATAAATTATGCAGAATGCTAGATATTTACAACATGAAAACAGACACGCATATACAGTAAAGTCCATAAATACTGTATGTCCATGATAGTATACTAGAGTTGAACTGTGTAGAAATTACTGCACTTTTAATATGTGGTCCCCCTTATTTAAGGGACCAAATGTAATTGGATTGGTCATTTTTAATGTCTGGTTGCAAATCCACTTTGGTTAAGGACTCTTTCAAGAATTCATGAAAGCTTTTCCTTGTTTGATAAAAAGCTTGATAAAAAGTAGCTTCTACCATGATAGCTTCCAGCTGGTTCGGTTTCTCTGCCCTCTCATCATCTGAATATTCTTTACTATTTTTTTTGCCCATGATTTGTTTCATATTGTCTCATGATATTAATTTCCTTAATTACTGCAACAGTCTCTTGATATACAAAGCACATGCATTTGCTGTGGCTCTCAATAATAAAGTACTCTTGTTTTCAGCTCTTTTGAAATCTCCCCTTCTCACTGTTAACCTTTTGTCTGTGGTCAGGACTAAATAACAGTCAGTAAAGTCATTTGCAGGTGTAGTTAGAGAAGAAAAGGCTCCTAAAATTTAGCTAACTGTGTTAACACAGTCTGCTTCCACCGTCAGGTAAAAGGAAATATTGCAGCGTGTTGGCTGGCGAGAAAAAGAAGCCACAGGACAATTAACATCTGTTGGCGGGCCACATCTGGACTTGAATAAAAAGCACAATTTATCATTTGTTAATAAAGCTGCGCTGTGTGCTTTGCAACAGCAGGCTGTATCACACCACTCTGGCATGGCTTATATGGATTATATACTGTGGTGTCATATAATGAAGTTTGCATTTGGCAGATTAAATTTAAATTAAGTTCTCCTATTATGGATAGGAATTTCCTCTTACTGAGAAGTCTGCCTTTCTTGTCTCCTTCTTTCTCTTCTACCCCTCAATTATTCTGTCTCTCTCTCTCTCTCTCTCTCTCTCTCTCTCTCTCTCTCTCTCTCTCTCTCTCTCTCTCTCTTTCTGATTTTCCCTTTCAGTGTAAAACCAGCACAAAGAATCTCAGGAGTCAAGTGTTCATTAGTCAGTCCCTTCTGTTAAAAACGTTTAGAAAAGGCCACATCAAGTGTTCATCAATTTTTTTTCCCAAACACGTCAGTTTGGAGTAATTTTTTTAACGATTTTATAACTGGGTATGTTTTAGGATTTTCTTCTTCCTACAAATCTGATTCAATGGCCATGAATAAACAAAAATGTTAAAGGCTATTACTGTTTCTGAAGATAACAAGTTGGGGGACAAAAACAGGCTATTATACATGAAGCTCAATCTAAACATTGGAATGTAGTGTTTGTTCATCCATTGTGGCATCTGCTTAATTAATGTTATGAAAAAGCATTAAAAAAAAAATTAGCCACCTAATTATTCGCATCTAAGCCCTCCGAAAAGGATTTCAAAGTAATATAAATTAGTATCACTCCCATGAGAAACACTTCCATTGTGAAGTAGAAACACCATTTAAAGCATGTGCATATAAATATGAATATTTATGATTTATTTACCTGCCTTGCATGGATCCCTGTAGTTCACTGCATCGGTTTCTGGATGATATTTAACTTCCAAATCTAAGCCGATGGCCAGCAATAAACAAGAATGCAGGAGCAAAAATGTCCACTGGGACTTCATGATGAGTTTTGACTGCATGTGCAAAGCAATAGATAGGAACACAAGCTTAGCTCTCTTCTGGGTCTTTATTCTGAACCAGTGAGTCGCTAAAACACACCCGGGCAGCAAGCCATAGTCAGAGATTGCAGGCTTTCCAGTCTCATACACACACACACACACACACACACACACACACACACACACACACACACACACACACACACACACACACACACACACACACACACAGCGCCTCACTTCATTAACCAACAAACATGCATACCACTCATGACACATCAGTTGACTGGTAGTTCCCACAAAACAGTATGGTTGTCCGCCTCCTAAATATTAATTTAACCCATGTGATTAACCCTTAACCAATGATCATATTTATTGTATTTTTCATGGGAAATGTTTGACATCATTAGTGCCCTATGTTCTGAAATAAACATCCTTTGTATTTTAAAAATAAGGCAAGACATTCCAGATAGAAATGACAACTTTGGTCACGTCAATCCTTTTTTCAGACTTTGGGATAAACTGTGTCAGACCTCAGCAATAATATGTCTATTTCACTATTTATGTACACTCATAACCACCACAAAAACCAAATATAACGTTATGTGTTATTATGAGATAAAAGATATGAGATATGAGGAAAAGAAATACACCCTCCTTCAATTCTATGTTTTTCAGGGCCTAAATAACAATTGTGTGGTCCTCACCAACTTCTATAAACAAACAAATAACCTCAGGTGACAAAAAAAACATAATTAATGTGCCATTCCTTTGTTGACCTTTATTAATGTGTTCATTGGAATACAGTATTGTTTCTATAGTAACAGCTCATTCACACAGACTTGTACGGTGGACGCTCCACAGAAAAGAGTTTAAATGTGTGTAATAAAAAAAAAAAACAATGTAAGTGATAATAGGGACTTCCACAACATTAAATGTAACTATAAGCAAATAAAATGTACAATGTGACATTCTATGATTAATTTTCTTATTAATTATTTGCAAATTCTATAGTATAAGAGGAATAAAATACTTCAGGACATGCTGTTAATAGAAAATAATGAACTTCCAATTCCGCTTCACATCAGACCAAATCACACCATATTATTATTTTGACATAACACACCCCAAGGATTTTATTCCTTACTTAAACATTATTAGTGCAGAATGGCCATTAAATAAGGAAACAATTATAAGAACTGCTCCACAAAAGACCTGAAACTGCGGCTGCTCTCCAATCAATGGGCCTTTAAATGATGCTTTAGTAAAAGCTTGTGCATTCAGAGGATAAATCAGTTAATTCTGTAAATAAAACTGCGTCTAGGTGTCTAAACATCAATATCTCAATATATCTAAACATCAATATCTCAGCCTAGTCCAATTAGATCTAGCTACTTATATTTATTTAAAATGAGACATTTTCTTGTTTAACCAAAAAAAAAAAAAGATAACATCTCTGATAGAATGATAGAATCCCGAAACCTCTGTGGCTTATTTATATGATTTTAAGCATGTTGGAGCCGACTTTTCTTGTGCTTTTGGGTCAGTAGTGGTGTACATTCCGGAGTTCTGGCATGGAGACCTTCTGCGTTTAGTACGCGCCATACTGTACTCGCTGAAACCTTAGTGCACTTTGCCACCAAGTCTTGCTGCAGGTCTTTTGCAGTCACTCGAGGGTTTTTCACAACCTGCCTTCTCAGAAATCTGCAGCCGTTGATAGCTTCCTTTTTCTGCCCCGTCCAGGTAGTGTAACCACTGTTCCCTTAACTTTGAACTTGCGAACTATGCTTCCAACGGTGTCTCTAGGAACATTCAGTGCTTTCGCTATCTTTTTGTATCCTGTTCCTTGTTTGTGAAGGACGATGATCACTTCTCTTAACTTTTTGGACCATTCTTCTGACCTAGCCATATTTCTAACATGCAGTCAAACGTGACAACAACAAACCCCTAGCCAGTTCAGGTATTTCATGTGTTCCAGCTCAAGCACACCTGGTGCAACTAATGAAGCCCTTGATTAGTTGCACCAGGTGTGCTTGAGACAACTCCTGTTTTGCATATTTGTGCTGTTGTGAGGGATTCTATTCAGGGGGTTGAATAATTTTGAGACTGGAGAAGTCATTATAAGTTGCATTTTCAGTTGAATTTGGGGAAACCACTTGAAGCATTCATTGTGTTGAGCTATTTCAATTGCTTTTGTTTGCTTTGTTCACTGCAAACAGCTGAAAGTCTGTAAATGTTGACAATAAACCTGATTTGCATTGGGGGTTGAATAATTTTGATTGCATCTGTAGATACATAGATAGAAAGGCAGCGATCTAGCTTTTTGTGTGACAACAGCCATGCAAAATGTGAAATCTATACATACAGAGCCCAAATATTACACCCATTACAAGAACAGTAAATAGTGAAATAAAGGACCAAAGCATAACACTTCAAATTGTAAAAACATTTTCACCCAATTCCCCGACAAGCTACTTCTCCCCATCACACGAAATCTACCAGCTGTGGAGTGTGAAGGCTAGTACCTGGTTCTTTGCATCCTATAAAGTCAAACTTCTGCAGTCAAAACTTCAGTGATTAAATAATAAAAAGTAGACACATCATCGGCCATCCACTCAGCTACCTACCTTGCTCAGTCTCACTAGCAAGCTACCTAGCAAGTAACTTAACCTGTTTTTTTTTTTTATTTTACTTAAAATTTTATCTGCTTCCTGATGAACACCAGTCAACCCTCAACCGACCGAATAAACGCAATGTGTCAGACAGACAGCATAACGCTTAACTGTTGCCCCATGGTAAACAGAAATTTGCTATTTGGCAAAGTGGATATGTACGATTACAAAAGCTTGATCTGCCATTATTTGTTGTTTTTAAAAAAAACAATTTAAATATTAGATTGCAGTGCCTTCTGCACTTGGTGCTTGCCAAGTTGTACTCCTGATTTCTATGCTAATGTCAGCTTGATCCCTCATCTAACACCACCTTGGCCATCTTGGAATGGTCCTTAAGGTGGCCAAGGGGATTCAACCAAGAGGAAACAGAGAGCTCTTCACTCATCTTTTATTCATTCCACCCAGGCACTGTTTACATGATTAACCCCAGGCACCTTCTTTACATCTTCAAGTAAGACAGCGGGAACTGGATTTAGTTGTGCAATTGGCGCACATCTCACTTCGTTCTGTCCTCCAGATGGCCCTCCAGCATTGTTTGAGACTTTATTCATAAATCTTCTGCAATGACAGACAAGCGGCGGCGAATCATACCGTCGACAGGAGACAGCAGCCTGAAAACCTCGTTTGAAATTCTCGTTGAAGAATCCATAGATGATTGGGTTGATGGCACTGTGGAAGAACGCCAGCCAGTGTGCAACAGGGAACAAGTAGCTGCTCAGAAAGTCGATCTGATGGACATCCAGCTCCTGATAGTCCGTCAACAGCATGAGCGTCCACAGCGGGAGCCATAACACCATGAACAACACGGCCACCATGATCAGCATCTTTATCACTTTTAGACGCCTGCTGTTCTGCCGCAGTTTTCCTGACAGCTTAAAAGCAATGCAGCCGTACATGATGCTGATTAGCACCAGGGGGAGGAGGTATACATGGAAAAAGATGGCGGTGGTATAGATGCGTCTCATGCCAGAGCGAGGCCAGTCCTCATAGCACACGAACAGTGGATAAGTCTTGTTTTCATGCACCATGTACATGTCTTCCAGCCGGATGACAGTCAGCATTGCGGATGAAGGGAAAATGATGGCAAAAGCCAGAAGCCAGATAAAGAAGATGGCGAAGAGAGCAGTGATAGGCCTCAAGCGGTGGCGAAATGGATAAACAATGCCTGTATATCTGCACAAAGAGAGGAACATTTGAATTAGAAAGGCCTTATTTATTACACTAATAAAATTAAACAACACAACAAGGTTTTTAATATGCCAAGCACATACTGTAAGATTTTAGCCCTGATCCTTATTTGTGATAATTTATTCTAAACACTGTTTAACGCTCCTTTATTTTTCATGCCTCACACATGCATTGTTTGTGAAAATTTGTGCTTAATCCGGCTTTTATTCAGGTTGTTATCATGCTTAATTATGTACATTTGCATAAAAATAGGTGAATGGAAAACATACAAGTGTTCACAATACAGCTTTCGCTTCATATAAGACGTATATATGCACAGATAATGACATCATTATACACTCATTGACCACTGACCAGGAATCTAACATGACTCCACATTGGGCATAGGCTCACCGAAACTGGACAGTCGATATTGGAAAAATTTTGCCTGGTCCAGTTTCAATAAGTCTGTGCCCACTGTAGTCTCAGATTCCTGTTCTTGGCTGACAAGAGTGGAACCCGATGTAGTCTTCTGCTGTTGTAGCCCAACCTCCTCAATGTTCAACATGTTGTACATTTTGATATGCTTTTCTGCTCACCACTGTTGTAAAGAGTGGATATTTGAGTTACCAACGTGTCTGGCACAAGTTCTGTTCTTATAGTTACCAGTCTGTTTGACTGGTCAGTAGAATTAAATGGGTTTAATTCAATCCACAGCTCAAAAACAAGGAGGCCTATAAATAATGTCATCTTGGACCTCATGTGTTCTGTTGGTGGAAAGTTCAAGAATAAAAAGCTCTATGGCTCCAATAAATAGTCAAACTATTATCATACACATTTAAATGCAGAGCCTAATATTTGAATTGGATTATGTTTGCAAATGACATCTACACTGAGGGGATTTTTAAAATTTATTTTACAGTTAAAGGGGTTCCTGGCTGCAAAACACTGAGTGTCCCTGGTGTATGAGACACCCACAAAGCCCACATGGTGTTGGCAGCCTGCACAGGAGTGTGTGCTAAAACATGGCATAGCTGTGTGGAGTTTCCCAGCAGTCTTTGCCACACAGACTGAATGTTAAATACAATTTTCTGAATTACCTAGATAATTATCACAATTATCTTCAGTTGCCCCTGAAAAGCATAATGTGTAAATGGTCGATTTCACTTTGACTTTATATGACTGTATATGATTATATAAGTTAATTTAATTGAAATTTGTTCAAAAGTCACATTTCTCCATTAATGAGCTCAGCATGGGGATTTTATAAAATAAGCACAACAGCTTTGGACCAACCATGTCTAAACATATACTAATTAGTCCTATTACAGTGCTATGTAGTTTCTGCTTCACTTTCCTCAATTGTGCTGTGTTATAAAATCAGCACCTGTTTAAGTTCTACCATATCTTATTTGGATGTTTTTAATGCTTATTAAGTGTCAGAAGTCAAGAGCTTGTAAGGTCTGAAACTGAGAGTCTCTACCTGTCCACTGCAATAGCGACAAGTGTGAAGACGGACGCAGAGACAGACATTCCCTGGATGAGATTACTGAGAGTGCAGGTCGTCTGACTGAATGGCCAACCTACACACACACACACACACACACACACACACACAAACAAACACACACACACACAGATACAAATACATACAATTTAACATCATACTGACCTGGGCCGAGGTATATAGTAAGAGCAAGAGATGATTGTGACAGTCACATGGACACTTAGATATTGTAACCTCTGTAGGAAAACTAATAATAATGATTACATGTGAAGTAAATCCTGTGAAAGAAGTGGAGGTGAAAGGAATGTTTAATGTATGCTAAATTTGAACCCTCAAAAGATTTTCCAGCAGAGCAGTGATCCAAAGAAATGCACACAGAAATGGTTCAGTGACCACAGAATCAAGATTCTGACATGACCACCCCAGTCTCCTGACCTAAACCCCACTGAAAACTTGTGCAGACCAAGAGACATACAGACCAACAGACAAACAGAATGACCGATAGACAGACAGAAAGACAGACCAACATCCTGGTGATCACCTGAGATAAGGTTGTCGATCAGCGTGATTGGCACACAGACCACGCCCACAAACAGGTCGCTGATGGCGAGGTTGAGGATAAAGAGGTTGGTGACGGAGCGCATGTTCTTGTTGGTCAGGACCACCACACACACCAGCGTGTTGCCCCCAACACACACCACACACACGAGTGTGTATAACAGCACGTAGCTGAGTTCCATCCCGGCTGAGTGCATGTAGAACGGCAACAGCGTCACGTTGGAGACAGACTCCACCATCCTGTTCACATCAGAGCTGTTCATCACTGATGAAAGAGACAGACACAGTGTGACTCGGTTACTTAAGGAGGAAATGAATGAATGCATGGATAATTGAATGCTGACATAATACAGATGTAAGATATAATACAGAGATATACAGTATATATAACACAAAGCCCACTATATTCATATATAAATAAACGTACATCCAGAGGTGCAATTTTTCTGAATGGTCTACTGATTTGTTTTGTGAGATAAAGACAATCATCCATCCATCCATTTGCTGTACCACTTATCCAACACAGGGTTGCGGGAAGCCTGGAGTCTATCCCAGGGGACTTGGGGTACAAGGCGAGGGACACCCTGGTCGGGGTGCCAACCCATTACAAGGCACAATCGCACACACATTCACACACCCATTCACACACTACGGACAATTTAGAGATGCCAATCAGCCTACGATGCAAGTCTCTGGACTGGGGGAGGAAACTGGAGTACCCAGAGGAAACCCCCGAAGCACGGGGAGAACATGTAAACTCCACACGCACACAGGGCGGAGGTGGGAATCGAACCCCAGTCTTCGATTCAGACTTAACCGAAAAGGGTAGGTGTGGCTGTAGGCTTTCATTACAGCCAAATTGGAGGTACACTTGATAGCTGATTGGAGAATAAGCTGAACTGATTAAACAATTGAAATCAGCTGACTCTCCTGCTCAGTTGGAATGAAAGCCTGCAGCCACACTGGCCCTTTGTGGATAGGATTGAAGACACCTGTCACAAATGATGCCATTATTATCAATACTCCACTGTTACAACAGAGAGAACTGTGCTCATGTATCACTTTTCTTTCTGCTAATAAAACAGTGGCTAAAATTATATAAATGATACACTCACTGGCCACTAATAGGAACACATGTACGCCTGCTCATTCATGCAATTATCTAATTAGCCAGTCATGTGTCAGCAGCGCAATGCATTAAATCATACAGCTACAGGTCAACAAGCTTCAGTTGTTCAATGTTCACATGAAACATCAGAATAAGGTAAAAAGTGTGATCTCAGTGATTTTGACCACGGTTGTTGATGATTTGATTTTTTTCAGGAAATGCTGATCTCCTGGGATTTTCGCACACAAGCGTCTCAAGAGTTTACACTTTTTGGTTTGGGCATCCGATGAGCATCAATTCTGTTGGTGGAAACGCCTTGTTGATGAGAGAGATCAGAGAAGATTCCAGGCCAGAGTGATTCGAGCTGACAGGAAGGCAATGGTAACTCAAATACGCACTCTTTACAACCGTGGCAGGCAGAAAAGCATCTCAGTACATACAACACATCAAACCTTGAGGCAGATGAGCTAAAACAGCAGAAGATCACTTTGGGTTCCACTCCTGTCAGCCAAGAACAGGAACTTGAGGCTTTTCCCAATCTTCAACTGTCCATTTCAAAACTGGCATGTTTTGAAAAGCAACTGGTTTCTGGTTTCTCCTTTACAGCATAAGAAGCACTTCAGCAGGCTGGGCATTTCTCTGAAAATGTCATGCTGCTCTGGAAAACAGTTAGGCAAAAACTGATCCTTGTGAGCCCGTACTGAATATATAATATAATATATAATATCATATCATATACAGTATTGTGAAAAAATCTTACACACCCTAATTTTTTTATATAAAAATTTTGTCTTAAATGTTTATTTTATGACTTCTGCATTATTGAGTCAATAAAAAAATAGATTCTAAACATTACATTACTTTTCCAAAAAACAATTAAATGTTACAGGAAAATGTTTGTATGGCAGTAAAGAAAGCAATATATTACACAATACACCACTTTTCGGACAAAACTCATGATGAAGTCTACCCGGTTTTATATGCAAAAACAGAAACAGGTATGACAGTCAGTCTCCAAAAAATGTGCCATATTCTCCAAAATGCTGAGAAAAACATACCAGGTAATTTCCTTATAAAACTGCACAAATTGTACCTGAGACGACTGATGCATTTTTTAAACAGCAAAGGGCTGTTACACTTAATATTGACTTTGTTTAGTTTATTACTGTGTACTCCTTTTAATAGTGGATTCTTTTATGTACAAATGTTTCATTTATTTATTTTTGAAGGCATCTTTGCTTTATTCCACACTAGACATCTTTATGTATTTCTAAACATCTCTTCCAGCTTGCACTGTACTTTTCCTTGTCACTGGGGTGGTACTATCAAACCTACAGGTTCTGCTCCTGTATTGTCTTTTACCTAAGAAGGTCCATGTGGTGTTAGTAAAGGAAAAGTACCTTTGGCACCTCTATTTATGAGAGTGTCTTAGGAAAATGATTTCTAATTCGATTCTACTTGGAACGTCACTGAAACACATAAAGGAAACTTTAAGTGCTCCCACAGAGGGACAAGCCGTTTTCTAGATTTAACCTTTTTAATGAGTATATAATCTTTTAAAGGTTCTATATAAAGCCCAATATCGGAGGGTTTCCCTTTCAGGTTCACGGAGTAGAATTTATTTAGAATGGTAAACACTGGTAACAAAGAACAAAGGTATCAAAGAACCACTGAGGAAACATTTTTCTAAGTAGGCAGAAATTAACTAACTAACTAACTAACTAACTATGTAGTAAGGAGAAAAGGGTGTGTGTATATGCTCATATAAATATAAGCAAATATAGGCTACTTATATGCACATTTTATTATTAATATTATTATTATTATTATTATTATTATTATTATTAATATTGCGCTCTACAAACACACACACACACACACACACACACACACAAACACATACACAAATACATAACACACTAATATACACCACAACATCACAGGTTAACAGCTCATCTCACCTGCCGTGGAGTCGGTCTCCGTGAGCAGCGCGTGCCTCAATCTCAACCTGCGCTCGAGATTCCTGAGATTCGCGAGCCCCGGGAAAACCGTGACGTAACGTGTTCCACAAGTGACGTGCGACGGTTTTCCTAGCGGTAAAAAAAAAATGGCAAAGGTCTTCAGCAACAGTTTATACTTAGTGTTAAAGTCGCTCTACTGGACCGGGGCAGTGTTTTATCTGTTCCGCAAACCACGCCCCCTCATAACACGTCATAGTGACCACTTTTTTTTTTCGTCATAGTGACCACATTCCCGCTAATAATGCCACGCCTCTCAACGCCAAATGTAGAAGATGCTTTTGTTATAGAATGATGACCTACACTATCTTTTATTTAAACTTTTTTGTCCAGAGCTACAGAGGTGACATGGCAGTTGTCCAACAGCGCAGGTGAATGCTAGACTCTGATTGGTCAGAATGTGCTGATTAATTTTCTATAGTAACAACTTATTAAAATCATGTTGTTCCTTTACAAATACAAAGAAACATGTATGATCATTGATATGAAGTTTTCTGTAAGGAGACATTTTAACATTTTATCATTTATGGAAGGAGTCTCCAATGTTAGTGCTTTTAATCATCACTAAGTTTTCCACTACAGGAAAGTCTTCATGACAGAGGACTTTGTGTTTACTGGTTTCTCTGTACACTTCAAGAGAGAGGAAAAAGGGAGACTGTTAAGAGAACGATAAGTGATAAGAGTAACTAAGTTGTTTTGTGGACGTTCCACAACTTTAAATGTCTTTCAGTAATCATTTAAAATTGTAATGAGGACATCCTGTTACAGGAAAATAATCATCTTTAAACCATAGTTGATTATTTTCCTATAATAGCATGTCCAAGTGTTTCATTCATTTTATTCTTTACATAAGACGTGGCTGGGGTACACGGTTGCCTTGCACCTCCGGGTTGGGTGTTCGATTCCCACCTCTACCTCTACCCTGTGTGCGCGGAGTCTGCAGGTGCTCCCTGTGCTTTGGGGGCCTCCTCTGGGTATGCCAGTTTCCTCCCCCAGTCCAAACACATGCACTCTAGGCTGATTGGCATTTCCAAATTATCCGTAATGTGTGAATGTGTGAGATCACGCCCTGCAGTGGGTTGGCACCCCGTCCGGGGTGTCCCCCACCTTGTGCCACAAGTGCCCTGGGATAGGCTCCAGGCTCTCCACGACCCTGTGTAGGATAAGCAGTACAGAAAATGGATGGATGGATAAGACGTGGCCATAAATTAATATGTTGAGGTCGCACGTTTTTCAAGATCTGTGTCCTGGTCACAATACACAATACCTGGCAACTAGGTCTATTGTATCTGACAAAATGAATTGAATCAGATCATTGTGTCCACGTCACCTTAAGTAAATTCTTGAAGCAAATAGACTTTTTTCCAAATAATTAACTGGAAGTGATGTATTAAGTATGACGTTCCAACAGCATATTACGATGTTGGGTCACGTTACACAATTCATTCACAATTAATTGGTGACTACGCCTTAATAAACAACCCCATGCCACATTAGAGGGAAATATCTGCATAATGGGAGGGTAATTCAGTGACGACTTTATTTCATTCAATGTGATCTTAAAACTGTAGTTCATCAACTAGACCATTAGATGTCACTAATGCACTTCATTCCACACTCCTGGACTACACAATCCACATACAGAATACACATACAGAGTGTTTTTGTGGTATTTGATTGTTCGTTCTGTTAGTTTAAATAAGCTTTAGAAATAAACTTTCTGCGAAGTGCAACACCTCATGTCTGAGCACAGAGTACGAGGTGAAGGTGCTATTCAGAAGCTGAGGTCTTTGAACTTCTGAACTGCGTCTGGTAATTTTCAGATGTAAGAAGGAGAAAAAAACATAATTCTGGCCTCACAGATTGTCTTGTTTGTTGCACATATTGTAAAGCCGCATTATAAATGGATTAAAATCCATCCATCCATCCATTTTCTGTACCGCTTATCCTACACAGGGTCGCGGGGAGCCTGGATCCTATCCCAGGGGACTCAGGGCGGGGGATACCCTGGATGGGGTGCCAATCCATCGCAGGGCACAATCACACACACACACACACACACACACACACACACACACACACACACACACTACAGACAATTTAGTGCTGCTAATCAGCCTAGAACACATCTTTGGACTGGGAGAGGAGACTGGAGTACCCAGAGGAAACATGCAAACATGCAAACTGCAAACAGGGAGAACATGTAAACTCCGCGCACACAGAGCGGAGGCGGGATTTGAACCCCCAGCCCTGGAGGTGCTAGGCAAAATATGCTAACCACTAAGCCACTGTGCCCCCGATGGATTAAAATATTTTATAGAAATAAAAGTCTGACATATTGACACTAGGTGTGTCTTTTTTTTATTCATATAGAGAGATATTTACTACTAAAAACTTGTGAAGTTTCCATGCACATTACTGGAGATTTTAACCCATGTAAAGATCTTGTTTCATTTGAGTTTTAGACAAACAAAGAACACAGCTACTGATCCATGCTGCTAATTCTGGGTTCCATAAATAAATGCTGTGCTAGATAATCCAGTGCAGAAACACTGTGTGTACAGGTGACTGCAGATGTTTTCACCTCCTCCCTGTGAAAAGAAGTTTTCCTGCATTATCACATGGAGTAACCAAAGACCAAAGTGTTTGCCAAGATATAAACACTAAAACAATCAACGTGAATTCATTTCACAGTCGGTTCACTGAATGTGACACACGTTCCACCTGCCTCCTAAGGATTTTGTCTGATACCCTAATTTCAAATAAAGTATGTACAGCCACGGTTCTCAAAGCGGGGTCCATGAAGCAAAGCCGGAGAGTCTGTGACGTAATCACACTGGAGAAAATCACAATGTTATCATCAGTATAGTATGACTATAATTAATGTCAGCTGGAGTCTAATTGCTATTTGCTAAAGATTGTGTTATGTGGATAGAAAGTTCATAAATCATGCAAGCTCTGAGACTCCTAGAAATAACTGAAATATTGTTCACATTTAAATATATGCTTAATATATGAATGATTGTATTGACTAACTTGAGAACCCGATATACAGCAGGTCAATGGGGGTGCAAACTTGCTCTGCTGCTATAAGATTTAGGCTGTACGTTTAACAGGTTGTCGATTTGGTTGTCAAACACAGTTAAATGAATGAGACATTGTTTTATCTGAAACACTTTAAAAAAAAAAAGGGGGGGGGGGGGGGGGGGAGACTGAAGATGCAGAGTTCTCCATAATTATGATTTTCTTCTCTATGCAGAAAAAGCAACAAACACAACAAAACACACAGAGCCACAGTGTTATACAGTTAAAAGCAGTTTTATTTCTCCAATCTGTCTTTCAACATTCTAACACCATAGCCGACTTCCCCTTGGTGGAAATCTGCATCATCATCTGTGTATTAATCTGCTAGTTAGTTAGCCAGCTGATTCAGGGAACCAGACTGAAAAAGCTGCCTCGTGTTACACAGTACACTTGTAGGACTGACGAGATGCACACTTCGTGAGGGGAAGTTGACGAGGTGGGTAAAACATTAAAACACAGGGCAGGTCATGAGCACCTTAAATTTCCTGGAGACAGTAATATTACATTTAAAAAAAAAAAAAAAAAAAAAAAAAAAAAAAAACTACCAAAGGAAAGGCATGGAGTTTTAAACTGCACCAAATGAAAAGGCATAAAGTTTTAAAAGTCCGACTCAAAATGGCAGGTGATGTTAAAAAATAAACCTCATCAATTCAACATAACAGTTAAAACAAAATAGATCTGATGATCTGACTCTGAATGGCATCTTTTGCTTTATGTTAGTTTAAATGTTCAGAGACTCCAATTGCTACCTAGTTTAGCAGTTTCTCTCTTTTCAGTGTAAAGTGGGCGGGGCTAACCTTGGATAAACCTTGTATGCGTTCCACCTCACCATACACGTCTGAGATCACTCTCGACACCCGCACACATTTATCAAAACTAGACATAGTACGACTAGGAGTCTCAGACAGCGGTCAATGAAGTCCAGTTAGAATATTAGGCCACGCCCACCAGGACCAATCAGCAGGTTCAGATGGCACGTTTTATTAAACATCCATCAAAGTCTAAGGGATCTAGAAATGTGAGAACACACTTACAATTTACCCAAATAAAAAAATGCTACATTTCTTCTTCCAAGACTCCTGATTAGGGCTTAAATGTGTCTCCAAATTTTTACATCCATATTAATTTATATACAGCCGTGGCCAAAAGTTTTGAGAATGACACAAATATTAATTTTCACAAAGTCTACTGCTTCAGTGTTTTTAGATCTTTTTGTCAGATGTTACTAACTGTTACTGAAGTATAATCACAAGCATTTCATAAGTGTCAGTGGCTTTTATTGACAATTACATGAAGTTTATGCAAAGAGTCAATATTTGCAGTGTTGACCCTTCTTTTTCAAGACCTCTGCAATTCGCCCTGGCATGCTGTCAATCAACTTCTGGGCCACATCCTGGCTGATGGCAGCCCATTCTTGCATAATTAATGCTTGGAGTTTGTGGGTTTTCGTTTGTCCACCCGCCTCTTGAAGGTCTGGGGAGTTTCCTGGCCATGGACCCAAAATGTCAATGTTTTGTTCCCCGAGCCACTTCGTTATCACTTTTGCCTTGTGGCAAGGTGCCCCATCATGCTGGAAAAGGCATTGTTTGTCCCCAAACTGTTCTTGGATGGCTGGGAGAAGTTGCTCTCTGAGGATGTTTTTGTACCATTCTTTATTCATGGCTGTGTTCTTAGGCAAAATTGTGAATGAGCCCACTCCCTTGGCTGAGAAGCAACCACACACGAGTGGTCTCAGGATGCTTTACTGTTGGCATGACACAGGACTGATGGTAGCACTCACCTTTTCTTCTCCGGACAAGCTTTTTTCCAGATGCCCCAAACAATCGGAAAGGGGATTCATCAGAGAAAATGACATTACTCCAGTCCTCAGCAGTCCAATCCCTGTACTTTTTGCAGAATAGCAGTCTGTCCCTGATGTTTTTCCTGGAGAGAAGTGGCTTCTTTGCTGCCCTTCTTGACACCAGGCCATCCTCCAAAAGTCTTCGCCTTACTGTGCATGCAGATGCACTCACACCTGCCTGCTGCCATTCCTGAGCAAGCTCTGCACTGGTGGTGCCCAGGTCCCACAGCTGAATCAACTTTAGGAGACGGTCCTGGCGCTTGCTGGACTTTCTTGGGCGCCCTGAAGCCTTCTTCACAACAGTTGAACCTCTCTCCTTGAAGGTCTTGATGATCCGATAAATGGTTGATTTAGGTGCAGTCTTACTAGCAGCAATATCCTTGCCTGTGAATCCCTTTTTGTGCAAAGCAATGATGGCTGCACGTGTTTCCTTGCAGGTAACCATAGTTAACAGAGGAAGAACAATAATTTCAAGCACCACCCTCCTTTTAAAGCTTCCAGTCTGTTATTCTAACTCAATCAGCATGACAGAGTGATCTCCACCCTTGTCCTCGTTAACACTCTCACCTGTGTTAATGAGAGAATCACTGACATGATGTCAGCTGGTCCTTTTGTGGAAGGGCTGAAATGCAGTGGACATGTTTTTTTGGGATTAAGTTCATTTTCATGGCAAAGAGGGACTTTGAAATTAATTGCAATTCATCTGATCACTCTTCATAACATTCTGGAGTATATGCAAATTGCCATCATAAAAACTAAGGCAGCAGACTTTGTAAAAATTAATATTTGTGTCATTCTCAAAACTTTTGGCCACGGCTGTACTTCAGTTAAAATACAAACACTGACAGAACTTTACATAGTGAAAAATGGCAGCTGCTTATTTTGTTTCCAAAAATATATCTTTTATGATCACACCAACTTATGCAAACACACAAATGGGTCTGAAAAGTCGAGTGCACTACTGAAAGCTGGTTTATTTCATCCTACAATGTCTGAGGATTCGATACAACTTGAGTCAACTTGAAATTCAGTCAATGGAGGAAATGAAACGCAACCTGCCTGCACTCCGGCACGCAAAATAAAAATAAACAGCATGACTGATTCTCGGCTGTATAGGTTAAATATGGTACAGCTGCGCGTCCGATGGAGGAGCGTGTCTTCATAATAATATCATTATTAATAACGTGCCAGTAATATTTTACCATTTATTTACAAATGTACACAATAAGAACAGAAATTATTCTATAGCTGTATATTCATAAGCACCTCTCTCTGACCCTCACTTCGGCTCACGTTCTAGTTCTCTATTTTATGTGAACAGGAAAATAGAAAAAGAGGCCACGGCGCACACGAGGAGGGCACGAGTGCTTCGGAGTCCATCACTGAGATCCTGGAGTGAGTGAGTGAGTGAGTGAGTGAGAGTGTGTGTGTGTGTGTGAGTGTGTGAGTGTGTGAGTGTGTGAGTGTGTGAGTGAGAGAGAGAGAAAGAGAGAGAGAGAGAGCGAGCGCAACAGCAAGTGAGTGCATGCCCTCATGGCTGACATGGCAGATGAGGATGAGTCCAATGAGAATTTTCCAGGAGAAGCCTTTCAAAGTCCATTTGCGCTCACCTTGGATTTCTGCGCCATTTCTGCACCTTTAGCCTGACAGAAAGAAACAAACATGTGGATGAGTGACAAAGCAGCTGTATTCCATTAACTATATTTCCTACCTTATTTTAAATAGTTCTAACTGTGTGTGTGTGTGTGTGTGTGTGTGTGTGTGTGTGTGTGTGTGTGAGAGTGAAAGTGAAATTAGTGGGCATTAGTGGTGGGGAGTAGATTTGAAAGGCTACTGGTCATGTGACTAAAGATGTTGTATGGAAATTTCCTGTTGCGTTTGTGCCTTGGTAATGATAAATATAGCTTTAATTCTATTTCCATCCTCTTCTGGCAGAATTAACAGCTTTGTACAGATCACAGAAAGTGGATCGTGAGGATTTGGGGAGCCTTAAAACAGTAAATGAGCTGTAAACAGATTAAGTTCTTCGAACTGGTACAGACATCCCGAAAATTATATAACTCAGTTACTCTTTAACCAGTAAGGAGCAATCCTAAAACACACATACATACACACACACACTTACATGGATTAACTGAGCCTCTGGTGATGGCATGCCCAAATCACGTGTCTCCGCTAATTCCTCCGCCTGACACGCCCCAAAAACAGAGTTGATTAAAATGTTAGATTAACTTAATGACAGCAAAATGCACACGACACTTGAAATGATTACACATTCAATTCTTTTATTCTAGACTAGACTAAACATGCCAATAAAAACATGTGCTGTCGAGTACACAGAAAAATTAAGCCATGATAAGAAAACAAGAAAGAATATAATACATAATTTAAAAAAAAAAAAAATAATGCATGGCCTCTTGGGGCTTCCGTACACGACAGTTAGACATCAGAGGTCAGTTTTTGGCAAGAAACATTATAAACTCAGCAAATAAAAAGAAACGTTCTCTCACATTCAACTGCTTTTATTTCCAGCAAAATTTTTAACGTGTAAATATTTGTATTAACATAAAAAGATTCAACAACTGAGACATAAACTGAACATGGACATTTGACAAACAGAAATTATATAATGAGTCCCTGAACAGAGGAGGGGATGGTTGGGGGGTTAAGTAACAAAGCAGCTGGTGGCCACACCAGATACTGACTAAATACTACAGTGCATCTCATCCTCATGGATCACCAGAGTTGTCAGTTCTTGCTGTGAGATGTTACCCCACACTTCCACCAAGGCATTTGCAAATTCTCGATCACGTCTGGGGGGGGCACATGGTTACACGTGGTTTACGACTGCAAGGACGATCAGCTGTCCTTCCTGTCTCCCTGTAGTACTGTGTCTTAGGCGTCTTACATTACGGACATTGCAGTTTATTGCTCAGGACACATCTGCGGTCCTCGTGCCTCTCTGCAGGCGGCCTACGGCATGTTCATGCAGGTGAGCAGGCACCCGAGGCATCTTTCTTCTGGTGTTTTTCAGAGCCAGTAGAAAGGTCTCTTTAGTGTCCTAAGTTATTGTAACTGTGACCTTAATTGCCTACAGCCTGTAAACTGTTAGTGTCTGAAGGACTATTCCACAGGTGCTTGTGCAATAATTATTTATGGGTCATTAAACAAGCATGAAAAACATTGTTTAAACCCTTTCCGATAAAGATCTGTAAAGCTTATTTGGATTTTACGAAATTATCTTTAAAATACAGTCTCCTGAAAAGGGGGTGTTTCTTTTTTTGCTGAGATTACAAGCTGTATATTAATAAAATGGTATTTTATTTTGCATTGTAACTTGTATAATGTATTTATTGCTGTATATTGTAATTGTTGTTGTTGCCATTTGTTGTACAAAGAAATAAAGTGTCACTGTCCCAGGAGGAAGCTGTAATGCAGCATGTATTTTGTGTGTGTGTGCCTTGCAGTGTATGCACAGGTATATATACAAATAGCTTGCAGTAATAATAAACTTTTAGCCATAATCAAAATTATATTTCTAAAGGTTCATTTTTAATTGCAACGTTACTGTTTTGCTGGGGTTTGTTAGGAAACCGATATATCATGATATATATTATGTTATAGTATAAATGTCTTGAAATATCAGGTTACACGTTTAAGCCCTGTCAAAGTTCTCCCTTTTCAAGTGGATTCATTAATTTAATCAATTAATTTTATTTAATAACTGGATGCTGGAATTATTCATCTACAAACGTACTGCACAAGCGGTGCAACATTTTTGGAAGTCCTTTGAGTCTAGGCTCCCACTGAGGTAGGCTAGGCTACTGCTATAAACACTTGTGATTAAACATGTTCTGCATTTTCTCTTTTACAATTACTGTGAAAGTTGCTAGGGCCCTATATATAGGAATCCACTCACAAATACCAAAAAGACACCAGTCTCACTAACCTTCCTGTCCTTGATGACAGGGGCGGAGTCAATCAGCATTTCCACAGAAGAGGAAAGGGACTTCGCTTTAGCTTCACTCTCAACAGGAGATTTCTACCACACACACACACACACACACACACACAACACACAGGTCACATTACATAACATTCCACTGAACTCGAGACATGTTATCAGTCGTTCGTGTGTGTGTGTGTGTGTGTGTGTGTGTGTGTGTGTGTGTGTGTGTGTGTGTGTGTGTGTGTGTGTGTGTGTGTGTGTGTGTGTGTGTGTGTGCAAACACACGTGTGACATTCCCAGCTTGTTAGAGCCAGGCTAAATCTGAAACTGTTCGCTATATAGTGCACTTGATATGGCATGAAGTGCCAGCTTTCTGGTATAGTGTGTATGGAAAAAAAAAGGGTCTGATATTAGGATTCCTGACTAAGTTTCTGTAAATGTTCTAGTAGAGCCACTTTTATGTGCAGGAAGTAATTGTTTGTGTTTGTGTGTGTGTAAACCAATCAAAGGAGTGTTGTTTTTAAGTAGAATCTGCTTGTGAGTGAGAGCTTGTGTATTAAATTTCGTACATTATGACTGAATGCATCACCACTGACACATCTGTTAAACATTTTCTCTGAACTCAGGACTGAATAACCTCAGTCATGTGAGATATTATACTGTCTAAATCAATTCAATTTTATTCATATAGCACTTTTAACAACAGATATTGCCACAGATTTATAGCTTTATAGAAATCCAGATGCAGATTTATGCTGCATTCTTACTTCGGAACCATGAACTCAGAACTGTGTCATTTTCGACCTCCGTGTGTTCGGGCATCAAAGTGGGGGAAAAAATCATGGATGCCTCCCTGTTCATCTTTTGTTAGGAACAAGCTAGCCTGTGATGAGTGATGTATATTTACCTCCTTAAAACAGCAAACTGTATAGTTTAACAAGCGAATATATATATATATCTGTATGTTGATTGATCTAACGCAAATACTTATATACACAGTATAACTCATTTAAAGGTTATTTTAAAAGTTTGTCTTCGTTTATTTCTGATGCTGTGAGTGCCCATGTCAATTTGACTTCATCTGCTGAACTTTTTTTTTAATTTTATTTGCTGAACTGCGATTTTATCGCTGCAAGTCACCAGTCTCTATACCATGAAGTGGCTAGTAGGCGTTCCTACTACTGGTTGCCATAGTAACATTTATCAGTAGGTGGCACAATTAGCATTCCACTTTTGACAACAAACCAGTTTTTTGCAGCTAAAATTAAACATTCTGGAGGGAGAGCGTTTGTATATAAAATTCACCAGTGTATATGTGCATCATATCTTACAAGATGAAGGAGAAGCAGCGTGTGCTCTTTACCATTGTGGCCATCTATCTGCATTGAAAGCGCAAGCACCGGACTGTCTGGGTCTACGAAACATTTCGGACTCACAGGCAGCATTGGCGGATCATGGATCACGTGCGCTCTACTGTCTTCACTCCCATTGGTAGTCGCTGCACCATGTCACTCCAAATTTGCATAACGTTAAACTTTTCTCAACATTGTCGTGTCGCTGGACACGCCCACACCTAGTCACCAACAGTCGCTGTTGCTCATGTCACCGGACATCGGCAGCTCTCATTGAAAACGAATGGTATCCGATTGCTTTGTTGCTGCGAGCTGCTGCATGTGTGAATGTAGCTTAAGTAGGAGTTCTGAGTTGAGGGCATGTTTTCTTTGATTTTTCCTAATCAGAGGTCGGAAATTACGAGATACGACCTTTACTCGAATACAGCATCAGATGTGCAGTGTTAGAGTATTAGCTGTGCATTACATCACTGTAGATATTTATTGACTGCCATGTTATAAATATTTTTCCTGCAAGCTTTTTCAGGGAAATCAGATAAACTGTTATCTATTACACCTTCTGTCAGAGATTAGAACTGAACCTTAAACCCTACATACCTCCAGTTTGGGCACGGGAGGAACAATGGGAGGTTTAGGTTTGAGGTCCGTCAGGTACATGGCTCTGGAAAGCAGCAGCAAAGATGGAGGAACCTTTTCCTTCAAGTGCAGATCCAGCCACTGCAACACAAACACAGCATGGCATTTATGATATAACCATTGCACCATCCTGATCAAGCATCAACATTTCAGTATTTGAAATACTGAACATGGTGCAGTACATTGTGTACTAAAGATTTGTTCCCACTGCATTCATTAATGAAACGTATACCACGTACTGCCTGTCCATCTCTTTACAGAGGTGCTCTGCTTGATGTACCTGTTGGAGTTGTTGTCGTAGCTGATCTGTGGTAAGACCGAGAGATCTCATCCCCCGACTCCTACACGCAGCCTGAAGCTCCGCTACGGTCATCGCCGAGACGCCTTCCTTAGAGATCATCTACACATAGACAGAAATAATTAGTCCGCAGACATTTTATCAACTATATTACAGGTCATGAGCTACAGGAACACAAGCAGCAACTGCTCATTACCTCGTCGTCAGTTTTGATGGTGCGCAGCTGCATCATGAGCTGAAAGCGCAGCAGGTTGTTGGTGCCGATGGGCTGCAGCTCCAGCAGTTTACACAGAGCCACCAACTGGGGGCGCTCCAAGTGCTCCAGCGTCAGTTCGTCCTCGAAAAGCTTGGAGAATTGCACGATGTCTTCCGTGCTGGGCTGCTCACCAGTGTGTCTCACCTGGACAGAACAACCAGTGACACAGGGTTTCTTTATGCACAGCCATAAATCACGTTTGGGCATTATATTAAACATGTGCGTTATTTGCATTTTCTGCCAGCTCTGACTTGACTGTGTGTGATGGCACATTATAATCAAACGATGATGAATTTTTGACATTTGCCACCAAACATAGTTGTGAAAATTACAGGCTTCTCTAAACTGAAATATCTTACTCAATGGCATGCATCACCATTACAAATAGAGGTCGACCGATACCGATAACTAAGTAGGGCAGTACCTGCTGATAACCGATTAATCAACTGATAGTTTTTAAAATTGATACTGAATGAAAAAAATAGCACTCAAAGTAAAATATTGTTGAACTTTGTTACAAAAATAAACAGTACTGACAGTACCATGAAAATGTACTGTACTTTTTTTAAATTAAATATATAAATAGTAATATATATTAACTATTAATAAATAAAGTAAATAAAAGACTGAACCATCCAAACTGAACCAAAAAGTAACACTCCATATAACAACAATAGAGACACCCAAAATGAATCAAAAACACTTCAAATAACACAACAAAATTTGTCAGCAATAGTTTTTATTTCACCTCTGGAGTCCGCTCTTGTGCTGTATAATGACAGCGGACCCTTCTCCGCCGCTCCCGCAACGGACACAACCGGGAAAAACTACTGGTGTGGATTTTCGCCGATAACCGATAGTTCCAGCAATCGGTTATTGGTGCTGATTAATCAGCAAATCTGATCAATCGGTTGACCTCTAATTACAAGTAAAGTTCTTGCATATTGTAATCTGGTTACCTCAAAAGTAAAAAGGGAGACAGGTTTCCTAATGACTGTGCTGCAGAAGCATTGCGGACATTTTGTCAGCCGGTATCTGATTACAAACTGAACCGATTAGGCTTTTGTCCATTTCACTACAGCACGTAGTTCTTTAAGAACTTGATCAAAGCCTGACATTCACTGTGTGATGAAACTCGACTTAGCTAGCATGGTTTTAGACAAACATCACCATGTTCATTAAACTCATCTTTGCAGGAAGCCTCGGAAAGATTAAGAAGCGAATAAAAATATTTCCACATTGTTATGGTATCGTACTGTAACTGTATAATGCATTGCCACAGAGATGACTAACGTCAGAGTCCAGAGATGCCAACTCATCAGGGGTGGAAAAAGGTGTCACAGACAGTGTTTGTAGTATCATCCCACTACTACTAAAAGTATAAAAATGTAATATGACAGGAGATGTTAAGAAACCGGATCGTCACGTTTTAATTTCCTTTCTCGTACCTGCTGTACATAAGTGGAGAACTTCTGCGTCTCGTCTCCTCCCACGGCCGCTTTGTTTCTGTGGGCCATCTCAGCAATCGTCTCCTGCAGAAACTTGGCCAGCTCCAGTTTAGCTGCGAGTCCCTTCTTCTGCTTCTCCGCCTGCAATGACAATTAAAGATATAAATGACAAAAACTCATCCGTCTTTTACTGAAACACTCCAGCTTGAAGCTTAAAAAATGCATGGACCAATACAGTGCGACATATCACACGCAACGTTTTGTTATTAGTGCAAAAGACAACAATGCGTCATTCAGTATGAGGCTCCCTGGGCTCGCATCATTTTAGGCATCGTAATACAGTCATTTGGAAAAAAATAAAATAAGTACACCCCATGGAAATTGTTGGCTTTTTTGCCGATGTCAGAGACTGGTGGACAATTATTCAAAAGCCTACAAGAGGTTATTTCTGCTAAAGGGGACAATACTAGCTTCTGAGGCCAAGGGTGTACTTACTTTTTCCACAGAAGAATCTCACATCTATTGATATTTCTGTTGAATAAATGATTGAAAAAGCTCATTTTCCTTTGTTCAAGTGTATCAACTTTATTAATAGGCACTGTTTCAAAGATGATCAAATGTTGGCTTGTCCACATATGTCAAAAAACCCAACAATTTAAATAGGGTTACTTATTTTCCTCATATGAACGTATATTCTAATGTTCAGACAGACAGCTCAAATCTGATTATTCAGTACTTGCCTTCTTGGACTCTGTCTCGAAAGTAGAGGGAAGCATTTCAGGGAAGAGCTTTAGGAAGACAGGAAGCAGGAACTCCATGAAGGGGACAATGATGAACACCATGAAAGGGACAAGACGGAACAAGTCCGCACACGTCCTCATCAGCTGCAAAGGGAGGGGGACAAACAGCTTAGCATTAGCTGTTAATTTAAACAAAGCATGATGGGGTAATCAGAATCCAACTCACCAGGGTTTCACTTCATTTCCTAGCCTTTGTTATGTATGGTGCTTCCAAAACGTCAGTAAAAGCTTTTAATAGATAATTATAGCTAGCTAGATAATGGTTCTGATAATTCCATTATACAGTCATTTGCATGGTACAATCCAGTGTACTGCACTCAGTGTTAAACCTGACGCAGTATGTTATAGGTGACACCCCATTTTGTGGTAGAGCTTCACGTTGCCATTTTTTAACGTCATGGACCAGTGAACAGATTAGTTCACTAATCAGACTAGAGAGAGTAAATAAAATGAAAATCTAAAAAGGTGTGAAAACTTTCCTAATGTTTCTAGCCCTGTAGCTAGTCTCTGGTATGATGAGGTACCTTCAGCTAAATCATTTACTGAAATGCATGTGAATGAACAGATTAACGGAAATAGAAGATTTACTACAGAAACCGTGACATGTCATGTCTAGAGACGCTGAATGACAGTAATCTCTTTTCCCCCCCCATATGTTTATCAGCTCTGCTACAGTACAGTCTGGTTCGACTTGGCTTGCTGGGACAGATAGTGGACGCCCCCTGGTCTAGCCCGAGTCCTTACCGTGTAAAAGCTTTAGGAAAATGCTGGTGGGAAATTCAGGGTTAGTTCAATAGATGAAACGACAAATATAGTCATTGCTGAACCACATTTTCCCCCCAAAATCTCCCAAAACCCGAGAGCTAAACTAAGAACTATTTGCCCATCTGTGATGAAAACGCCGGGAAGCCACTCTGTACCATCACAGAATTTTACCCCCAAATTGTTATTTTGTCTATCTTATGTAGCTTCTTGTGTGGGGCAGTACTCAATGAAAAAAAACAAGATCTTGCGACGACAAAATAATGGCTGGACTCTTAATGTATCACGTTGCATTCATCAGTGAATGTTTGCACCTTTTGTTATAGTTGTGTTTGAGTCCCTCAATTGACCCAAGTCCAAAAAGATGTATCTCAACATCATATAGTCATTGTTGGAAAGGGGTCAATTATGCAAAAGATGCTGGAAAAGCAAAGAATGTGTGCATGGGGGATTTTTCTGAAGAGCAGTGGGCAGTTTAACAACACACAGTATTAAGAATCGAGCGTATGTAAACTTTTGAACTGGTTCTTTTCTGTAAATTGTTATTATTGTGTCTTGTGGACTATATTTAAACATCTGTTATGTGAAATAGCTTATTTAGGGTATTACTAAATAAAAAAACAAAATATATCATTTTTATGATCCTTCTCATGACCTACATACACTACAGATACTTGTGGATCTGCCAATTTCCATTTCTACCCATCTGTATAAAATGTCTTTCTATTTCCATATAACAAAATCAAACCCACAGTTTGAGAACCTTAATTTGCAAAATGACACTCAACATTTTACTAAACGAGTCATTCCTAACTTTAGATATCAATCACCAAAGTCACCAAGCTTGTAAATAAATAACTAGCTCCTCCCTCCCTCCTGAACCTGTCCCTTGCTCCCCCAATGAGCTAAAGAGCCTCCACGGTCCCCAGGGCCGCTTTCCATCACCGACTGTGTCTTTGCATGTGTAAATTCCCCTGGACTTACCCGCCTCCTCTCCCTGCGGGTGAGCTGTTGTCCATGCAGCAGCCTCCACACCATGCGTCCGGCGATCTTCGTATCGATTCCCAGCAGCCGGAAGCCGTGGTAATAATGTTTCAGCTCATCCAGCACTCTCTGACCCAGAGATTTACGAGCCACGGCTTTGGCAGGCTCGGGAACGACATCCCCCTTCACCTGTTCACCTTCAGTGGGGGTGTTCTTCACTTCCTGGAGCCAGGTGCAGGAGGAGTGAAGGCTCCGAGCAGGGACGCAGAAGGTCTGTGGTTTGGTGGTGCGGGAGATGTGAAGGTAGAGAGGTCTGGGAGCGCTGTGGGACGGGAGCTCCAACGTGGCGATGTGATACCGGATACAGGAAGAAGAGAGAGGGGAACAGCTATGCCGTTTGGAGAGCAAGTACGATCCCCTGAGGAAGAAAAGACAATCAATTATAGCCACTTCCTAGTAGACCTGTTCCAATTATTTATGTAATCATGTATATTATACATGTTAGTCTGGCAGCGCCATTAAGTTCAATTTAATACATTTTACACTGTTTAATATTACTACAAATCTTATTTGAGACCAAACTTGCAGTGACAATCTACCAAATATTTTTTTAAAAATCATAATTCAAGATATTTACAAAAAAACTCGTTCATAAGGTGGAACAAAAGAGAAGAGATCTGTATGTAACATTTCCTGTTAAAATTAAAATGACAAACCTCACCATGCTGTCATCTTATCAACACCAGATATCATTAGAAATTCTAGGGGATTCCCACATGAAACATTAAACACAACACGAAACTGAAAGCAAAGTAAACTGAAAGTCCAAAAGTAAAAGCAAATAATGTATTTAATAAAAATAAATAAATAAATACAACAATAACCAGCATGTGTCACCACAGTTTCATATTAGTGTATTAAATGTCTAAATGCTTGATTATATTTTTCTATTAATTTTTACTCACCGACACATTTAGCCTAGAACGTACAATAAGTAAATCAGCTGCAGACGTTTTCTGACAAAAAAGCAATAATGATCCGCCGTGTAACATACAGCCAACATTATACATTTTTGTCATCCGGTACGTTTCAGACCTCTAACTTTACTCAACATTGAGATTTTGGACAAGAAACGCTCAGGAATCTCCAACATTTACCCAAACAGTTATGAGGTGGTGTTGTTTCACATATTTCACAAAATGAAATACGTAAGATTCATACCAATACCCCTTTCGTACCAAAGACTAGGAATGTTTTCAGACCAATGTTCAAGTTTGGTTTCAAATTAAAGTTCAGGTTATTGACAATTTTGTCAAGTATGAAAGCGATTCTATGGAAGCCCTAAGAAGCCATTCATTTTTTTTCCTTTCTTGTTTTCTCGTGATCTCCAAAGAACAAAAGTTGTTTTCTCGTGACTTAATGTTTCTGTGTACTGACATGACATGTTTTATTGTTGTGGACACAGCAAAAGCTTAGCGCAATTTTTATTTTGATCTCTCAAGCTGAAATAGCTCTATGTCTGTCACTGATTGACGACTTCCACATTAGTGTCAGACACTTGAGAAGGGGACATATCTATCTCTCTCTCTCTCTCTCTCTCTCTCTCTCTCTCTCTCTCTCAATGTGGAGGAAGTTCATCTCTACAGCGGGCAATTATTAAATTTTTGATGGGGATGGCAAAGACGCCAACGTGAATGCAACACCAGTCCCATTCACAAGATTTTCTCTTGATAAAATTAATTCGTGAGAAAACAGCTTTTTATGTCAAGATCACAAGAAAACAACTTTTGTAATGTGGAGCTCATGAGATGATTAAGTTGTGATCATAACATCTTCATTTCTTAAGTGATCCTAAGAAAACAAGAAAGAAAAAAATATAATGCATGGCCTCTTAGGGCTTCAGTAGGATTCACAATCTCAATAGAAACAAACCCGATCCTACAGTGACGGAGCGACACAGCAGCATTATCTGAGTATTTTTTAGATACACAAACTGTAGCACCATGTTATTCTCTTTCTGCGTTACTTATTAGATTTGTTCTTTTGTCTACTGGTAGAAGAGGTTAATTGCTTTTCCTAGTCAAAAAAAGATTAAACAAAATATACTTCTGACATTCTTATCGAAGACAGCTGGAGAAGAGGACTCATAGCCGCTAGCAAGACTTTAGACACTTACACCATTTAGCAGATGCTTAAACCAGAGTGACTTACTGAAGTGCTTACTATTTAAAGATATATTTAATTTAATAAATAAATACATACATTTAAAAAAACATTTTAAAAACACATCCTCATTCTAGTTCAGTTGGTCAGGGACTTTAAGTGGTTAATAAGCTCATCATTCAGGTAACTCCGAGATGATGTGCAGCTTTTCAGCACCTGTGATGTCACAAAACACTGATGTGTGCTTCTGAACCCAAATAACCAGCAAATATCATTACTGCCCCGGTTTATAATTCATGAATCATTCTGGATGAGCACACTGCAATTAGCCTAATTAAAGAGCCTGAAAACACAAACACACACACACACACACACCTCAGCATTTCTGAAACTGAAAACAGTGGACTCAGTAGCAAAAATTTACCAGTCTTCAAATAAACACTTCCTTTTTGCTAATCATGGTTTATGCCAGAATGTAATGTATCTGTTGTATTTATGGTTTCTGTATGTCGTAGGCAGAAAAACACTGTTTTGGCCAAAACCTGATTTCGGTCTGATCGGAGATCAGGTGTAGCGACATCTGAAGGTTTTTCTCTGGATGCCTCACATGTATAAAATAATTAATAATAATAATTAGTTACGTTTATATAGTGCTTTTCTAGACACCCAAAGCGCTTTACATAGTATGGGGGTGGATCTCCTCAACCACCACCAGTGTGTAGCATCCACCTGGATGATGCGACGGCAGACAGAGTGCGCCAGAACCCCCACCACACACCAGCTATTGGTGGAGAGGAGAGGAGAGTGATGTAGCCAATTCAGGGATGGAGATTATTAGGGGGCCATGATAGATAAGGGCCAATGGGGGAATTTCGCCAGGACTCTTTACGAGAAGTGGCCTGGGATTTTTAATGACCACAGAGAGTCAGGACCTCGGTTTAACGTCTCATCCGAAAGACGGTGCTCTTTTTACAGTATTGTGTCCCCGTCACTATACTGGGGCATTAGGACCCACACAGACCACAGGGTGAGCACCACCTGCTGGCCTCCCTAATACCACTTCCAGCAGCAACCTTAGTTTTCCCCAGGAGGTCTCCCATCCAGGTACTGGCCAGGCTCAACCCTGCTTAGATTCAGTGGGAACCCAGGCGAGAACTGCAGGGTGATATGGCTCTGTCACAAACCTCACATGTGGGCGGGGCTTAACAGCGCAAACATTCCCTAATAACATTTAGTAATAACCTCATATAATATAGTGCCAATAATCTTTTTTTAGAAACTACGGAAGAAGAACAGAGAATTGTATCCAGAACACTCTCCAAAACACACACCACTGAAGTCTCTACATCCTGGTCAGGAAGCTGTCGATGCAAATCTCACTAGCCAATGAAAGTAAAGTGCTGTAAAGCCCCGCCCACACGAGAGGTTTGTGTCAGAATGGCGACCGTAAACTTGCGGAGCGTAAACGAAAAGTTTGAAAGGCGTAAATGAAAACTCTGGCTGCGCTTTCATAAACCGTGATTAACGAAAAGGAAGCTTAGAAAACTGTTAACAGAGAACGCTGTTTATTTGAAGACCACGTTACACTTTTGCCACCGAGTTCACTGTTTTAAGTTTCAGAGTGTTTTTCTTCTCTCATTGCATATTTTTGTTCATTTCTTGAAAAGTTGAGTTCAATACTATTGGTACAAATGTAATTCCATATGGCACCTGCTCAAACAAAGTGTAGTAAGGAAGCAAAGAAATAACACAGACATAACAAAAAAAAAAAAGTCCACATAAAAAGCACATGTTTATAAATTTGAGCTCAGTGGAGCTATAAGTTAATAAAATAAATATGACCTCAAGATATGGGATTAAAATACTGGTTCTTAATTCCAACGCCAAGCACACTTAATAGATAACTTATTAGATGATATCACCGCTCCTAATGACATTTTACTTAATAACAAAATAGCAAGAGTGCGATTATCAGCACACATCTAATTACATGTACAAAGCAGTGATCAAACAGCTAAATTAATCACATCTCTGAAAACGTAATCATCACCTCACCTTGATCTCGTGACTGCAAGCAGCACCTGGGAGCTGAACACGGCCATGATGAGGTCTCACCACACGCCGTCCTGCAAACAGATAAAATAATAATAATAATAAAAAACCCAGACAAGCCTGTTAAGTCAACAAAAGGTTAGTGGTGGGGGAAAAAAGAAAAAAAAAAAAATCCAGTGTCATAAATCAGCTCGGTGTCATACTGGAGCAGATTTCAGTTTCTCGTGGAGAATAACACAGTGCTGTGGTGATGCGTCGCAACGTCACACGACACCAAAAAGCTTCATGGGCACGTGGGTGTGTCAGATTGCTGCTTGCTACGTTTGTTCGCTCACGTGGCTCGGGGCCAAACGTACCGGTTATTTAATAAATGTTAAATACAAGTAAAAAAAAAAGTCGGTCTATGAAGTAAACAAATAAAAATGATTCATTTGCATAGAAATTAGACTTTCGTGTTCTATTTACATATATATATATAAAGACTGGTTAATGACTCAGAATGCTTGTGATGTCTAAAATCAGTGCGTTAATCTCTATTAACGTGCAGAGATGTATGAAAATGCTCGTAAATTCATGCTTCTTCAAATATTTTCACGCTGGAGGCATTTCCTAAAATTACATGAGAACAACTATCAAAATATGCCGCCTGTAGCTTTACGCAACAGGCATTTACTGATAAAATTGCAGGAAACAAAAGTGCACAAAGTATTAGCCATGCTGTTATGATGATCTGACATGGCGATCGCGATCAATTACGTCATAACACACTTTTCTGAAACTATTACGTTGATCATCAGTACTTTTAAAGCATTTGAATCCTTTGTTACTCACAACAACAAGCAGCTGATCGGACATTAGCATCTACTTTTCTATCTATTTATTCATTTCCGGTCCTTCTCTGTTTTGTTTTTTTTGTTTTCAGACATTACGTACAATGAACACTGAATAATTTCGACACATGAAGCGCACTCGTATAAAAGAGTCGTTTGGGATTCGGTTCCCTATTCCCTACATACAGTGCACTAAATAATCGCTCCAACACCTTAAATAGAGCACTTTGTATGTCCAACATTTATTATCCACGACACCACAGAGTCAAAACTATTTAAAGTGAAACTATTCGTGCTGATTTCCTACAGTGGTTGTAAATAACACTGCTTTAACATGCAATACTGACGCATACAAGAGGACGAATCCCAATTGAATACAAAGCACACTAAATAGGCTAGAAGAAGACATTATTTTCCCCACTAAAAGTAGTCCGCCTTTATAGGAAGTACACACCGATTAGGTATTCAGCCTAATGTCTAAACACGCTGCAATGATACTTCGTAAAGCGAGTTTTGTCAGCGCAAACCGCAAAAAAAGTGTAGGTTTAACGAAAATGTGGAGCAAATAAATACCTGTTTGAATATTTTAGTGTCCTAAAAAGTCTTCTTTGTTAGACGGAAATCATTTGACGCGGCTGAGAGGAAAATGGAGTTTTGGCTATAAGCGATAACGCTATGGGTGTCAAATTTCTTCTTCAGTGTCCACGATGCAGAAGCAAAAACTATTATTCTAAAAACGAATTGAGCCATTCACGATAAACAGATTTGGTTAAATACAGCGATGGTGTTAGTAAATCCGATGTTAAATTGACCGACCGTAGCTACCGAGCTAGGCCGACTTCTCCCGTCAGTCTCCCTACTGAAACGCTCGCAGCAGCTGGGATCCCCGGATGAGGGAAGAGCCTGATGTGATTGACAGGAAACGACACCAACCGGCATGAGATTCGGAAAGGCGGTGAGTGTGGATTGGCCGAAGGGCTGTCAGGTGTTTATTTATTTTTTTTACGTCAGGATAAGGGGAGGGGTGTGATTGACAAAAAAAACAACCAATAGAATTGGGTTTCGCTGAACATGCGATACCCGGAATGCCGTAGGACGCGGTGCCTGATCTCAGATCAGCACCTGCGTCATATTTGAGAATAAAATGGTGGAGAAACCGTTCAGGGATCTGATGTTACTTACTGAAGAGTCATAGTTGAAAATGGCTGTCGCGGTCAGTTTATGCAGACGGCGGTGTTGTTTTGTTGCCCTGAGCAACCACACACACACACACACAAACACACTTGTTGACTCATACTTTCAGTACCGTTAAACCTACAAGAAGTGGAATTTTCAAATAAAACTTGTAATTATTCCCTGTTGTGCAAAATCTAAAACATTTTTATATCTACAAAATGCAAATTTCCTTGTTTTTAAGACATTATCAGTGATAGCATAGGTAGGAAAACAGTAAAGGCCATATTAGCTGCTGATGTTAGCTAGCGCCGTGCGTCAACGCGTCCGCCATATTGGAGAGGGCCAGATTAAGTGCAGGTCTATGGAGAAAAGGATGATGTATAACATCATAATAAGGATGATGCAGAGCAAACTATTACAGACACCCATTTAAAGAGAGATAGGCAGCTGCGTTTGTTATTTAAATTTTTTGTGTGTGTTCGTACTGCGTTCATGCCATGCCTCTGAATACCAATCATAGTAAAAAGTTGTGACCCTTATGTCAAAAAGAAAACAAACATTAAACTTAAGGTTCTGTCATGTGTCCTTCTGTGTAATTTGTACTTTGATTAGACAATGTGTGCTTGGACTGTCTACTTTTAGTTACTCCTTCAAAGGTATTTTGAGAAAAGAGCTCAATGGAGATCAAATCACCTGACATGACTGTCACTAATAAGCCTTATCCAGACTGCATTAAATTCCCATGGGGTCCTGGGGTAAATTTCTATTTTCCAGGTGCTCCTCTGTGACTTTATTTCCATCTGGTTTGGCTGAAGATGTTTTTCTCAGGCGTCCACAGAGAAAATTACAGGCTGAATTACTGTTTTTCTCCAAACTCAGCAGTCATTTGGTCAGTTTAGTCCAATGTGGATGCACATGTCTGTGATTTTCTATACAGATGTGGCCTTTTCTGGGCAGATGTTTGACTGCTGCTACTTGCTGTATTCAGTCTCATAGTTTGTGGATCAGTGACCCTCCCCCAGATATTAAACACTCCCTGAGTCATGAAACGAAAAATGAATGCTTCTCCTGTACATCGTGATGATGGTTTTATAGTATTTTTAAATTGTTGCTGAAACTTTGGTGCATCCCAGCTGAAATAAGAGCCAGCGTCTCTTCTCTACTGCAGCACCTCTATGACCACTCGGACGCCATGTTATGACTGGAGCATGATCATACACCATCATACATCATACAGCATGACACAAACATCCGGGTTCGTAAAATATACAACCTGCTGGAAATTCACTCCTCCTGTGGTCATTTTATTGCTGTTCATATGCAAGATTTTTATCACTGAGGTGACGTGTAAAAGAAAATAAAAAATTATACCGAGCTCCCCACGATACATGAATCCAATTCAAATAAGGCTATAGTATGCATGAATCTACAGTCTGGGAAAGAAAGAAATCAGCCCCAGCCACTGTTTTTCAGACATTCTGTTTGTTTTTCTTATCACCACTGCTAGTGCTGTTGCACTCAATTCCACAAAAGTCCAAATACATTTATACCAGCTGCCCCTGATTGTGTGCAGTGTTTGTTTTATCCAACCATCTCTGCTTGTGCCAATAATTCTTGAGTTGACTGCTTAGCTATGAGACAACATGGGTTCTGTTTCAATTATTATGCTAGGTGTTTTCTCACCTAAAACACCAACCACATCAGATAATCCTCGGTCAACTGACAGGTCAGAGCAGAGAAACACAGATATGTAAAGTACCCAGGTTTGAGCTAATAGTTACGGATCACATAGCTCTAAAGTTAGTATCTCTCACACTCACACACACACACACACACACACACGCACACACAAAGCTGACACCTGTAAAGCATGTGCTGAGTTTGATATTTTAAGCTGTGGGCTAAAAGGAGTCAGGCACTTAACTGTATGCATTATTTCCACTGGCTGTATGACCTGAATCCAGATGTACACTGCACGTGTTAACACAAATAATTTAACACTAGATGACTTCAACAACACTGGAAGCCTGAAGCCCTAACTCTACACCAAGCACTTAAATGAGCACTAATTAAACTCTTATCTTAGATCCTGACCTATTTGTACTAGCATCAGGATATGGGGTTGTTGTTGTTGTTGTTGTTGTTTCTCCATTCTCCATTTTTCCCTCCAATTTGTTCACCTGTCAGTTCCCACTCATCTGTCAACGCTAACTTGTGCTTCCTCTGGCACACGTGCTACCGCATCTTTTCGAACTGATGCTCATGTGGCAAAACACACTCAAAGAAAACCGATATCTTCCCTCTTCCGCATATATTAGCTCACAGATGCCTGGGACTGTCTAGTGATTGACAGTGAAGAGAGAGTATGCCATCCTTCAACACATAGAGCATGAACAATTATACTCCCTTAGCTCTTGGGCATGTATAGCTGTGGCATCATCAGGATTCCCAGCAATACGGCAAGTTTGAATTTTTGTTGCGCCACCCAGGAGTCCCCATGAGGATCGGTTTTTGATGCAATTTTGTAAGTCACTCTGCATAAAGCCATCTGCCGAATGCTGTAAATGAACAGTGATGCCTGAAAGTTTGTGAACCCTTTAGAACTTTCTGCCTAACTATGACCTTAAACATCAGATTTTCACACAAGTCCTAAAAGTAGACAAAGAGAACCCAGTTAAACAAATGAGACAAAAATATTATACTTGGTCATTTATTTATTGAGGAAAATGATCCAATATTACATATCTGTGAGTGGCAAATGTATATGATTCTCCAGGATTAGCAGTTAATTTGAAGGTGAAATTAGAGTCAGGTGTTTTCAATCAATGGGAAGACAATGAGGTGTTTTATTTAAAGAACAGGGATCTATCAGAGTCTGATCTTGTTTGTGGAAGTGTATCGACACGAACAAAGGAGATTTCTGAGGACCTCAGAAAAAGAGTTGTTGATGCTCATCAGGCTGGAAAAGGTTACAAAACCATCTCCGACTCCACCAATCCTCAGTCAGACAGATTGTATACAAATGGAGAAAATTCAAGACTATTTTTACCCTCCCCAGGAGTGGTAGACCAACAAAGATCACTCCAAAAGCAAGATTTGTAGTAGTCTGTGAGGTCACAAAGGAACCCAGGGTAACTTCAAAAAACTAAAGGCCTCTCTCACATTGGCTAATGTTAATGTTCATGAGTCCACCATCAGGAGAATACTGAATAACAATTGTGTGCATGGCAGGGCTGCAAGGAGAAAGCCACTGCTCTCCAAAAAGAACATTCTGCAGTTTATTAAAGATCACGTGGACAATCCAGAAAGCTAATGGAAAAATGTTTTGTGGCTGGATGAGACCAAAATAGAATTTTTGGTTGAAATGAGAAGTGTTATGTTTGGAGAAAGGAAAACACTGCATTCCAGCATATGAACCTTATCCCATTTGTGAAACATGGTAGTGGTAGTATCATGGTTTGGGCCTGTTTTGCTGCATCTGGGCCAGGACGACTTGCCATTGTTGATGGAACAGTTAATTCTCAATTATACCAGCAAATACTAAAGGAAAATGTGAGGACATCTGTCCATGAACTGAATCTCAAGAGAAAATGGGTCATGCAGCAAGACAACGACCCTAAGAACATGTGTTGTTCTATCAAAGAATGGTTAAAGAAGAATAAAGTTAATGTTTTGGAATGGCCAAATCAAAGTCCTGACCTTCCAATAGAATCCAAAAGAAATGTTGTGGATGGACCTAAAGCAAGCAGTTCATGTGAGGAAACCCACCGACATCCCAGAGTTGAAGCTGTTCTGTACTGAGGAATGGGCTAAATTTCCTCCAAGCCGATATGCAGGACTGATCAACACTTCCCGGAAACATTTAGTTGCAGTTATTGCTGCACAAGGGGGTCACAAAGGTTCACAAACTTTTGCCATTCATAGTTATGTAATATTGGATAATTTTCCTCAATAAGTAAGTGACCAAGTATAATATTTCTGTCTCATTTGTGTAATTGGGTTCTCTTTATCTACTTTTAGGACTTGTGTGAAAATCTGATGATGTTTAGGTCACATTTATGGAGAAATATAGAACATACAGGTAACAAGCTGAGATTAGGAGCACTCCCTTTAAGAGAGTGCTCCTAATCTCAGCTCATTACCTGTGTAAAAGACACCTGGGAGCCAGAAATCTTGCTGATTGATAGGGGATCAAATACTTATTTTACTCATTAAAATGCAAATCAATTTATAACATTTTTAAATGTGTTTTTCTGGATTTTTTTTGTTGTTATTCTGTCTCTCACTGTTAAAATACACCTACCATTAAAATTATAGACTAATCATTTCTTTGTCAGTGGGCAAACGTACAAAATCAGCAGGGGATCAAATACTTTTTTCCCTCACTGTATATTCTGACACACAGGTTCAGTAAATTATGTCCGGTACTGTTTGAATTAAATGAGCTATCAAAAAGTAAATAACAACTTATTTACTTATTGAGAGATGCAAAGTGTATCGTTTGTATTAGATAGAAAAACATGTACGGTATTACACCGTATAAAGGTATTTTGAGATATGACCTTTGATGACCCCATGAACCAAACCATGCCTTATATTTATCAAGGAAACATAGAGATGAAGGAGGAAATTCAATAATTATGGATTAATGCACTATGATTCACTGATGTTAAAAGTGTAATCCATGAAAAAAATGTAATGTGATTACATTTTTTAATAGCAAGTGTACAATATGACTGCAGTAAATAATTATACACTTATACCGTTGTGTTATTATTTTATATATAGTAGAATGTTTCTCATGGAATAAGTCAACGTGAGCTACGTGTAGTCTACAGCGAAAGTAAGAAAAACTACACATCCCATCATGCATTTCACTCGACGTAGCACAGCCAATCAGGAGGATTTCCTTTTCGCGCCGAGCAGTGTTGCCAGATAATGCACAATTATTTTTTTTAGAAATTCTAATCATATAATAACATTTAATGTTAGTGATATTTAAGAGTCATGATCTATAGAATGCATATTATTCGTTTGTACTTTGTTTACTTGGTTATATTTTGCAATTCTATCGGAGGTACATGATAAATTAGTATTCCAGGATGACCAGGTTTTAGTTGGTAATCCATTCATTTAATTCACTGTCTATAATTCATTTAATTAGGTAAACCTGACTGATTCATTCACGAGTAATCACGTTCACTATCTGATCAAACCAATCTGGCAACCATGCATGATCAACTATAATCAATGCAGTCATGAAATTGTGGTTGATTAACTCCTGGATGATCCTGTATCCTGAGTGGTCCAGGGTGATAAAATCGGGGATTATACTGCTAACCCAGTCTGATCAATCCAATGTGACAGCCATGATAAGGTATATTAAACTGCTTGATCAGGGTTTGTGGATTGGACTGATCAAGTTGCCAGATTGATCAGCTTGGATTGAACAGGATCAATGGATTGTTTCGATCAGAGTTTCCAGGTTAGATCTGGAACAATCAGGTTTTTAAGACAATATGATGATAATGATTATGATGATGATGATGATTGTTGTTATTATTATTATCATTAATAATAATATTATCAATAACAACAATAATAATAATAATAATAATAATATGGCAACCCTGACCAATCAGTATGATCAATGCAATATGACACCTCTAATCATTGCAATGTTGAAACTCAATATTAGATTTTTTTTTGTTCTTCCAAATATGGACTCCCTAACCATTTGAAAACGTGATTAGATTAAGTTTTTATTTTTATTTTTTTATTTTTTTTTAAATCTGGAAACCTTGATTCATCAGATTTGGAAATCATAATGAAACCAATCTTTTGATCGAACAAATCTGGGAAAAAAATATATTTTGTCATCAGATTTTTGTCATTGCCCTTGGTATGATAGCTGATTTGGTCCAATCTGACAGCCACAATCAGGTCAGTTAAACTGATTGATCAGGGTAGGTGAATTGAACTGATCAGGTTGCCAGATTTGTCTGATCAACTTGAATTGAGCAGGGTCAGTGGATTGGTTCAATCACAACTGCAAGATTAGACTTTTGCTCTGCCACCCAAAACAATCAGATTAATTTTAAATCAGACATTTCACCATTGATGACTGTCAAAACTTAGTTCAGTAACCTGTCTGATTAGCCTGGATACTCTGCAGGGTTTTTTTTTTTTTTTTTTGCTTTGATCTGACAATCCGGTTTTAGTCCAATCTGGCAACCGGGTCGCTTCGAGCAGAGGGGCTTTTGTTGCATCCAGAGGGAGAGAGCGAGCAAAGGCTTGAATCAAGTCTATGGGAGTCCAGTCTACCCCGATTTGCACTAAAACATCGGGCCTCTCCCGATTAAGCCTCGCCTGAGAGGAGCTCCGTGTTTCTGCAGCTGCTCTGCTCACAGCCTTTGTGTAGATCGCTTTAGATTTATGATCTCTGCACCCGGAATCAGATTATTTGCTGTATTTGTTTAGAATGGGAAACGCTGAAGGTACCGACATTTTTTATTCTGCTGTTGTTTTTGCCTCGTTGTTTGCTCGCATGGCGTCAAAATCAACCGTAGTTCTGCATGCTTTTTGGCTTTTTTTTTCCTTTTGGCGAATAATAAAAACGCACAATGTCTGTTTCCCCTCCTGATTTTCCGTCTAAAATAACGGCCACTTGTCGGAAAGGTTACAAATGTAAACGGGCCAGTTTGATTTAAAGGGCAGCCATGTTGGCTCTTAGGTTTCGCATACATGTTATTATATGCGCTTTTATAGGAAAACGAAAAGCTTGAACCAGTTCACACATCCGTTTTCATTACTGACTCGACTTCAAACTGAAAATATGAATAGACCACACTTACACATGTTTAATATCTTTGCTAAACCGTTTCATATCACGGCGAGTTTCATTTTTTTTAAGCACCAGGGCATAGCTAAAGCCAACATGCTAGCATCATATCACCCTTAATGTGTAGATAAAACTGTTATTAACTAAACGTTTTGATGTACTATCGCGTTGTAAACAGTTTAACAATGGTAAATGTTTGGTTGGAAAGTGTTTGTGGTGTTATCATTTTTTTGTAATATGATAAATATTTAGCAGGCTAACGTTAGCCTTGACAGCAAACAATGTTTCAATTAAGTTAGCAGTCATATTTCAGGTGATACAACGGCTCGAAACACTGTTTGAGAGGATGCAAGTTTAGCAACACTGCTTTAGTAGTTTAAAAAAAAAAAATTGTCACAACGCTTTGGTGTATTAAAGTTGTATCAGCAATAAAGTTTCAGGGAATTACATTTTAGTAACAGCGCTGAGGTGAAGCTACACATCTGTCTCAGCTAATTTGCTACAGTGTTTAACCAATATTTCACTCGTTTTGATTAATTTCAAGTTATTACTGTAGCACCAGTCAATGAAATGAAGCCACAAGATCAATTTAGCTTATTTTAAGCTCATATAACTGCTTTGCAAATATTTGACTACACTTTCCAAATAAATAAAAACTCCTTTTATGATCATTTAGACAGTTTAGCAAGTTTTGGTCCACTCATTGCACCACATGCAGCTCTGTAGTCAGTTACACTCATTAACTGTTTATATAATCCACACATTTATACGCCTCTCATCCCATCTTCGTGAATATTTCTAGGTGATATTCACCTTGAAACCCCTAAGCAGTGTAGTAAATAAAAAGAGCTGGATGATGGAGTACAGTTACTAAACAGGAAGTGTTGATGTGATGAGTTAATCAGCACTGTACACTGTAACTGTGGACATACAGGAGTGCAGATGGTGAGATCTATACCATGACAAAAGCAGGTTGACCCACACACTGCTTTTGTTTGAATACTAGAATATTTATATTTAAAGGAACAAACCTCAGGAACAAAATGTCCCCCTTACCCCAAATGTGCATGGAAAGCTCATAGCTTCCAGTTAAGAATTGTGTAAACTGCATGCATAAATCATCACGTTTCTATTAAACACCTTCATAAAAATAAGGATAAGTCCGGGATGATGTGCTAGAACCACCCCCTTTTTTTTTTTTTTTTTTTTTTTTTTTTTTTTTTTTTTTTTTGCTGCACTTGATCATAACCTTCTCTGAAAGGGGAGAAGCCACCAGCAGTGTCCTCTGTGGTTCACGGTTTCCCAAAGGCCCAACATGCTGAGCGAGAATACCACTGTACTACCGTTGTAAATTGGCGATGACATGGGGGCAGTTGTAGCTCAACAGTTAGGGCTCTGGGTTACTGATCAGACAGTTGGGGGTTCAAGCTGCCGCTGTTAGGCCCTCAGGCAAGGCCTTTAACAGGCCCTATCTGCTCCAGAGGTGCTGTATCATGGCTGACCCTGTACTCTTCCTAACAAGCTGGGATATGCAAAAAAAAAATAATAATTCAGTGTGTTATGTCAATATGTGACAAAATAAAGGCTTCTTTTAAATGTTTCTGGAGGCCAAGTTGGGTTGTAAAAAGGTGGTTGTTCTTGTGAAGTTCTGTTCAGTTCAGTAACATGTATAGCGTGGTGATCTTGGCAGTGGTAGCTCAGTGGTTAAGACGTTGAACTTCTGATCTTTCTGTTCAAATGGCAGCGCTGCCACTGTTGGGCCTTTGAGCAAGGCTGTTGAAATCTGTTATTTCCTTCTAGTACAAAATTTTAATTGAAATGTCTCCTCTACAACCTTTTAGGTACTAGATAATCAAGTGCATATGTTATGTTCCATTCAGCTTTGAAAGAGGGAATATCTAAACTCCTTGTTTGAAAAGTGCAACCACTGGTAACCATTTGTCTTGGGGCAATTTTAAGCTATTTAAATGCACCAAGAATCATGAAAACCGTGCCTTCACGTAGTATGCTTAGGAAGTGCAACTTTTTAACATTGAACCACAATGCTTTGGGATTCTGTACTAACCTAAAGACCTTGCAGCTGTTGATATCAGTGAGTAACTCCAGTTTGCCTGCACAGCTGCACAACAAACACCTGCTTCTCTATCTCGGTCTGTTACGCTTTGTGATTGCAAGTTGGGAGTATCTCCCCATGTTCAACATAGTTTTGAACGCAGCAATAGTGTAAGACAAATGTTAGAGTAGGAAATTCATTCAGGAGGTATCCTCCATTCTCAGGTCATATGGGCAGTAATATAAACACTGCTGTTTCTGTGGCCTGCACAATATATCGTCTGGTATTTGCAGTATGCAATTGAGCATTTTTGTTGTGTACCACGAGAGGTTCCAGATTCAACTCATCAGTTCATTATCATGAGTTGGACCTGCTGTGTTGAGGTGAAATCTGTATGATGAAACTGTATTTATTTACGTTTCCATGAAAAGGATGTCTCATTTGCTAGCTATGCACAGACGCATGCAGTTGTTCCATTTCACAAAATACGTGAAACCCACGAGGGACTCTTTGAAGACAGGACGCTCACAGTGGCTGTATGTAACGTTTCTAACGGAAGTGTTGGCAAACCGTTGCTTCAAAGGGACCCTTATAGAATGCATTATTGATGAGACGGACTGATGGGCATTTGTACATCTTTAAAGTTTTTGCTTTAAACAGAAAAATAGCAGTAAAAGTTGAGTATAACTGTAAATGGACCTCAGGTTCTTGCGCAAATGCTCCCAGGACAAAATAGTTCCACTACAGTGTCAAATGGGTGCTTACCTGAATGAATATAATGTTACCAGTTAAGCGGATTGTCCGTTGTTGGCCAGACTTTGAGGTTACTTTTTTGTCCTTCAAGTCCAAGCAGAACACAACACTGACTCTCCTACATTCAAGGATGATGACCAAATCTGTGTTTGAATGTGCGTAAACACCGATGGGACACTTTGCGTGTCCTGCACCCAACCTCAATCCTGTAGAAAACTCGTGGGATTATTTGGACCAGCAGGTGAAACAATGAAACAGGACCCAAACACTAGCTGAACTGCAGCCAGTTAGTTGACCTGGGCTAAAACTGACACGACACAGGATTGGTGCTTTTTTTTTTTTTTTTTTTTTTAAGGTGAGTACAGTCGTAACCAAGTAATAGGAAAGAAATGACACCTTTGTTAGTTTTCTATAAGATTGAGGTTTGGTGATGTTGCAGGCCACGCAAAGTGGCCCATTTTGCTTGCTGAGCAAGTCACACACCGATTTGTCACTATACACACTGCAGTTGTCATCCTGGAACATGGGAGCGTCAGTGTTGTTCTGCTTTGACATGACACACAAAAGACAACCTCAGAGTCTCAGGTTTTTTGCCAAGTACCATTCGTTCAGATGTCCGACCTATGTACCGGTTGTACAGTAAGGTGCTGCTGTTGGGTACTAAGCTTTTGTCAGAGAGCTTATTGTAATTGTTTACACCATCACACTTGGTCATACACCTCTGTGTTCATGTGGATGAAGTGTTTCACTGAAACGGACATCACTGGCTCAGCGAAGTTCAGGCTGAGTGAACTCTAACTCTTGGATGAACCACTTGGCAGCATAGGGAAGTTTTCATCACACGCTAAAATGTAGTCATGCACAAAGCAGCAATGGGAAAATAATCAACGACGTGGTGGTGTATACAGATGTACTGTGACTACCTTGAAGCGTTTCGTTCCTGCTCTACCACAGCAATTTGCCAACAGAACAACACAACATACTTTTTTTTTGTTACTTTTAATGTGTTGGAATGTCCATGAAACAAGTTTCTGTTATCACTTACGTTACAGCAGCTATAAACAGTCAACACTCAAAAAAATTCAACTCGTCGTATTACTGAGAAACCACAAAGCCCTCTGTCTTGAAGACGTTCCTGTGTTAAAAAACTTAGTTACAGCTTTACCTCTGACTGTTCAAAGCGCAGACACTGGAGACTCCTTTAATAAATGCTAAATAAACATCTCCTTACAGCAAAAAAATCACCATATCAATGGTTACATGTTTTTAAATCTGTTTATGTAGAGAACAGGTTGTTACTATAGGCACGATAATGTTTCAGAACGAGCAGATTAATGTACAACTCGCAGCTGGATTATTGTCAGAATTAATTAATTTGAGAAAGTTAATCAATACCTTCTGACCAGTCAGAATTAAGAATTCAAGAGTGCTGCGATATTAAGCCGATATGAATCGTCTTCTCTGACCTTAGCATGTTAATGTTTATATTTTCGGTGTTTTTCTACATTCCCCCCAGACCCTGTACGAAAAAGGGAAACCTAAGGATGCTGGAGCAGAACAATGGATTTCTCCTTCTCTTTCATGCAAGGGATCATGGGAAACACAATCCAGCAACCGCCTCAGCTCATTGACTCAGCTAACATCAGACAGGAGGACGTGTACGATGCCATCAGCGACCCCGGGGACGAGGGAGGCCCCTCTGCCTACGATTCGCCCCTCGATCCGGGGTTCTCCTACCCTCCAGACGACCTAGGGGTTGTCGCCAACGGTTACCAGGCGGGAATCGGCGCCTATGAGCAGCAGGCCAAGTTTGCGCTGTACTCGCAGTTCCCTAATGGCTCGGCCAACGGCTACGGCGCCATCCGCAACTATCACACCGATCACGGGCTGATCTTAGGGGAGGGAACGGTGCTAAGGTCTCCCGTCGTTCAAGAAAAGCCATCATCTCATATCTCTTCCCCTCCTCTTCCTCATTCTCATTCTCATCTTCACCATCATCCTCATTCTCATCCTCAACATCAGTCGCAGCAACATCAACCTAATCCTCAACTTTTACCTCATCACCCTCCTCCACCTCCTCCACCTCCTCCTCCATCTTCCACCTCTTCACATCATTTGCAGCCAGTTTACCCCCCTCCTCCCCTCATCCTTCCTTCCTCTCCACCTCCCCTTCCTGCCTCCATTCAGGAGGCAGCTTCTGAGCCCGTCGTCCAGAAGAAGACAAACTCCCCAGAAATCAAGATTAAGATCATAAAGACGTATCAGAACGGACGCGAGCTGTTCGAGTCGTCGCTGTGCGGAGACCTGCTGCACGAGTTCCAGGAGTCAAGCAGGAGGAACGAGCACAAGAAGGAGAAGAGAAAAAAGAAAAATAGCCGGCACGGGGCCTTCCCAGAACAGGAAGTGAAGCTCGGTGATGGCCCGGCTGTGGTACAAGAGCAACAACCCACCCTGAGTCTCAAAAGCCCCAAAACTGAACCCAAGGAGGTCCGGGTGAGTGATATGTGAAGGATTCAGCCCAGGAAAAACTGCTGTCTGTTTTAGGAAGTTATGTTTATTTATGGAAAACGTTAATAGTTAGAAATTACAGAGAAATCGTTCAATAATAGAAATCTTTTTAAGAAGCAGGAAACTCCCTTTTGAGTACAATTCCAGAGTCTCACTGAAATGTGTGAAGAAGAATGCAGGAAGTATCAGTGCTGTATTTCAGTAATAAATATAGAAGTGGAAAAATTGTAACATAGTACATAAAGATTTAAAGAGAAACAGGATGTTTCAGAGGAAAGGCTTGAATCAGGTGTGTCTTTGTTTGCATCCAAAGGTCAGTTCATACGGGAATTGTTGCAGCCAAAAAATGCTTAATTTTGCTGCGGCTTTTTGCAGAAAGTTTTTTTGTACTTTTCTTGCGGAAAACTACTCGAATTGGCGCAATTGCACGAAATTGTTTTGCACGGTCTTTCGCAGTGCTTTGCTGGAAAAAAAAAAATCCACAACCCAGATATGTTGTTTGGTGGTCAAGTGGTTGTTCTTATGGTGTCTGTGCTGTATAACAGTACTGCAGATGATAATTCATTCATGATGGTTGATGATTGGTGTGTGCAGGTGGACAAGGCCATGCCCTCGGTGTGTGTGGAGTATGAGATCGGGGATCTGGTGTGGGCTAAAGTCGGGACGTACCCATGGTGGCCCTGCATGGTCTCCTCCGACCCCCAGCTACAGGTTCACACGCGCATTAACACCAGAGGTAATGATAACTCATTGACACCTCACACTGCGTGCGCGAGAAGTCTTTTACACACTTTTTACCACGTTCTATATACTGTTAATATTTTGCATGCCCATGCTGTTTTCCATGCTCTCTTTACATTTCACAAGTGCTTTTTGTGTATTAATGTTTTTTTGTTTGTCTGTAATTCACTCACTCACCATAAGAGGGAGCTTTTAACTCCACAGGCTAATATGTAATAGTGATGCATCCCTCTGCATCAGTGATGCTGTCTATCCTTAATTTCTTTATACCCCTGCATTAATGTCCTTTCAGTTGTTGTGCAGATGCTGTGGTCTGTATTTACGTGTGTGTGTGTGTGTGTGTGTGTGTGTGTGTGTAGGTCACAGGGAGTACCATGTGCAGTTTTTCGGCAGTGTGGCTGAGCGGGCATGGATTCATGAGAAGAGGATCGTGGTGTATAAAGGAGAGAGTCAGTTTGAGGAACTGCAGGCAGAAACCTTACGCAAAACCACCAATCCCACTGAGAGACAGAAGGTCCACACTGTTTTTTATTTTTATGCAGAATTCAGATTTTACAGTTATTATTTTTTATTAAAAAAAGATTTGTGCATACTTAAAGACTTTATAAGTATTTTATTCATTTAAGCATATCTTTTTTATTATGGAGAGATACAGTATTTTTATTTGGACACAGATGATTTATGTAAAGAATTATACAGTGGTGCTTGAAAGTTCGTGAACCCTTTGTGAAGAATTTTCAGATTTTCACACAAGTCCTGAAAGTAGACAAAGTGAACCCAATTAAACAAATGAGACAAAAATATTATACTTGGTCATTTATTTATTGAGGAAAATGATCCAATATTACATATCTATGAGTGGCAAGAGTATGTGAGCTTCTAGGTTTAGCAGTTAATTTGAAGGTGAAATTAGAGTCAGGTATTTTCAATCAATGGGATGACAATCAGGTGCGAGTGATGATGTGATGGTTTGGGCCTGTTTTGCTGCATCTGGGCCTGGACGGCTTGCCATCATTGATGGAACAATGAATTCTGAATTATACCTGCAATTTCTAAAAGAAAATGTCAGGACATCTGTCCATGAACTGAATCTCAAGAGAAAGTGGGTCATGCAGCAAGACAACAATGTTTTGGAATGGCCAAGTCAAAGTCCTGTAAAGGCCGTAATCCAATAGAAATGTTGTGGAAGAACCTGAAGCAAGCAGTTCATGTGAGGAAACCCACCAACATCCCAGAGTTGAAGCTGTTCTGTACTGAGGAACGGGCTAAAGTTCCTCCGAGCCGATGTGCAGGACTGATCAACAGTTACGGAAAACGTTTAGTTGCGGTTATTGCTGCACACCAGATATTGAAAGCAAAGGTTCACATACTTTTGCCACTCACAGATATGTAACATTGGATCATTTTCCTTAATAAATAATTGTTAAAGTATAATATTTTTGTCTCATTTGTGTAATAGGGATTTCTTTATCTACTTTTAGGACTTGAAAATCTGATGATGTTTTAGGTCACATTTATGCAGAAATATAGAAAATTCTAAAGGGTTCACAAACTTTCAAGCACCACTGTATATTGTATATATTTTTAAATGAACATTAAACATTTTAATATAGAGAATTTAATATACATATTTTTTTTATTTTAAGCACATTCCTATTTTTATTTGATCATCTGTAAACAATTAATAAGTAATTATTCCTAAGTAATATACAGCTTTATTGTTTTTATGCAAGTATTTAATTTATACATTTATATATACATATTATATTTGTGCTCTTTTTTATTAAGTAGATATTCTTGGACATTAATTCTTTTAAAATTCCTATACATATTTCTATTAAGCATATTTTCATTTGTAAACAATTTTTTTATAATACACACTTGACGTGCATACACGTCAAGTGTATACAACATTATATTTAATTTAAACGTATGTATAATAAATAAAACATATGTAGAGTGCCCCCTAAATCCAGCATCATAGGGTTAATGTATATATTTATATTTTTAGAGACAATGATGTATCTGAGCAAGGAAGAACCAATCCATCTAATTCTATTAATACGAATTTGTGTTTAGAGAAAAATGGTGGATTTATTGAGCAAGCCTTTATTTTGCCTTTTTTTAATTTTTTTTTTTTTTTTATTCTCCTATGATGCTGGACTTGTGGGACACCCTGTATATTATGCACATCTACATTTATGTACACATTTATTTTAAATAGAGAGATTTAGAGAGAGAGTCAGGTCTTAATTACTGTATTTTGGCCATAAACATAGTTTATGTTTATGTTATCGTGTAACGGAGTGTCTTTTGCGCACATGTAGCTGCTGAAGCCTCAGTCTCAGAGGGAGCGTGCTCAGTGGGAGGTGGGCGTCGGCCATGCTGAGGCAGCCCTGCTCATGACCCGCGAGGAGCGTAACGAGAATTACACCTTCATTTACATTGACAAACTGCCTGCTGACGAACCTAGCGATGACCCTGTGACCCCAACGAGGATTAAAAAACGGAGGACAAGACGCTCCAAGAGCATAAAGAAAGATGATCCGGCGACACTCCCACGCCGTCAGCAGCCTCGTCGCCAGTGCAGCGTTTCAGACACTCAGGAGGAAGAGGCGGAGCCCGAGGACACGACAGAAATGCAACCCTCGCCCCCTCCAGTTCGGACTCCGTGGAGAACGGCGGCTGCTCGGAAGCTGCTGCCGCTCTCGGTCACAATGAAGAAGCTCAACGTGGAGATCGTTAAATGCGATTGGCAGCTGCCCAAAGAGAAGGTGGAGATAAAAAAGGAGGTGGAGAGAGACGACGAGCGAGCTCAGTCTCCAGAGGTGAGGTTCACTTCTGCTTTTCAGTGCTGTACTTAAAGAAGAGGTGTAAAACATACGGCTCATGGGCCCGATAAAGCTTCTAATCCGACCCACCAAATGAATTTAGAATCTGGGTTGTAAATTAAAATCGTCTTGTTTGGAGCTCCCAAGTGCTGCGACAGAAAACCGTTTGCCTTATCAGGAGATCACGTGTCTGAATCCTGACACAATCCCGAGTTTGAATTTCATCTGTGGCTGGGAGCCAAGAGAGTAAAATTGCCCATGCTCTCTGGGTGGCAGTGATGGCATACTTTCTCTCCCCTGTCACAGGCACGCTAACCAATAGCAGGTGTCTATGAGCTCATCTATGTGGAAGAGTGTAAATAGCAGAAGTCTGATGTGGTTAGCATTACATGTCTCAGAGGAAGAACTTCACCCTCTGTTGTATGATAGGGCTGGCTGGTGGAAATTGGCAGAAAACCAGGGAGAAAATGGGAAAAAATCCATCCAAGAAAATATTAAAAAATCGTCTTGTAGACCATAATTTAATTCTTTAAAAAAATAAATAAATAAAAATAAATAAAAAAAGCTAGTCTCTGTTATTCCACTATGGGGAAAATGGAGCAATAATCTCAGGGCTATAAACTCAGCTACTGACAAAATGTACTAATGATATGTACATAATTCTTCTTTTGCAAGCTAAAGATTTCCAAAAAATCTAATTAAAGGGCACATTGTGTACTTATATAACTTATAGAACCTAAAATGAGTTTGATACCCCATCCATTGTCCCCAAACCCTAGCAACTATGTACAGTCATGTATATAGGTGTACCACCTTCATCACACTGTGCACTTCAGCTCAAGAGGAGTGTGTAATGATTGTTCAGCAGGAACACACTCAGTCTTCCTCTGACACACTCTGTATGTACTAGAGCGCTGGCCTGCTAGCTTGCTAAGGTACTTTCTTTGAGTTTGGTGATGATCATGTAATAACAACGATATAATTGTTTCTTATCGTATTCTTGCTATGGAAGGGCTCGAGTGATAAAGCGGAGGGTGAGACGTTCTCCAGTGAGGAGGAGAGAACAGCATGGAGTGAACCAGAGAGCGCAGAACACACACGCACTCCTGTTACTGAACCCAGCTCAGGTACACACACACACACACACACACACACACACACACACACACAGACCTGCAGGATAACTCTTAGCTGTACACACTGCCTGTGTGGGTTTACCTGCTTGAGTTGATGATAGTCACTCTGTGTCTAAGTATATTCGCTACTTGCACTAATGAAGGAATGCTTGTGTACAGAGTCGATGGAAAGGAAGCTGCAGCGGAGGTGTGTAAGGAGTCGCTCCGAGTCGGAAAAGTGTGTCGATCCAGTTCCAAAGAAAAAGGTCAAGAAAGAGCAGGTAGAGTCGCACACCTTTTCTAATTACGGCTGATTGAAATGTATTGGTGTTGAAGTAAAACGGTGTGTTCTAGATCATCTGAGCTGCAGATGTTTATAACCAGCTATAACGAATGAAAAACTATAACGATTGCCCATGTTGTATTTCAGGTGGAGGCGATGCCTCAGATGGACTTTAAGACAGGATCACAAAAAGGTGAGTCTTTTGTTACAACTTCAGTTTATAGGGTTTATTTTACTCCACAACCAATTAATTTACATATATGACTGCTTTTAGTATTTTACACCAAATTTTCTTAATCTGTGTGAAAAATAATTCTTATTAGGTGTGTTTTCATTTTTTTCCTTGCTTGCAAACACAGGCTCACATTTTAAGGGGTCATGACGTTGAGAAATCATATGTTCCTTGAACTTTTGACATATAAGAGGTCATTGTACCATTAAAACGTCCTGCAAGTTTCATAGCTTAATACGTGTTCCTCAGTACAAAAAGAGCATTTATTTAACCAAGCTCCAAAAACGGCTCTTTTGGATGTGGCGGGATTTGTGACATCACACGGGCAAATACATTTGCATATGACTGCCCCTACAGCAAGACATCGATGCCTACTTTTACATCATCGTACCGTTGGCCCCGCCCACTGGCGCTCAGTCGTTGAACGGAGTTCCGCACGTGTTATGGCAGGGGGCCGTTGATAATTAATTCATAGGGAAAGATGTTATCATAGGAGTGGGTGGTTACATTGAACTTTTGGAAGGTAAAGGACACAAAAACCGATCGTTTCAGTCAGAAGGTCAGAGACAGGGTGGAAAAAGGTCATAAATGACTAAATTTTGTATGTTTTTTTGTGCAAAAAACACTAATTTTATAATTACACCTCAGGGAAGATAATAAAATAACATGTCATGGCCCCTTTAAATCAGATAAATCAGTATTTGTTTACAAACTGAATTAATTGCTAATGTCCATTTCTCTACTTAACGCTTAACTATCCAACACCTTGATCAAATCATGTCATTCACTGTGGGAGGAATGTCATGATTTCAGGGACAGTGATATCCAGTGGATTTCCTAGACTGCCCACATGTACTTGTGTTATTAGGTTAGTTTATGTTCATTTTGTCAGAGATGATGTGGAAAATAATGTTACTCTGAAGTGAAAATAGAATCGTTGCACTAGAGTTACCTGTTAGCTCATTTCTATCTGCAGCCCCTGGGACGGTAAACTGAGAATAAATAAAAAAGGTGATTACAAAATTCCATCACAGAATCTCATCTCATCTCAATCACAATTCTAACTCCCAAACCCCACTTTTGCCTCCGCCAACCAA